>BLSH010349834.1:1162354-1176737 GCA_018402905.1 Glandirana rugosa
GATTTGACTATTGGACATTACTAAGATTAAATGGCATCAAACAGCGGTAAGGTGTTCACACGCGTTAAAATTTCGTACTGTACAAACCATAGATAAATGAGCGGTATTGTAGAAAGTGCAAGATGTTGCCGATTGAAATGACAAATCAAAAACAACAAAAAAAATTAAATACTTTCACATAAAAAAGGTTTTTTTTTTAACACAAACTTTCTGGCGACACGTTTACGACACACTGTATTTTATAAAGTTGCTAACGGTACAATAAGAGATCCTAGAGACGATTTTTATATATATATTACAATCCCTTAAGATTCATTAAAAGATCGTTTTTTATGTCTAAAATTGAACTTTCGTTGTTTACAGTCTTTTTCTGAATCCGACCTTCCCCAATTTAATTTAAGGACTTATCCTCAAGACGTTTATTTTTCAAGGCACTGTATGGTAATATTTTACCACACGTAATACGGTTATTGCCATATTAGCAAAGATGCCCTCTTTCAAAGCCAGGAGAGATCATCATTTGCAGAACTCCTATTCAGGAATTTAATTTAACCCCTTCCAGCCTAAGTCTTTTTCTGACATTTGTTGCTTTCAAGTTAAAATCTGTATTTTTTGCTAGAAAATTACTTAGAATTCCCTAACATTATATATATATTTTTAGCAGAGATCCTAGAGAATAACATGGCAATCGTTGAAATATTTTATGTCACACAGCATTTGCACAGCGGTCTTTCAAACACAATTTTTTTTTTGGAAAAAATACACTTTCATAAATTAAAAAAAACAACAAAAACTAAACAGTAAAGTTAGCCGTTGTAGAACGTGAAAGATGTTATGGCGAGTAAATAGATACCAAACATGTCATGCTTTAAAATTGCGCACACTTGTGGAATGGCGACAAACTACGGTAAATTAGAATCATTACAGGTTATCAGTTTAGAAATACAGAGGAGGTCTTGTGCTAGAATTATTGCTCTCGCTCTAATGATTGCAGCGATACCTCACGTGTGGTTTGAACACGGTTTACATTTGTGGCCGTGACTTACGTATGCATTCACTTCTGCGTGCAAGCACGGAGGGATGGGGTGCTCCAAGTGCGAATCACATGCGATCTAGCGGAGCGCACTGGTGTGTACTAGGGCTAAAAGTATTCAAAAACGCCACGTTTGGCGGTTTTGAATACTGTCATTTTTCAAAATTTGGCACCTTGAAGTCTTCTGTAAAGCGGAAGTAGTGATATCACATCATCGCTTTTGGGTTACTAGATCCGAGACCCAATCAAAGCAGATTCCAGCTTTGTTCGGGTCTCAGGTCAGCCAGCGGACGAGCCAGCTAGCCTTATGGTGGGACGGCAAAGCCCGGGCTTCACGCTGCCTGGTATAACAGCCGACCGGCTTTGTAGCCACATTGGTTGTTATCCCAAGAGAGACAACCGTGGACTCTAAAAAACGGTACCGGGGTAATGCCTGCAGCTGCAGGCATCACCCCGGTACAACCCCTTTAAGCCAAGGACTCGTATTTGCATATGGTCAGCGGTAAGGAGTTAACATAGCTGGGAACAGCTGGGCCAATTAGCTTGTCCCACTCTCAGTAAAGGCTACCATTATGGTAACGGTGAAGGAGATCCTGACACCAACTTAAAAACAGCAGCAGAAAAAAAAAGTATTCAAATATGTTGCTTGCAGTGCTTTCCCTACATAACATTTAATTTAAAGCTCCACTCGAAAACGAACTACCACCTTCCTACTCCCTTAACCTATCCTGTTAGTCTTCCAACCCCCACTACCTAGTAAGAGCAGATATATACTTAAGTCTCTCGTCTAAGTCCCTCACTGGTGCCTGTTCCAGTGTTGGGGTCCATTGATCCAGTGATGTGGTGGTGCCCTGAGAACCCCAGTCCCCTGCCGTCCCACTAATGAGGTGGTCCTCCTCTCTCTCCTGAGAGGAACCCACCAGTGGCCATCCAGTAGATAGTGTTCACACCTTATAGGCGGAAGGAAACAGAAAAGGAAAAGACTTGGGTGGTAGTGTCACACAATCACGACTTCAGTTTAGTTAAAAAGCTAGCTATACACTAGTAGATTTTTGATTAAACATTCGTAAGAAAATTCTTTGCACATTCGATGACTGGAAGAATGTCATTCAAAGGTACTTCAAAATTGTGTTTGCTTTTAACATTTGATTTTAGAATGAATATAATTTCCTGAACACAAAAACACATACACTGTTAGAAATGCATTCATTTGAGAAAAAAATACATCCTGCACCTTTGAATTTTCTTGTCACTGTGGTAAGAAAAAAAAAGTTGATTTGACCACACTAATGATTAGAAAATCAAACAAACGTTCAATTTATCTAAAATACAGTTAATGTACATAAAAACAAATTGTTGAGCTTGTTGTTGAAATTAATGTTATGGCGACAGGGTCTCTAAGAGATCAGGTTCAGTGAATGAATCACAGATCACTCAATACATTTTAGAGGTCATCAATTTATTTATAAATACAGTGCTTCCATAACCTGTGGTAACAATAAGCATGCAAGACTTGAATCGGAGGACAGCTTGGAGAAGGGAGCCAACACGGAGAGTGGAAGGTACTGTACACATAAGTGCTGGCCAGTGACAATGCAAAAAGGCAAAAAAGAATTTTGACTTACTTGTAAATTCCATATAATGGAAAAAAAACATTCAAGGAAAAGAGAAGGCTAGAAAGCAGATCTGTTAAAATTGTTCACCCAGCCAATTGCCTTGTCTTGGAACAGCTGAATTGTCTTGTGGACATTATCTGGTAGCTACAAGAGAGATGAGCTCTACAGAGGAAGGAAGTATAGCCAGTCTGAGACTTGGCTGCCCTGAGTTCTGAGAAAGACAAGTAGAGGACCTTTGTGAATACTCTGGGGGCATAATGCGCCAAAGGGCAATGTGACAAACTGGAAGTGGTTGTCTGCCACTGCAAGGCGCAGAAAGAGCTGATCAGCTTGGTAAATGGGAACATGCAGAGAGTAATCTTGGATGTCCGTGGATGCCATGTATTCCCTTGTCTCAGAGAGGCAATTACTTACCCTGAGTATTCAATGAGATTTTTTTTAGAATTTGAAGGCTTTTGTTGAGGGATCAAATCCAGAATAGGACCAATACCCCAATTGGGCTTTGGTAAATAATAGGTTTGAGTAGAATCCTTCAAATCTGTGTTGTGGTATTGACACAATGATACCCTGGGTCAAGAAATGGTTCAGGGCATTCTGCAAATCTAACTGTCCTCTGGCAGTTTTTAGTAGATTTGAAAGAAAAAGTGGTGAGGTGGTAAGCGTTTTGAATTCTAATTTTGTAGCCCTCTGAAGCCACCAATTGAACCCACAAGTCTGGGAGGTCAGTTACCAATAGAGAGGCAAACTGTAACAGACGTCCCCCCACTTTTAAGAGTGAAGGCACCCCTGCATTGTGAAGAGGGCTTTGGGGAATGCTTTGTGTGGTGGTAATCCTGCTTCTATGCTGAATGTTCCTTCTCCTACTGGCCTATACCTTGGCTTGTTGACTTGCCTTCTTATGGGGGCATCTTCTCTGGGTGTTTTTAATATATGCAATTATGATGGATATTTCAGATAAATGGAGAATATTTGCTATTCCTGAAGAAGCATGATTTGCCCTGTGAAATGCATCAAATGTGGACATTTCAGATTTACATTTGTGATTGTAAGCCAATGTTTGGAACCACATAAGTGCATATTAGTATCTGTGCATTGTGATAAGCAAAGGTGCATAACTGTGTTTAAGGGGTGATTTTAACTGGAGTCAAGATAAATAAACTTTGGATTTATTTTCTACTTAACCTGACTACAGTGGTACCGTTAAAGTCCTATAAGTTACTTTGGAAGGGGATTTATTTACAAATGCTAGTTTTGAGGATATGGTACCTGTTGTAAAACCATGTAAAGATATAATTTATTCCCTCATTATATTTTTTGGTTGTTACTGTGGTGGCCTAGGTGGGCCAAGCCTTGTTCAGATGGAAGGACTAAACTTGCTGTAACTGCCGTGTAACAAAATGAACATGACATACAGGGTCACATTGGTTGTTCATTGTACTAGTCCAGTTAGTTGCAGTTTGACATACTGAAGTTGCAGTGATAGCTGGTTGCAGGGCTGAGCCTGCAAGATTAAAGTTGTGTTAAACCCAAAATATATTATATTGCAGATTACCAATCATTAGATGTGGTGGCTGCATCCATTTTCTTTTTTGCCCCGCCCTTAGTTTTCACCTGTTAATTTGGCCAGCAACACACCTCCTGTATTAGTGAGACACAACTCTGGATGAATGTGCACAGGAGGTGCAGCAGACGACGGCATTGTCAGTCTGGGGGGGGGGGGGGGGGAGGGTAATGAGAATTGTATTCGCAGATTTAGATATACAAACAAATTGAAGCCAAACTCCAGCTAAAAGTCAGCAGCTACACTTTTTGTAGTTGCTGGCTTTTAACTGGGTGGAACTCTGGACTAATCACCCCTGCCAGTGTTAAGTGGTTTGTCTTTTTCATGTAAACTGATACACTCTGCGGGAGAGCCCGTGTTTTTGAAAAACAGACTTGCTTGCTGGATCACCAGATGACAATATTAGAAAGCCTAAAAAAAGAAAATACAACCATCATATCTAAGAATTGGTAAGCTACAATATAATGCATGTTTGCGTTTGGGTTTAATACGGCTTTAAAGAGTCTTTGGAAGAATCTCAAAATTTTCTATCTGCATAATCTTTGAAAGAAGGAACATCTTCAATAGGAATAATGAGAGGTTTATCTAGGACAGTGACGGTAAGATCCACTACAGGAATAGCCCACTTCTTTGCAAACTCTTTGTCCACTGGAAAGCGCTTAGCAACGGTTTTGGGGGGGAATGGAAAATTCTTTTAGGAGTGACCCAATTTTCACACACTGCACAATTTATCTGTTCATAAACACGGAATGTTTTGCAGAATTTTGCAGGTATCTTTGTATGCAAAAAAAGCATGGGAAGTCTGCACAATGCCATGCTTTTGCTGACAAAGGCAATGAGCTTTTCAACGTTAGCAAGCACTGAGAACTCGATTGAAGAATCGAAAGATAAAAGAGAAAACAATAAAACTAGTTAAGCTAAGTGTGTTTTTCTCCTTGAAGGTGAAAAGGCTCATCACCATCAGACACAAGCACAAAAATGAGGGCTCACAAAGTGAAGTGGGGTTATGGGAGGCGCCATGCCAGTGTCCAAAGGCACCTATAACCCATGGTTTATGAATGCTCGGCCTGTGTCCTGAAAATCTCTTTCAAATAACTAGTGCAAAAGCACTTAGCAATTTTAATTTTCTTTCACAAGTTACTGAATCATCATTTAGTCATTTAACTAGTCAGTAAATCTTCAACTTTTCAGCATGTCATCCAACTCTGATCATGATACAACTTGATAATTTTACACCCCCACCATCTGGGTTTTCACACAGACATTTTTAAAAGGATAAAAAGTTTTGGGGGTGTTGAAATAAAGCTAATGCTTTTTTTTTTTTTTTTTTCTGCTACAGGGAGCAACTCAAGTTTAAAAAAAATCCCTTCCAGGGCAGCTACATACACTCCAGGATTTTACCCATCTTTATTGCTAGATTGCGCTTTGCAAATTATTCATGCGTGCAATTCTTTCAATAGGAGTGCCTGTTTTTCATGCCTTTTTTACTTTATTTTTACCTGGTAATCCTGCAAACAGACTTCCAGTCCTTGGGTTGCTATGTTAATTGTATCTTTGGAGAACCCACGATTGTCACCCTTGGCTGCTCTTCCCATTTGGACTACAAACACACCCTAACCTCTTGATCTTCATTAAAGTGGAAATTAATTCACACCCAACAAAAATCAAGTACTTTACTAGCCTTAATTTCTAGTGAAAAACACGCTTGCATATTTTTCATATTTTTCTCACAAGTGTGTATGTCTCATAAATTGGTCTCATTTGTGCAGGTCTACATGGGGTAGGCAGAGACATGTCACTTGTTATGCCTAAAAATGAACAGTCACTGTTCAAAGCAGATGTGCTGCATAGGACACATCAGCTTGTATGCAGTAGTTTTTGCTTTTGTTTTCAATTCACTTACAGGAAATGCACACCTTGGCTCCCCAACTGCAATCTCAGACACCACAGTATCAACTCACTGCTGCTTTCTAACTCCTGCACATGCAGATCTCTCAACCATTCACAGCCCATTTTGATGCCGGTCCCTGTCTCTCTGTGACCTACTGCAGACAGCATGCTAGGGTTAAGCCCCTGGGCTCTCCTGCAAGAGGTCTTCCTCAAAAGAAGGCAGAAACCTTCACAGATAGCCAAAGACCTGCATCAGAACTGCCTGTTCAGCTTGTGTGTGCTGTTATAAGTTAACAGCATGGGGTTTAGGGTGTTTGTTGTGGAGGAGGGCATTGGTGCTGAGGAGAGGAGGTTTGCATTTTCAAGATGAGACAGATGCAGACAGAGGAGTTATGATGTGAGGGGGTGAAGAGGCAGCAGGAAGAACAGCAGACTTTAATGCCAAAAGAGATAAGACATACCCCCTTTACAATGCCTGAATACGTGGATATGCTATCATCTTTCACGAATGCTGTCAATCAAAGCTCCTGGGAAGCAAGAGGGGAGCTGAGCAACTCCATGAATCGCAGGATGTCGCTGAAACTTGTTTGCTCTGTAACATCGCAGGGAAATGGGAGTGGAGAGGGGATCCAAACTATGAGCAATGTTATTTAGAAGGTACATGCAATATTTTTGTGTAGTGGGTAGATCTCATTTTTCTGAAGATTTACAACCACTTTAAACTGGGACTGGGGAATTTGAAAATTGACAGAAGACAACACGGTTTGTGATTTCATTTCAATTTACAGGAAGGGACAAGGACACTGCATTTCTGGCATTATCGACAAGAATCTTCTGTACCTGCTGAAAATGGTCTTAACTGACGCAGCCTCCACATAAGCACTAGTAAGCTGCAATTATTTTGTTCTTCGGTATAAATATCTTTTAGGCTAATTATGACGGATTCTTTTGCTATACTAGTTTACTCTGGCTGAAGAAACCTAAGGGCCCGGCAAAGATATAATCTTGCATGTATCCTCCATTTGGAGCATGGGTTTCTGTCCACAAGTGAATACTGATGGCTGTAAGCATAAGAATGGAATACATCAATGGAAGCCTTCATTAGCTATGTGTGTAATTTTGCCACATCCCTTGAAGTTTTGTCAAGAACTGTAAACTTAAGAACATGTTTTAAATTTAAAACTGTAGCATAATAAGCCTCTTGTAAATTTGAGGACCAGTTTCGAAAATACACTAGTGTAGCAGAAATAAGTTGAAGTGGTAGATCGTGTGTGAAGTGGGTATTCCTGCAGATTACTAGTAGTAGTCTAAAGAAAAGGTAATTTTTTAGGGTACCCACAGACATGAAAAGCAGCTGATATCCATGTGTTGCCCAAAAATCACTTTTGAAGGGTCAACTGACCAGGTTACATTACCTGGTGTGAAAACATTGCTGCAAATAAAATTGTCCCCCTCAAACTAGCGCTGGTAGCACATATTCCTGCAAACCCCTTGTGTCTCCATTAAAAATAAAACTATAATTAGTGTTGTTTAGTGGTCTAAAGACTCTATCCTATAAGCCCAGTGGAAGCTAGATCCAGTTTGGAGTGGAACCTCACCTTAAAAGGGAAGTTACCTTGATCATCCAAACCCCACCCCCTTCTCCACTTTTTTTTTTTCTTGGGGAGCAGGTACCTGTTTTTGTCAGGTACCCGCTTCCCACTGCTACTGGAATTACGTGTCTCTTTATTAAAAGTCTGCAACTACAGTACAGGCCGTCCCTGGGATACAAAGAAGATGGGGTCTGTAGGTTTTTTCTTAAGTTGAATTTGTTTTAAGTGCAGCTTCAGCCAAAAAAAAAACAAAAAAAAAATAGTTTTTAAGCTTTTTGGATAGCATAGGGAAGGGTTAACAGCCCTGTAATGTTTGTTTTTCTGTCCATGTTTCTGTTCAGAAGATTTCACCTCACTTTGTCTGATAATTGTATTTTGGGAATTTTGGGTTGTTGTGGAAACAAATCTTGGTGATAAAACATCAGTGGAGACATCTTTTTCCAATAACAACTCTTAGGGCCGGTTCACACCTAGGCGATTTGCGATCCGACTTGTGTCGCCCCAATTGGCCTCAAATCGCCTGGCATCAAAAATCCCATTGGAATGAATGGAGCTGTCTTAATATGCGCTACTCAAGTCGCTCCGACTCCAAGGCGATTTCAAAAAAGGTTCCTGTACTATTTCAAAGCGACTTCTACGCGATTTGAGCCCACAGAAGTCAATGGAAGTCGCATCCAAGTCGGATCACCGTCTATGAAGAAGCGACTTTACAGGAAAAAGAAAATCATTTTTTAAGGCAACTCCCCCTCCCTCTCTTCTCTGATTGGCCACAGGCAAAGTCGCCTGGCATGGAGGTTGTGTTGTAATGCCCAAAGTAGCTCTGAAGTCTCTTTCAAATCGCTTTCAAAGCGCTTACAAATCGCTTACAAATCGCCTAGCAAAGTTGGATCGCCTAGGTGTGAACCGAGCCTTACAGGAGTGACTTTCCCTTCCTAAGGGGAGATTTCCTCTCACTTTCTGTGGTCTACCTCCGTTTGTAAGTAGGAGTCGTTTGTAAGTCAGATGTTTGTAACGAGGGGACTGCCTGTATTTCAAAAAGGATTGACGAGCCTCTTTATTTTAAGGCCTCATACACACGGACGTTTTTTGACGCTGGCGTTTTCTGGCGTTTTTTGCAGCTCTCCATGTTAGTCAATGGCCCCATAAAAACGTCGGCGTTTTTGAGCTGTAGGTGGCGTCGGCGTTAGTGAGCAGAAACTAGAACCCACAGCCATCACGTTTTGAGGCTGTAACGTTCTGGCATTTTTTGACGCCGACGCCACAATATGCCAACAAACGCCACCTAATATTATACCGGCGTTTTCCGGCGTTTTTTGACGCCGACGTTTTTAGGTTGAAAAATAGCAGAGGGATGATTTCTTTTAAAAAACGCCTATTCACGCCGACGCTCACTAACGCTCAAAAACGGCGATGCATAACGCCGAAAAACGCCAACTTTTTTTCCTTGACGTCGGGCCCGACGTTTTGTTTATTTTTTTAGAAACGTCCGTGTGTATGAGGCCTAAAGAACTTTTCGAAATGCCTGTGCAG
The DNA here is from genome assembly GCA_018402905.1 of Glandirana rugosa. Taxonomy (NCBI): domain Eukaryota; kingdom Metazoa; phylum Chordata; class Amphibia; order Anura; family Ranidae; genus Glandirana; species Glandirana rugosa. Next base: position 1,171,577 of record BLSH010349834.1, read on the forward strand.
TTGCATTCAAATAGTGTAAACAATGTAAAAACCTATATACCCTGGGGTGCTTGCTATGGGCACTACAAACTACATGATACATTTTCTTTATAGACAGAATGCATATTAAGTTTTATGGACGTTTAAAACCATTCAGTGGAATGATTATCTTTTTTGAGAAGAAAAAAAAAAAAAAGCTTTCAGGTTCAACATTTGGGTTGCAGATAAATCTAGAGTGGAATTAGAACATGAGAAAGGAAAATAATGATGGAATCGGTCAATGCTCTAGGAAGCACTTTTATGTTCATGTTGAAACCAATAACGCAAGCACACAATTATGAAAAATGAAATTGGAGGTTGGAGTGGCTAAACTGAAACAAAAGAACAACATATTTTACTTCTAAAAAGGGAAGGAAAACAATTTCACTAAATGAGATCAAAATGTAGACTAGCCTTTTGAAAATGACAAGCAAATTTCCTGGCACAAGCAAGAAAAAATAAGTACAAAAACAAAATCACTTACTTTTAGAAAGCTTTTACAAGCAGGGACATAAATGGTTTATTTCAGTGTACATGTCCTCTCTTTCAACAAGCGGTATATAATACATTTACTGAAAATTTGCTTCCTACTGAGCGGATACAGGAATCAAACTTTAAGACGCCATTAAAAAAAAAGTTGAACAATTAGACTTTTTTTTGTGGGCATGTACAACGTTCACATAGAGGTTACATTACAAAAATTGAACGAAAAGATTTTCAGCCTGTCATTTTTTTTTCTGCTGAAGTAAAAGAAAAAAAGCAAATAACTGGATAATAGGCCATGAGCTATATTTTCCCTGTATTATAAACACAGCAACACATGTTAGCAGCACTCCAGATGCAACTTAGTTTTGTACAGAGTGGAGGAATATTAGAACCACCGTGAGAGAAATTTCCCATACCTACACTTGTGTGAAAAGTGGGACAGGAAATGAGCAGAAATCTCCCAAAAGAACAAAGTTTTGGCTGACGCCCAACTTTATTAGCAAATCAGGGAATAAACAAAAGAAGGAAATCAGGAAAAAATAAAGAAGCCTTATGTAAGCTTCAAGTCACTGTAGTCAGAGGTCACGTAGGGCTGACCCTCTTCACTGTCATCATGGTACAGCACTGGGCCCAACGCCAAACACCAGTGTTGTCACATGAGAGGAAGGTGAGCAAGATACACGCTTCTTCAAGCTCAGACTTAGTGGGTATTTTCTTTGTTCGAAAAATTGAATGAACAAAAATTGAAAAAAAAAAGTCTTGCACTTAATGTTTCCAGTCCACACAGTGGACTGACTAGAGAATTTTGTGGCGTTAGATTAGTGGCATTGACACAGTTATTCTAATTAATGCATTTGCATGAAACTTTATGCTATATTTATTTATTAGTTTATATTCATCATAGCGCTGCACCATATTTATTTAAGAAGTCTAGAGGAAGAAAGGCTGGGTGGCTGCACTCCGATTTCTTGTGGCTACGATTAAACACCAGTTGAGGTGTGAAACATGTTAGCTGGTATCTGTGGTTCACCTATACTTGCTGTATGTTCACTGCTTTTTAACTTATGGAATAAAAGTGATTGCATTGGAGTGCAGCCATCCAGCCTTCTTTCTTCCTCTACGGTTCTGTTGCAAGCAGGGCCAGCACCCATCCCATGTGCAGAGGTTACAGAGCAGCAGCAGCAGCAGCAGCAGGGGAGGTGATTTTCCTGGACAGGTGCATGGAGTGAGGTTATTTAAGAACTTATTTAGGTGTATTAGATGTACACTTAGGAGCAGCTGTTGGGCACTGGGTGAAGCTTGTTAGAGCATGTACAATATGCAAATAGTTTCCTTGATAGCTGGGATTATTGTAAAAAAATATTTGAATGTTGCTAAAAGCCTTATTCCTAGGTTTTGGAAGCAAAGTCGCTGTCCCACGATTAAAAGCAGAGTGCCACCCAAAAGTGGAAGCTCCGCTTATCTGCCTCCTCTCCCCCCTCCAGTGCCACGTTTGGCACCTTTCAGGAGGGGGTACCTGGTTTTGACAGGTACCCGCCCTCACTTCCGGGTGATCTCACTGCGGCGAGATCACTCGGAAGTTCGCCCCCCCTTCTCCTTCCCCCTGCTGCCAGGCCATTCAGAAAGCGTACCGATCTTCGCGCATGCACAGTAGCGAACTGGCTGTGGAGCCACAAGTCTTCATTGCTGGTCTCCCTTACAGGCAATGGCAGCACCCGAGAGCCAATGGAAACATCCGACTGGGTGCCGACATCGCTGGATTCCAGGACAGGTAAGTGTCCGAATATTAAAAAAGTCAGCAGCTACCGGATGTGTAGCTACTGACTGTTAATTTTTTTGCAGGGGGGGGGGGGACGGCTCCACTTTAAAGACTGGCAGAAAGAGGGGGAGAGGATTACGGAGGCAGAGAGGTGGGTTTATATAAACATACAAAGAACTGCAGTTCATTCACATCTGGTCTGGTCTGGTTGGATGTATTACTCACTGGAAGTGAACAAACTAACCTAACCACATAGTGGTACTTTATATCTGGTCGAATACATACGCCCCAATGCTAGCAAACATATATTTACCTCTCTAATTGCTTACACCCACTATTGTGAAATTGCCTACTTATTTCTTATTCAGCCACGAGTTCAACACTGAACTCTTGGGTGTAACTATGGCATCCAAGTGCCGTAAAGAGTGATTATAGTTCTGACACAGTTGGTCTGTCTATACCAACAAGGTTTCAATTTGCCTTTATTTTGTTTTGAGTCTGCTTTTGTGTTATTTGGTTGACCAGTTAGCAGTCCGGCCTCCAGCCCCAACCATGGCTTCATCCTACTCCACTACTTTATTCAAGCTAGTGTTGGGATGGGTGTTCATTGTGGTATTGTATACAGACAGGCCCTGCCTGTTCCTGCACAGTTTTGCTCATATACTGGTCATTTTTCATTGGTGCTTATTAGAGAAGGTGAGAATTTGTAGACATTATGATTTCTGTTACGAGATATGCTCCAAAATGTTATGCCGGTCTGTACCGATGTAGCATCTATCCTTACCACCTGATAATTTGATTGCTTGCCTTAGGTTAGTTGTGGCTCGCTATTTCACACATTGTATATTTTGTACCTCTTTCTTTTGTACTTTTCGTGCCTCACTTTATCCTATAAAATCATCAAGTAGCCATGAAGCATGTTTAAGGCTGGGTTCACAGTCACACTTGTGCAATCACAGACATTGCATGTGATTCTCACCACACTGCTGTGCAGATCACAGGCGATGTTCTATGCAATGCAAATTCAGCTATATAAAATGTATGGTTGAAATCGCATCAAAATGGTGCAGGACCTTTTTTTTTGGGTCTGCACTGAGATCGAATCCCATGGATGTTCACACCTATGTGATCCAATTCCTGCACCATTTGACAGTTCGCAATGTGAACTGACCTGGGGTGTTATTAACTTTGCATTGACACCCACAGGGATTCGCAGATGTCAGTGTGAACTGCCGACAGGTGACATGTGGTGCGGGAATCGCGCTGGTTCCCGCATCGCATATATGTGAACCAGGACTAATGGTGTTTTTTTTTTGTAACTACAACAATGAAATAGATTTTTACCTTGGCTACAAGATCTTTTTAATTGTGTGCCCACACAAAAAATCCACCACCACCAGTCACCTTTGCAACACAAGCATTTGGGGATCTCATATCATTATGGCCCCTTGCACACAGGCATTATCATTTTTTGATGTTTACACAGGAACTTGTCAACAGAAAGTCCACAAGTAAAAAAAACTGTGTGTAAGACCCCTTTCACACTTATGCGACTTGTCCTGCAATTTGGGACTGCAAAGTAGCATGACCCCATGATTTCCCCCATGAGTCCCTGCATTACTTTGGTCCAACTTTGATGCAAGTTGAGGTCCATAGACTAAAATGTTAAACCCTCAAATTCCCATGCAAATTGCACCTGAATAATATAGGTGCGATTTCTGTACGACTTTGTAAAAACTGAAATTGTACATTTCTACCGTTTTGTATAGCAACCGAAAGGAGAAACTTGAGTTTAAGCATTTTAGTTGTGATTATAGAAGAATTTGGCTTGCACACACAGTTTTCAAGGCTGCATACCAAGCTCAGAGCCACTGAAAGCGTATTCTGGATCATGAAGCATGCCTGGGTGCCAGCTGATCTTTTCCTTGATCTAAGCTATTCAGAAGCAAGACAAAGGCAATAGCAAAAAAGAAACACATAAGTCTTATCAAAAATCTCAAAAGTGCATTTCTGCAATACACCCTCTATATTGATAGCAATTCTGTTTTTACTCTAACAAATGCATCAGAATGCTGAGAATATAACATGTTTGCCTTTTGCAGAACAAAGGCTGCTTAGCTCCAAGGCACACATATCCTGGAATGGAGAAGACAAGCATTTTACAAATCAGCCTGCACATATGGCTGTGGGGCATTCATTAAAGCACAATAGTATAATATATCATAGCCCTTTCTTTGCCAGAGACGTTTTTTTTGCACTTTCTTGCACACATGCTTAGAAAATCATTTTCGGCTTGAAGATAACATAAAACCCTCAGACGTTATATATTTTTCTTAAATATCTTTTCTTTTATAAAAATTAAACTGAAGTTAACTTTAAGGCACACAAACGCAATTACCCTAATTTTTGGTTAAATAAATAAATAAAAAATGAGGCTGCACCGAGTAAATAGATGCCCAACATGTCAAACCTTAAATTTGCGAGTGCCCGCGAAATGGCGACAAACTTCAGCACTCTATTTTCCATAGGCGAAATTCTAGAAGCCCCCTACAGGTCATCAGTTTAGTGTTTAGTGTTACGGAGGAGGTCTGGTGCTAAAAATATTGCACTCACTCCGGCATGGCGATATGTAACAGGGTTTTAATCAGTAGGTGCCCCAAGATGTTCATTGAGATTCACACGTGCATATAGGTGGGGGTGGTGGGGGACTCAAAAAAATTTTTGGGTGGATTTTGTGCATTTGGGTGTGACTAATGTATTACATCATATTACAGCCCGAATGCTGCCAACTGACAGGCAGGAGCCGGCTTGTCTGATTTACACACTAACCCTGATGGCTGCAGCCACCAAAAATGGATGTAAACCCCCCCCCCGTTGTCAGGGCCGTACGTTGTATGC
>BLSH010349834.1:1278330-1289550 GCA_018402905.1 Glandirana rugosa
CTGACCGACGGTACGTGCCAACATGGTCTAAGTCTCATGAGGCCAGAATCATTTAGAGTTTTTTTTTTTTTGCTCCCCTCCATGTTAGCCAATGGAAGAGATTTACTAAGACCGGAGTACTCTGAATCTGGTACAACCGTGCATGGCAGCCAGTCAGCTTCTAACCTCAGCTTGCTTAATTGAGCACCTTTCAGGTGTTTACAGGCATATGCTCTCACAGGCAGAAAAACCCCACCAAACTCGCGATTTTGAGAGGAGCTTTCAAGCAGAAAAGATGACTAAGTGTGTGAAAAGCTCAAAAAGCTTGAAAACGCACCAAAAAAAAAAAAAGTAAAAATTGAGCTGAGGGAAGGGAGGGGAGGGTTTGTGAAAAAAGGCTGCTTATGCTGAAAAAAGTTCAAAGAAGCTTAATAAAAATGCTCAAAAGAGCACAAAAAACACAAGCTTCTTCAAGCTTTTAGGCAGAGATATAAAAGCTCAAATGCCTGTAAGCCTAGGTTCACATTGGTGCGTGTTCATTGTATTTCCGCAAGTCAGTCCTGACTTCAGGTGCGATTTCAGAGACATCTGTGTGGGTTGCTGCACACATCATTGCACCTGAAATCACCAATAGCACAGAAACTACTTTTGGAAACTGGTGTGGCGCCGTAAATGCAGTGTCGCACTGATTAGGACAGTGCAATCGCTGCCAATTTGACATGTGATTTGACATGCCAAAACGCACTAATCTGAACTAGGGCTAAAAGCAGCTTTTTTTTTTTTTTTTTTTTTTAGCTGCAGTCTGCATGAGCCCTAAAGCCCCGTACACACGATCACAAAATTGTACAGAAAATACCGCTTTCGAATCGATCCTACGATAATCGGATTGTTAGTACAGGGCTTTGGAGAGCCGATCATGACAGTTCATCCGATGTTTTCCATCCGGAATTGATGGAAAAATTTTCTTGCATGGTGCCCAATCGTACGATTTTTGTTTCATCAGTAAAGCTGTCTTTCGAAAATGCAATACAAATACACCACATCACATCACTTCCAATTTTTTATTCTGCAGTGCAAGAATTTTCGTGACTAAAGTAAACTCTTCCGATCCGATCTGAGATTAGAAAGGCGGAAAAAAAAACGGATGATCATTCGCCTGATAATCTCATCACGCTAAGCACTCACTGAAGTCATATACTACTTAGATCTTTCCTTTCACAGTTCAGTAAAGCCCAGTTCACACAGCGGCGACTTGCGATCCGACTTGAGTCGTCTCAAGTCGCCCCAGGTTGCTTGACACAAGAAATCCCATTGAAGTGAATGGGAGCCGTCTTTATGTACACTACTGAAGTCGCTTCGACTTCAAGGCGACTTCAGAAGAGATTCCTGTACTACTTGGAGGTGACTTCTATCTGACTTGTGCCCATAGCATTCAATGGAAGCCGCCTCCAAGTCGGATCCCCCAGCTAAACAGAAGTGACTTTCACAGTGAAAAGAATAGAATTTATTTAGGGCAACCTCCTCCCTCCCGAGATTGGCCACAGCAAAGTCGCCTGGCATGAAGTCGTGTTGTAAGTCACCTCAAAGTCGCGCTATAAGTTGCCCAAAGTCGCGCTGAAGTCGCTTTCAAAGTCGCCCCACAAGTCGGATCGCCCCTGTGGGAACCGGCCCTAACTGAATGCAAAAACGATTAATTTATATTATGTATGTTTTTAAGTTCCAAAACAATTGTTGTTAACTATTTCTAAAACTCATTCACCTTAAACAGTAATGAGCTTATCAGTCTCTCTGGACCCCATGCCTCATATTCATATAGAGAGAATGCACTATAGGAGATCCCCAGCCTGTAAGCCACATGTGTTCCCGAATTCCCCCTTCACCTTCTCACAGCTGCAGTGCAAGTATGAATATTGCATATCCGGCACCTAACTGGGTGCATTACTCCTTGCTGCAACAGGGACGCTTTTTTAGCTCCTGAGCAAACCACCGACTAGCTAGCTGGCTCTAGTCTGTGCATCCTAATGACTGTGTGACTGACTGATTTCCTTTATTACGTAACACACATAATAATGGGTTTATGTTTTAAATACTCATTCCATTTAAAGCTGCCTAAAAAAAGAGCAAATAATTTATTCTACCCCAGTAAAAGAGTGATTTAGCATGCAAGTAACTATCTTGGCAAACTCACTTACATTATGATCTAAGGGTACGTCTCATAAACAACACTGCCTCCTAGTGATAACTAACTGTACCACCACTGTGTAAATGCACCATTTCTTCCAAAATCTTGCTTTATGTTCCTCATTACACAGGGGGAGAAGTAAACTCCATGCAGTCAGTGTCACTTCTGGGAAATGGGCTCAGACCTGCAATGTAGGAGTGTCAACCATTGATCAGTTCAAATAACATCAGTGAATAAAACTGATGTTATGCACTGTTTGCCTGCCAACTTACCACAAAGACTGCCTTTTTTGTGGGAAGATTAAAAATAAACACATTTTACACTATACCAGGAACAAAAGCAGACCAGGTTTTAAAAACTATGATTTTAGAAAGTGTGCTTGTTTCATCTCAGGGAATCCTCAAATGAAAAGTGGAATGAAAAAGAAGTAATCTTTTAATAACGTAAATCGACATTTTGAGGCCCACATTTTGAGGCCAGTTTTACAACCGGCATGAGCACAAAATTGCCATTCAGACTATGCTCAGAACACAAACATGGCTCAAAACATTGAGAGGATGTATGGATCATCAATACAAGTCCAACAATTTAAATTCTTCAGATTGGTCCCAGCTACTGCTGGCACAAACCTTTTTAGATTCTGCATTCTTTAGGATCATAACAATACCAATGTAAACATGGCCATAAAACCTTAAAGACAATTAGCAGCTTAAAGGCCCACTATAGTGAAAAAATATTCTATTCCAAAAGATAAATCAATCTATTCCTGTAACTGCTTAAAGTGATTGTAAATTGTAATTAAAATGACATAGATGGTCAAACTCAACTACTCTGTACAATGGTTTTGCACAGAGCAGTCCTGATCCTCCTGTTCTTGGGTCCCCCGCTGGTGTTCTGGGCTCCTCACCCCTGCCAAGTGCCCCATAGCAATGCCCCATGCATGCTCACTCCCAAACCAACTCTGTGTCCATTGACACACAGTGCCTGCCCCCAGCTCCCTCCTCACTGGCTGTGATTGTCAGCAGATGGAGCCAATAGCTCCCGCTGCTGTGTCTGAGCCAATTAGTAGCGAGAGAGCCTAACAAGGAGGTGGCAGAGCAGAGATTAAACTACCCCCCTTGTTTAGTGGGTGTGCCATCAAAGCCACAACCACAAGAACTAGGTAGGGGAGCTGAATCCTGTTGTAAATATAAATAGAATGATGATTGTTCCCACATGCCTTATACTCCTCCTACTGCAAGCAGCACGTCTGAGAAGCACAGATTGTGAGCAGCTGTCTCCTTGCTAGCTGTGTTGTCAGATTTGGATGGACTTAGGCGAAGGGAGGGTACCCTGTCTGACCACACAGCTATCACAATGGATGAGACAATCCACTGTACCTTGAATTATGGAGGGCAGAACAAAATATTAAAAATCAAGATGAGACAACTTCTTCAGGGTACTTTCACACTGAGGCAGTTTTCAGTCATTTTAGCGTTAGAAATAGCGCCTGTAAAGTGCCTGAACACTGCCCCTAAATCCTCCCCAGTGGGAAAGCCCAAGTGCTTTCACACACTAGGGCAGTACACTTGCGGGACAGGAAGAAAAGTCCTGCAAGCAGCATCTTTGGGCATTTTGGGAGCAGTGTATACACCGCTCCTAAACCGCCCTGTCCATTGGAATGAATGGGCAGCGCTTCCGAAGCTCATGAAAAGCGCCGCACCACGGCCTTTCTCAACCCCTTTTTAAACCCTTCTTGGAGGTTAAAAACACCCAGCTACCGGCCGAAAAGCATTGCTTAAACGAGCTGCGCTTTACCGCTGACGCTGGCACTGCCCCAGTGTGAAAGTAGCCTTAAAGTTGCACTCAAAGCAGATATGAGAGACACAAATGAATGCAGCTCTGTATTCATCAATATGCCATTAAGGTAGTATTGAAACCAAAAACATAACTGTATTGCGGCATACCAATCATTAGATGTGGTGGCTGCACTAGTTTTCTTTTTTAGGCTTTTTTTTCTGTTTTTACCTGGTGGTGTGGCCAGTAACACACCTCCTGTATAAAAGTGCCCACCCTCAACAGACTCACCTTTGGACAGCAGCATTGTCAGTCTGGGGGAGGGTAGTATTGGATGTAAAAAAAATTAATTTGAGTTAAGTAGACCCACAGTACAGTCCTGTGTGTAGACAGATACAAATCAATTTTCAAAAATAATAAGCAAAACAGTTTGGGTCAATTCTCACCATGAATTGCACAGGAATGTACTGTGTTCCTGTGCAATTGACATGCGATCCAGTACAGCGAGATTCATTTGAAGGACACCAGACCGGACCAAAAGTAGTGCATGCACTATTTTAAGAACGCACAGCAACCAGATCGCATGGTAACACCTGCAGTGCATTTCTTTAATTTGGTGCAGGAAATGCGCACTCTGGTTTCTCTCTGCGTTCTGGTGTGACCTGACCTTTAAGCCAGACATAGATGGTTCGAATCTTGGACAGTTCAGCAAGGACCGGACGAGATTCGAACCATGTATGGGCAGGCTGAATAGCCAAGTTGCATCCATCTATAACTGGTCTATATAGTAAGGAGCATTGGAGAGCAGCAAATGACAACAACCAACCAAGGAAAAATCCAAGGGAATGTCCTTGGATTTTTCCGTGGCTGTTTATTTTCATTTGCTGCCCTCCAATGCTCCTTGCTATATAAACCAGTTCTGGATGGATGCAGTGGCTTACTTTTTGCATGCTTGATTTTGGTCAGGTAAACGCACTGACACCTTTGCAGCCATTGTGCTATGTGCTGGGTGTCCAGTGTGTCCCTGCACCTTTAAGGAGGCATGGGCCCCCCTCCAACCCATCTGCCTTCAACTATCCCATCAGAATGCATGTGCTCCCACTATGGAGCCTCTCATGAGTCTGAGATAGGGACTAGAGGTCACAGAGAGCTTTGCCGGGGCCCTCTAGCTCAGTGTTTCCCAACCCAGTCCTCAAGGCACACCAACAGGTCATGTCTTCAGGATTTCCATTATTTTGCACAGGTGATTTGATCAGTTTCACTGCCTTAGTAATTACCACAGCTGTTTCATCTGAGGGAAATCCTGAAAACATGACCTGTTGGTGTGCCTTGAGGACTGGGTTGGGAAACACTGCTCTAGCTTACTTATGCATGCATTTGAAAATGTGTGTGACCAATCCCCTGTTTTTAACGCATACTGTTAGACAGGTCGATTTGGCTGGTTTCAAGCTGGTTGGTAAGTGCGCTTGTTTTTTTTTCCTTGGTTGTTTGTTGTGAATACCCAAGTTGGTTGATCAATCAACTTGGGTACAACCATAAAACCAGCATGTCAGATTTTTTCATGCGATTGCCAGTGGCTATAGCCCGTGGAAATAATCACTGTGTGTTCCCCCTGCCAGTGTGTGCTGATCTGGGAATCAAGTGATTTTCTTTTCTTGCAACCCGTGGCTTCAGGAAAGAAAATCAATCCATCTATGCCCTGCTTTAGTGCATAAATTCAAGTGACTTGTAAATAACAAATGCAAATAAAACCATGCGCCAACAAAGACAATGAATGAACTCCACCAAGAGAGGTATGTTTTTGTGGTGAGTGACTGGAGAGTGGTGAAGGCACTGAACACGGTTTGTATTTTGTTTGAAGAGCTTTTTGCACACAGAGTATTAACAGTGGACTTGATTCATTATCTTGGTTGATGGGTGATTACATTGGATTACTTGAAGTCACTTCAATGTATACACTAACTCTTTTGTTTATTGTTATTTCATTATTAAAAACAAAAAAACAAAAACTGATTTCTATAGCTAAACATAGGGCATTACATTCTTCACATTTAGCCTGGGGTCACATCACATGTGATTCGCACAGAAATCGCACCACATTCCTGTGCAAATCACATACAATTTAGGCCCATCATTTTGGATGGCTCAAAACACACCACATCTGCAGGCGCCTTTTTTTTCTGCATTGGAATTGGATCGCATGGGTGTTCTAGTAAACACCCTGCGTTCTGCGACCTGCTTTTGAGGTGTCATTAACTTTTAATTGACACCTACAGTAGACGAACACAGTGTGATTCCTATGCTGTGCAATGTGGGTTCCCCCCCCCCCTATTGGAAAAAGGTTTTACATGAATAAAAGTTGACCATTGTAAGCACCCCTGCCAGTGTTAAATGGGTTGTTTCAACCCTCTAACTGCTACATCTGCAGGACAGCCTGTTCTGTTAAAAAAAACAACAGACTTATTGGATAGATCACAAGGTTGAAAATAAAAGAAAGAAAGCCTGAAAAAAACAAATGCAGCCATCATATCTAAGAACTGGTAAGCTGCAATAGAATGTTTGCTTTGGGGGTCAACACTGCTTTAAAGTGGTTGTCAACCCGTGACAACCTCTTTAACCTACAGGTAAGCCTATAATAAAGGCTCATCTGTAAGTGCCCTGCATATCTCCCAAACCTGCACAGTTCAGGAGATATGCAGTGTACTAGATGTGCCGACGTCATTTCAGCACATGCGCAGTGAAGAAACAGCCTCCGTGCCGTTTCTTCACTGTGATTGTGCCGTGACTGGCGGCTCCCGCGTGCATGCGCGGGAGTAACGTCACGCGACTCCGGCCAGTCGCAGAGCAGGAGTCGCGGCCCCGGAAGGAAGAGGGGCTGAAGATGGACGCCGCCAGCACAGGGAACATCACAGGCTTTGTTTGCAGGTAAGTGGCACTTAATGGGCTACTATGCGATGCGTAGTAGCCCTTTATGCTTCTACTTTACAGGGGAATGTAGAGGAAGCAGACCCCATCTGGGTTTACTTCCTCTTTAAATCTATTACAATGAAAGCAGCATAGATGCCCACATTAACCTGGCATCAGCCACTTGCAGAGCTGGAGGAGAGGGAGATGCAGCATAAGGAGCTAATCAATTGTACTTCAGTGATCATGCGTGAACTTTATATAGGAGGAGATAGAGTGAGAGAGAGAAACTCATCAGTCTGCTGCTTCTCCTTTTACTATCCAGTCCCAGGCTGGGGGAAGGACAAGGCCTGTATTTGTTACTCATCTGCAGCAAACTGTGCTCCAAGGCAGAGCTGTGTAAATCTCAGAACTGAATGGACAGAAATACAAACACTTCTGGCAGGTAAAAAAAAAAAAAAAAAAAAAATCTATGCATTGTATCTGTGTATTTAGCCACCTGCCTGAAATTCAGCTTCAGAAAAAGTGCTAACTGAACATAGGGATATCCCCCCACCAGCACAGGATCAAGCGCTCCAGCGTATTCAAAACCCAAGCATGAGCAATGCACGCTCTTCTATCACACTGAGCTGAGCCACTGCTGCAACAGAGAGCAAGAGAACTGTGCAAATGCAAGTTTTGAACAAGCTACAGCACTTCCTGCACTGATCTGATGGTGGGATTCACCCACTCTAGATTTGTAGGCACATCGGAAAGAGGCCACATGCATGCCCTGGAAATCCGGCATCTTTTTTAAAAACCTGTGCACTGCTTTTGAAATGGAGAAATATATATTATATATATATATATCGAGAACTAAGTGATCACATGACTGCTGATGGCCCGATTCTCAGTCTTCTTGGAGTGGAGATCAGTGACTGTCAGTCACTGCTGTCTGCAGCACTCACTAGAGAACTGGGCTGGAAATGACTAAGCGTTAACATTTGTGCAAAATGCATCTACCTCTTTGTGCACTGCTCCATCTGTAAACCACTTGTCATATGAAGCTTCAATAAAAATGATTTTTGAAGTGCAGGCATCTGGAATAATTTCCTTATGGACTGGAGAGGGGTGGGAGCAGCTGGTTTCGGCTCTCAGCCAGGCTCTGAGAGGCCGAGACAGCTGTCAATCAGGTAACTGTCCGGATCTAGACAATATTGTTGGGTTCCTTCCAGAGCCTGGAGCAGCTCTGCCATGTCAGAGGGAATGGGAGTGGCTGGTTTCAGTTCTCAGTCACACTCTGAAAGGCCTAGGCAACTGTCAATTAGGCTGCTGGGTGGATCCTGACAATACGGTCAGGATCCTTCCAGACTAGAGATGGGCTTGAGCGTGTCTGAAATCCCACATGTCTGATCCCGCCAGGAAGCCGACACTTCACAAGGCTAATCACAGGCTGTGGGACCGTTCCCTATCTGTGCAGCTGCGGACCAGGAAATGTCTCACAGCCTGTGATTAGCGATGTGCAGTGTCGGCTTCCTGGCTGGATCAGACATGTGGGATTTCGAACATGCCCGAGTAAAAATTTACAACACATGATACATTAGTGTGAAGGTCAGTGGGAAGAATGCTCCTTACACTTGTGGTCATTGGGAAGCATTACCCCCTTACAGATAGCTATCTGAGAGGCAGAAATTGCTCATTGCTCAAGGAACCCCTAGCAACCTCTGGAGGAACCCTGGTTGAGAATCACTGCACTAAAGCATAGGTCCTCAAACTGTGGCCCGGGGACCAGATGGAGCCCTTTGCTTGCTTTTATCCGGCCCTTGGGGCACTATTTCATTCAATGGCAACAACTATGGGGCACAATTCCTCCCAATGACACAAAGGATGGGGCGCAACTCCTCCCAATGACACAAAGGATGGGGCGCAACTCCTCCCAATGACACAAAGGATGGGGCGCAACTCCTCCCAATGACACAAAGAATGAGGCACAATTGCTCCCAATGACACAAAGGATGGGGCACAATTCCTCCCAATGACACCAACAATGGGTCCTAATGCCACCTATGATGACAATTTATACCAATGGCACCAATGATTGGTCACAGTTCCTCTCACTGACTCCAAAGATGGGGCCTGGTTTACTCCAACTGATGCCGAGACATTTTCTGCTCCTGGCGGCCACAGTCTGGCCCCCTTAAAGTCTGAAGGACAGTAAACGGGCCCTATGTTTAGACAGTTTGGAGGCCCCTGCACTAAAGGCGGTAATCTAGTCTGGATTTATTTTCTTGTAAAAGTGAAGTAACCCTTTAAAGTCCATCTAAGATGCCCTGTTCATATACATTTTACTGCAAAACAAAAGTGTTGTCACCATGTTTAGGTAAGTGGAAAACCAAAAGGATCTGGTGTCAGGATCAACAGGTAAGAGAAGTGTGTAGGGGGAAGGGGGGGTTGTATTGATGCTCCTGGCAGCCTGCAGCAGTTGTATCATAGGGTTTCCTTGTCCATAGTTGTAATATAAAGCCCCTGATGATTGTAGATGTGATTTCTGATGTGTGCCCCACACACAGGGAGATCTGACCAGTGAGGACAGAGCATTGGAAACTTTTGTTTACATGCAGATCACACATACACACAGGAGTGCTGCCTATGAGCGGAGACATGATGTTTACTCACCATGGGGAAGTCCAAGGCGCTGACAGTGTCGTAGTAAGCCGCCGGGCCGCTGTGTACGGTGTGCCCAGGTGTGGGGGTCCTTCCTAGCCCTCTCTTCTTCCTCTCCCCCCGTGTTGTTATATAACGTCCCCACTTAGAAGGCTCCCCTCTCCAGAGTCGGGTGTATGCCGGGGTTTTCCGGCCTCCCCGCTATAGAGGAGTGCACCCCTCTTCACACAGCGCGAGCTGCGCTAGAGCTCTGTTGGTGTCACTGTCAAATCGGCCCTGCTACACCCCCTCACAGGCACTTTCAGTTCCGGGGAGGAGCTTCGCGTCCTATTGGCCGCTCAGTTCTGTGAGGTAGGAGAGAGGGGACTGACAGGGGTATAAAGCTCCGTGCTCGCTGCTTCCTGTATGTGCCGCTCACTGGAAGGTAGAAACACGGCGGGCTTGTATCCCTGGTGGCTCGAAGCACAAACTTCCTTCACTGCGGAATGGTTGGAGCGTCTGTCATAGAGCGCTTCTCTCTGCGCTGTACGCCCGTCGGAACGCCAGCCAATGGTGGCGCAGCTGCCATCCAGGGCGGCTGGAAGTGAATGTGATGGGGACAGTGATTGGCTGGTATTGCTCTGCGCGTGCAGGTGTAAAGATAAGACGGGAGGAGCGCAAAAAGGGCAGCTTTGTGATGATACCTGATACTTTGTGACTCAGGGATGCTGCTTTATTCGTTTGTTTTTGTCAGGCTTTCATAAATTATATTTGCATGTATGACAATATAAATATGGAATGCTGCTTATTAAAAAGCAGAATTAAATTGTATCTGAGCACCTAAACCGCGATAGAATTCATAGTTAACCGCTTTCCATCCAGACCAATCCTGACATTTCTCGTTTTCACTTGCTTGGGCTTCAACGCACATTAAAGCTCCTACTGCTTCAACAAGCTTTTATGATGTGTTTTTGAGGCTTTGGTGGTGCTTCCATGAGGCTTTGGTGGTGCTTCCATGAGGCTTTGGTGGTGCTTCCATGAGGCTTTGGTGGTGCTTCCATGAGGCTTCGGTGGTGCTTCCATGAGGTTTCGGTGGTGCTTCCATGAGGCTTTGGTGGTGCTTCCATAAAGCTTTGGTGGTGCTTCCATGAGGCTTTGGTGATGCTTCCATGAGGTTTTTGTGGTGCTTCCATGAGGTTTTTGTGGTGCTTCCATGAGGCTTCGGTGGTGCTTCCATGAGGCTTCAGTGGTGCTTCCATGAGGCTTTGGTGGTGCTTCCATGAGGCTTCAGTGGTGCTTCAGTGATGCTTTTTTGAAGCTTGGCTGAAGCCCTGTGTGTTTGAAATCTCACACTTGCAATTTCTCCAAATCAAAGCGAAGCTGAATTAAAGCCTCTCAAAAGCTGCAGGTGCTTCCAATGAGCTTTGTCATGGGGTTCATTTACACTTGCTTCAGCACACATTAAAGCTTCAACAAGCTTTTATTATGTGTCTTTGAGGCTTTGGTAGTGCTTCAGTGATACTCTTTTAAAGTTTGGTTGAAGCTTGGCAGATGCCTAGTGTGTTGATGTTGATATCTCACACCTGCAATTTCTCCAAATCAAAGCGAAGCTAAACCTGAATTAAAGCCTCTTAACCACTTCCTTACTGGGCACTTAAACCCCCCCTCCTGCCCAGACCAATTTATGGCTTTCAGTGCTGTCGCATTTTGAATGACAATTGCGCGGTCGTGCGACGTTGTACCCAAATATAATTTGC
>BLSH010349834.1:1342013-1354459 GCA_018402905.1 Glandirana rugosa
ATTTAGTATAAACTCCAAAATAATAAACACAAAAGTTCTTTTGATAAGAAATGATTTGTATTAAATAAATTAGGGAGATGGTGCAAGAATATAACACTTATCCCTTGAGACATTCCAAAAATTCCACTTGAGTGAAAGAAATGTTTTTGTGTTCTCATTCATATTCTCTGAAAAATGGCCAAGAAATCATAAATTCTGCCAGGGTATGTAAACTTATGAGCACAACTATATATATAGTGTGTGTGTATATGCAGTATCTCACAAACGTGACTACACTCCTCACATTTGTGTAAATATTTTATTCTATCTTTTCATGTGACAACACTGAAGAAATGACACTTTGCTACAATGTAAAGTAGTGAGTGTACAGCTTGTATAACAGTGTAAGTTTGCTAAAAATATATATAATTGCCCGCGCTCACTTGGTACCTAGGAAAACACAAATAATAAAACCTCAAATATGATTTAGGCTGCTCGCAAAACAACTGATCCAATTGTCCAAAAATATTTTCAAAACAAATGCAACGCCAAAGAAGAGGAGAATATGTAAATGTGGATCTAAAAAGCAAACTCCCAAGGAGAAAACAAATGGATGGATAGTCTCAGAAATAAAAAGCAGTTCCTGTGGTTGGACTCCCAGGGAGAAACAAATGGGTTAAAAGTATGAAGCACCCTAGTTCATTCATCCAAATATAATACACTTTCCTCGCAAAGTCCAAGTCAGTACTGATACGAATGTTCTTGAACCAATGTAAATTTGCTGTCCCCTCAAAATATCTCATCACGCAGCCATTAATGTCTAAACCACTGGCAAAAAAAGTTAGAACACCCCTAAGTAAAAGTATTCAAATTGGGCCCAATGGGTCAATATTTTGTGTGGCCACCATTATTTTCTAGCACTGTCTTAACCCTTTTGGGCATGGAGTTCACCAGAGCTTCACAGGCTGCCACTGGAGTCCTCTTCCACTCCTCAATGACGACATCACGGAGCTGGTGGATGTTAGCAACATTGTGCTTCTCCACCTTCCATTTGAGGATGCCCCAAAGATGCTCAATATGGTTTAGGTCTGGAGAAATGCTTGGCCAGTCCATCACCTTTACCCTCAGCTTCTTTAGCAAGGCAGTGGTTGTCTTGGAGGTGTGTTTGGGGTCGTTATCATGTTGGAATACTGCCCTGCGGACAAGTCTCTGAAGAGAGGGGATCATGCTCTGCTTCAGTATGTCACAGTACATGTTGGCATTCATGGTTCCCTCAATGAACTGTAGCTCCCTAGTGCCGGCAGCACTCATGCAACCCAAGACCATGACACTCCCACCACCATGCTTGACTGTAGGCACGACGCACTTGTCTTTATACTCCTCATCTGGTTGCCGCCACACAAGCTTGTCACCATCTAAACCAAATAAGTTTATCCATGTGCTTATTCTGCTTGTCTTCGGCAAACTGTTTGTGGGCTTTTTTGTGCATCATCTTTAGAAGAGGCTTTCTTCTGGGAAAACAACCATGCAGACCAATTTGATGCCTAGGCCATCTTTATGTAGAGCAACAATTCTTTTTTCAGATCCTCAGAGAGTTATTTGCCATAAGGTGCTATGTTGCACTTCCAGTGGCCAGTATGAGAGAGTGAGAGCGGTAACACCAAATTTAACACACCTGCTCCCCATTCACACCTGAGACCTTGTAACACTAACAAGTCACATGACACCGGGGAGAGAAAATGGCTAATTGGGCCCAATTTGAACATTTTCACTTAGGGGTGTACTCACTTTTGTTGCCAGCGGTTTAGACATTAATGGCTGTGTGTTGAGTTATTTTGAGGGGACAGCAAATTTGCCCAGTTATACAGGCTGTGCACTCACTACTTTACATTGTAGCAAAGTGTCATTTCTTCAGTGTTGTCACATGAAAAGATATAATAAAATATTTACAAAAATGTGAGGGGTGCACTCACTTTTGTGAGCTACTGTATATATATATATATATATATATATATATACACACACAGTGGGTAAAATAAGTATTAAACGCATCACCAATTTTCTAGGTAAATATATTTCCTATAAAACAAATTAGTGCAGCGCTAAAATTCAAACATGTGGTAAGCATGTGCAAAATTTAAATAACAATTGAATGTCCACTAAAATACAAGTCCACAAAGGTATTCCAGATATCTATGCAATCCGATAGGAGTTTAACAAGATGGGAAGTCCCACATGCCGTGAAGGAAGCAAGAAATAAGACAGGATGGGTGATACAAGCCAAAATCAATAAGCCGCGCTTACTAGATAATATGTGACCCCCTGATAAGAGCGGTCACCTATGTTTTATTTACAAGTGGCAAAGCTAAACGATCCAACTCTCCTCTGTTCCCTTCCCTGTTGCTGGATGATCATGTAATGTGGAGGCGGAGGACCATAAACCAGGAAATGTGCAGCCCTTAGAACGTAACACTCCCGTGAGGTGAGATTAAGTCACCAGGCATGTAATAAAAAAGTAACTGGCATAGCGTAATACCGTTTAACATAATTTAATGAAGTAAGGAGTAACACTTACAGGGGTAGCTTAAAAACAAGCGTGTAGATAAAAACGATAGTTTCCCAGAAACCAAAATGGCCGACCTTCACTTGCGCACGCGTGGTAGTGTGTGTGAGTATCTCCACCCAATGTGTTTCGTCATACGTGACGTCATCAGGGGCACGCACACATGCTGCCAGCACACACTTATATACACAAGAGGACCCGGGAGGATCGCAGTGATTGGACCAGCAATTCTCACACATGCAGATTCCAATCACCTATTATGCAAATATGAGTTCAAGAAAAAACCCCAATCTCAACTGGCCTGTTACCAGCGCCATCAAGTGGAGAAAAAAGATTATGATTACTTTAAAAATACTTTCTAGAGGATGGAGAGGAGCCGAGACAGCCACTGATAAAGAAGAGGAGGACGGAGAAGAAACTGATCATACTGCTGGAGGGGGCCAGCCTGCAGACTGGTTTGGAGCCATCAGTGATATCTCAGGAGTCTGTATAGCGGAGGAAATAGAAGTATATTTACGCTGTTATACAAGCTGTACACTCACTACCTTACATTGTAGCAAAGTGTCATTTTTTCAGTGCTGTCACATGAAAAGATATAAAAAAATATTTACAAAAATGTGAGGGGTGTACTCACTTTTGTGAGGTACTGTATATATATATATATATATAGCATTTTTATTTTTGTTATTTTTTTATTATTTTTTACATTTTTTTAGGAGCCCCGTTGCAGTGGTTTTGTGACATATCAGGGGTCTCTGATGTTTCACCTTTGAGACGGAGAAAGGAGATGATTGGACAGGGCTTCCCATTCATTCACAAACTGAAGCATAGTAAACACAGGACAATGGGGGGGGGGGGGGGGGAGAGCACAGGGTGTCAGAAGAAGAAAGTTGGATAGGAGCAGCAGCGTGGGTGGCTGCCTATAGAGGAACCAATATCTCCATTTTCCTCCTGCAGCCCCTGAATGCCCACTTCTCCTCTTCTCCCTCCTTTCAGACATTCAGCAGCAGGAGGAAAATGGAGAGATCAGTTGCTCTATATGCAGCCACCCCTGCCTTACCTCCTATCCAGGTGTACAGGGGGGGCTGCACGGGCTCCCTGCAGCATGGGGTCTGGTCACAATTGCGACCTCTGGGACCCCTGTAGGTTTGCCCTTGCAGTAGACTACATACACTACATGGACTATATACAGTACATATTCTATATCTGGTCAAGGCCTGTGGAAGCAGAGAATCACTGTACTATCTGTGGGTAGTACAGTGATCCTTGCGGTCCTAGGTCTCATGCTAAACGGCTGCCTCTCTTCATAGTAACCACAGAGGGTCGCTTACTCGGCCCATTCTCAATAGATGTAGTGTTCTCTGATTGGACAAGGAGGGGCTGTGATGTCACAATCTGTACCTTGTCCAATCAGAGAACACCTTGTAATTATTGAGAAAAAAACAAGACCTTCGATGAATGGCACCAGTGCGAAATGGCCACCCCACAGCTTGGCACTGGATCCAGAAAAAAGTAGGAATTGCTGCAAAAGAGGTGGCTACTACAATGATTCTCTACTTCCACAGGCATTGGCCAGGTACAGAATATGTATACTTACATTGGTCGAAACCAAATTAATTTAACTATGGAATAAAAAATACTTGTAATTCAGCTGTAAAGTATAACTAAAAGCATTTTTTTTTGTTTTAGATAGAGTGGAGAGGGATTGGAACACCTGTCAAGCTATGGGACAGGAAGCGATGGGAAATCTCTCCAATGGGACACAGATGCCAAAAAAAACCCTGAGAGAGCTATAACCCTCCTCACTCTATTCAAAGTAAAAAAAAAGTTTTGTCTTTAGTTCTTTGCCTTTAAGCAACGACAACTGGAGTTCCGCTACTGTCTGGTTTCATTGGAGATGTCAAATGTATTGCTACAGATTTGTTCAAAGGTCCATTTAAAAATTTAAAGCGAAGCATGCATTGTTCTAGAAACAAACATTGGAAAATTCAGCAGAAAATTTGGCAGAAGTGACTGTGCTGACCAATGCACAGTTTTATAATTGTTATGCAAGAATATGTTTTTTTTTCTTTTTCCTAATAAAAGAAGCAGATTCAGAACTAAAAACTGTAATATAATATAATAATAGCTTCCATTAGGTTTAATACATTTTATCACGCAGTTGTGCCCTACTCTTTGTTAATAAAACAGAAAGTGAAAATAAAGCAAGAAAATGCAAGTTTTTATGTTCGAATAATCAAATGTGTGAGCACGACTAAGAAATGTACTGTTTTTTTTTTCTTTTCTCATGTTGTATATTCAAAGCATTTATAGGTCTGTACACTTAGGAATAGTTCTCACAGGCTCCATCAACCAGATACTGCTTTCCAAGCCTGTTATCTTTGAAAGCCAGGGCTAAGTGTGTGTATGAAGATAGGAGGGCAAACTGTAAATAAAACCCCTCTAGGCCTTCTACATGCATTGTGCACTATTTGAAGTTGTTCCCTTATTATGCATATATTTCATTTAAATACTAACAGATTAAGGCAGTCATAGTATATGACCAGCTCATGACGCTGCAAGAAAATAAAAACAGAATTCGAAAGGAAAAGTAACCAGGCATATGAGTCTGAGTCTGCACAAACTCTAAATTTTAAAGAAAAAAAAAGAAAACTAAGGAATTTCGAAAGAATTTTCTTTTGAAAATCTTATCTAAGAATTTTTGTTCGTATTTCTCATCATTAGTGGGCTGCAGCAACAGCTGATTTTCGTGCGGCAATCAAAATTGAGTAATCGGGCATGTTGGAAATTTTTGGAAAAACAAACGATTTTCTAATCAATAATGGGAGAATCGTGGGAGAAATGTAATAGAGAAAGAAATGCACATGAGTCCAAGAAAAGAAAATTCCCAGAAAGAAAAGAAGATTCCCGTCCACGAAATATCTTTTTTGTAGCAACATGAGGTGAAATTGGTCGAATTTCGAAAATCAATGGTGGCACCATCACATTACAAAACGCACTAAATTTCTGATTTTGAAAATAAAATTCTTTCAGAATTCGACCATGCATGGCTTGCCTCAGGCCTCATACACACCGGCGTTTTTACAGCTGCGTTTTTGAGCTGTTTTTACAGCTTAAAAACCCCTCTCCATGTTATTCAATGGCCTAATACACACACTGACGTTTTTGAGCTGTAAGTGGCACAGGCGTTTTTAAGCTGTAAAGAAAAACCCACGGCCAGCGCGTTCAGAAGCTGCATCGCTAGAGCTGTTTTGATGCTGAACTGGCAAAACGGTCAAAAACGTGAATCACGTTAAGCCTCGTCATGCGTTTCTCTGCCTCTATTCAAAATCGATCCCCTATGGGAACCCATCGATTTGAATAGAAGTTGCACCAGAAGTCGGATCATGATAATTCAAATACGAGTCACGCTATTCAGCACTTTCGATCAAAAAGTGCACAGAGGGGTGAAATAGAAGTAAACTGTATCAACAAATGTTCATATACACAGTAAAACAGTCCCAGTGTCCATCACCCAAACAGGAAAATCCTCTTGTGATAATCACACCACCAGGAACAGGATTGTCCGCTTACAAGATCTATTTCACCTACCTGTGCACTTTTTGATCGAAGGTGCTAAATAGCGAGACTATGTATTTTTAAACATTACAATTTCTTTATTTTTAATAAAACATTTTTTACCATGTTTTCATCTTTTGTGGTAATGCAAGTGCTGGCTCCTAACACAAAAAGCTGGCAAAAATGCGACAAAAACACATGTACATGCTTTTTCGGTGAGTTTCCATTGAAGACTGTGGGGCCAACACCAAATTAGCACATGTACCTTTTTCTAAAAATGTACTGTGGTGTGCTGCATGGATGTGCACAGGCACCATAGAAATGATTGTGCTCTCCATTGTCATGCAATGCTATGTGACAGGAGTCAAGTCTGAAATCACACTAGTGTGGATAAGAATAGGATCTGTCTACATACAAAATAGAATGTTGCGAATCTCCTCTCCCAGCTGCTATATTGTAACATTCTATTAAAAAAAAAAAAAAAAATCTGTTCCCTCTGAATAGGCTGCATATTCTTTACTTACAGGTAAAGCCAGTATCCTGCAGCATTCCAAAGCAACAATCACCCCTATCCACAGGACTGAAGAAACACAGTACCAGTTCTGTTGTACTTTTTCCTCCTGCTTTCTGGCACAGTGTTAACAGCGGTGGTGCGCTAAATAATAAATTACATATAGATCAGTATATGTGGAGAAGTCAAAAATCAAAAACAATTTTTTTAAAAAAAGTCCTATAATACCTCTGCAGGACTATTAAGAACAGTGATACAAAACACAAATTAATAACTATGAATCATAAATTGCATATAAGTCCTTCCACCAAGTGGAAAAACTTCAAATAAAGTTCATATGAAGTGATAAATTCCAAATAAATCCAAATAAACAATAAATCATAAAGAGTCCACAGGACGAACCCAGGTGCTCATGCAGAACCATATAGTGATAACCGCCACCAACAATAAGGCAGCTTACCAGAGGTAAGCGCAAAAAGTGATTTGGCTTATCACCCAGCCCGGGTCCCTATCAAGGGTATGGGAAACTTCAGACCAACGCAGGAGGTCTCTGAACCCGGCTCCAGGGGTGAAAGATCTCAGGTTGTAGGATAGAACACCACCGCACCATTCACTCACAAGACCCCATTACAGGGAAACTTGGGCAAAGTAGATCTCGTCTCAATGGTCACCCAATGTGAAAAAGAAAGGCAGAGGCGGCTCTCTAATTAGGCAAATTAGGCGGTTGCCTAAGGCCTCACACCTACAGGGGCCTCGCAACCGCCTAATTTGACATTGACACCAGCACCGAGATAAGGAGTACTGACACCAGCACTTAATTATATGCAACTTATAAAGTTAATTTTTTTATCGCTTGAGTTATTTTTCCCATTATGGGCGTGAGTAGGGCCTCGTGTCTAGATTTTGCCTAAGGCCTCACAAAGCCTAGAGCCGCCTCTGAAGAAAGGCCAACATAGTGTAATACTGTTAAGTAATTTAATGTAAAAAGAAGTACACTTACAAGGGTAAAAATCTCTTGTGCCACAAGAAATTTTGTTAACTCAATCAGAATAACACTGCGAAGATCATTGAGAAGTTTAATCCAAAACTGTGCAGATCTTGACAACAGTGATAACCCTCACTGACCATATCCCTCTACAGTAAGTATTAGCCTCAATCCAAAGCACCTAGTGCATAGCTCCCAACTGTTCCTGATTTCAAGGGGCTGTCCCTGATTTGGAACAAAGTCACTCTTTCCTCCTCATTTGTCCCTCCTTTTGGTTTGATCTATATTCTATAGTAGTATATTTTTATCTTTAAAAAAGTGTTTCCCAGTGCTAAACCTTTCATCCAATTTGTAAATTTCAAAAGCCAGTATAAAGGAATTGTATTGGTTAAAAAAGGCACTTGTGGGTTTAACTAATAATTTTTTGTATAATTCCCCTTTAAGAGGGCACGGCAGGGGGTGTGTCCTATGTCTACATATGTTTGCCAATACAGTATCTCACAAAAGTGAGTACACCCCTCACATTTTTGTAAATATTTTATTATATCTTTTCATGTGACAACACAGAAGAAATTGCACTTTGCTACAATGTAAAGTAGTGAGTGTACAGCTTGTATAACAGTGTAAATTTGCTGTCCCTTCAAAATAACTCAACACAGATCCATTAATGTCTAAACCGCTGGCAACAAAAGTGAGTACACCCCTAAGTGAAAATGTCCAAACTGGGCCCAAAGTGTCAATATTTTATGTGGCCACCAATATTTTCCAGCACTGCCTTAACCCTCTTGGGCATGGAGTTCACCAGAGCTTCACAGGTTGCCACTGGAATCCTCTTCTACTCCTCCATCACGACATCATAGAGCGGGTGGATGTTAGAGACCTTGCACTCCTCCACCTTCCGTTTGAAGATGCCCCACAGATGCTCAATAGGGTTTAGGTCAGGAGACATGCTTGGCCAGTCCATAACCTTTACCCTCAGCTTCTTTAGCAAAGCAGTGGTCATCTTGGAGGTGTGTTTGGGGTCGTTACCATGTTGGAATATTGCCCTGCGGCCCAATCTCTGAAGGTAGGGGATCATGCTCTGCTTCAGTATGTCACAGTACATGTTGGCATTCATGGTTCCCTTAATGAACTGTATCTCCCCAGTTCCGGCAGCACTCATGCAGCCCCAGACCATGACACTCCCACCACCATGCTTGACTAAAGGCAGGACACACTTGTCTTTTGTATTATATTGGTCTCCTCAGACCACAGGACATGGTTCCAGAAATCCATGTCCTAAGTCTGCTTGTCTTCAGCAAACTGTTTGTGGGCTTTCTTGTGCATCATCTTTAAAAGAGGCTTCCTTCTTGGATGACAGCCATGCAGACCAATTTGATGCAGTGTGTAGCGTATGTTCTGAGCACTGACAGGCTGACCCCCACTCCTTCAACCAGCCAATGCTGGCAGCACTCATATGTCTATTTCCCAAAGACAACCTCTGGATATGACGCTGAGCATATGCAGTCAACTTCTTTGGTCAACCAATGGCGAGGCCCGTTCTGAGCGGAACCTGTCCTGTAAACCCCCTGTATTGTCTTGATCACCGTGCTGCAGCTCAGTTTCAGGGTCTTGACAATCTTCTTATAGCCTAGGCCATCTTTATGTAGAGCAACAATTCTTTTTTTCAGATTCTCAGAGAGTTCTTTGCCATGAGGTGCCATGTCGAATGTCCAGTGACCAGTATGAGAGAGTGAGAACGATAACACCACATTTAACACACCTGCTCCCCATTTCCACCTGAGACCTTGTAACACTAACAAGTCACATGACACTGGGAAGGGAAAATGACTAATTGGGCCCAATTTGGACATTTTCACTTAGGGGTGTACTCGCTTTTGTTGTCAGCGGTTTAGACATTAATGGCTGTGTGTTGAGTTATTTTGTGGGGGCAGCAAATTTACACTGTTATACAAGCTGTACACTCACTATTTTACATTGTAGCCAAGTGTAATTTCTTCAGTGTTGTCACATGAAAATATATAATAAAATATTTACAAAAATGTGAGGGGTGTACTCACTTTTGTGAGATACTGTAGGTGTTCCTCGTTCCCATCTCAAAAAGTTGGGAGGTATGCCAGTGTGATTTCTGTCTGCTCTGTCATTCTTCTGCTATCTGTATAAGTCAATTCTGACAGGTTATGCCTACACCACAGAATCTCAGGAGACGGCCCTGCCCCCACCTCTAGCACGCAAAATGTGATTGAGAGCCGCTGTTGGGCATATTTCCCTAAGAGACCCTATAGAGGAGTTGTCTAATCCCTCCTTCTGGTCTCAGATTACATTTAGCTCTGTGCTCTATATTGTGCAGTGAATGAAGTCAGATCCCCACCCCCTGCCTGTTAGAGCTGAGTAATAGCCTTTGATCTGTGTGTTTTAGACGGCTGTAGAGAAGAGAGGCTGCAGATAAACAGGTACAACTTATGTAAGAGGATTTATTTAACCACTTCCTGCCTGGCCTATTGACAAATGATGGCCGGGCGGGGGGTTCATTATCCTGACTGAACGTCTATTGACGTCCTCAGGATAACCTGCAATCGCGCGCCCACGGGGGCGTGCATCGTGGTGATCGGTGGTGCCGTGGGTCAGTCTGACCCACCGCATTACCGACCGAGGTAAAAGGCTTCTATCGGAAGCCTTTTACCATGTGATCAGCCGTGAAAAATCACGGCTGATCACAGTGTAAATAGGAAGAGCTGTTTATCGGCTTTTCCTCTGCTCAGGTCTGCAGGACCACCAGGGAGCCCCCCAGGGACACCATAAGGAGGCCGCCCAGGACCACCAGGGAGAAATCAGGAGGTCGCCCAGGGACCACCAGGGAGCCCCCACTAGACCACCAGGTAAGGGCAATACAGTGCACTGTAGGGATGGCACTGTGCCCATATGTGATGCCTGCCAGTGCCATCCCTAACAGTGCTATATGCACCAGTGCTCACCAGTGCCATGTACCAGTGTCCACCTGTGCCACCTATCAGTGCCCACCTGTGCCACCATTAGTGCTCACCTGTGCCATCTATCAGTGCCCACCATTGCCACCTATCAGTGCCACCTATCAGTGCCCAGCAGTGCCACCTATCAGTACCAAGCAGTGCCGCCTATCAGTGCCCAGTGCCACCTATCAGTGCTGCCTATGAGTGCCTATGAGTGCTGCATATCAGTACCCGCCAGTGTTGCTTATCAGTGCCGCCTATCAGTGCCCATCAGTGCTGCACATATGTGCCCCATCATCAGCGCAACCTTATCAGTGCCACCTCATCAGTGCCAATCTGTACTGCCTCATCAGTGCCCATCAATCTAGCCTCATCAGTGTAGCCACATCAGTTCCTGTCAGTGATGGAGAAAATGTACTTATACAAAGTTTTGTGACAGAAACATTTTTTTTTTTTTTTTTTATAATTCCTTTATTTAAGTATCACAATGTGAGACAAACAACAGTATCTAGCAATCTCGTCATAACAATAAAGACACTTGGCAGGTACAGTTGTATATAATCAGATCACAAACACTTAATCATGGATTGGAAAACCCTGTACCATGACAGAAACATTTTTAATTTGTAGCGCAAAAAATAAAAACCGCAGGGGTGATCAAATGCCACCAAAAGAAAGCTCTATTTGTGGGAACAAAATGATAAAAATCTTGTTGGGGTACATCTTTGCACGACCGTGCAATTGTCATTCAAAGCACAACAGCACTGAAAGCTGAAAATTGGTCTGGGCAGGAAGTGTTCTAACTGCCCGGTATTGAAGTGGTTAATCTCTGTTTATCACCCAAGGTCAGTCAGTTCACTGAGTATGTAAGGGTTGCAACCACTTTATTCTCATATTTTTTTAATACATTTTTGGCCTGTCCTGATGTGGCACTGTTTTGGGATGTCCCAGTAGGTAATGATCTAAAGCAGAAGTCCTCCACTGAAAAAAAGGAAAATTGTTTTTTTTCACTCACAGTAAACTCCTTTTCTCTGTGTTTATTGAGGGCTACAGCATTAGCCTTTCCGGCTCCCAAGTGTTTTTTGTTTGTGCTGCTATGTCACTTAACTGAGTTGCTCCACAGTCTGGATTGTTTTGGCCACCAGCAGAGGCGGTCCCCTGGGCTGTAATTAGCATTGCAGATAAACCTAGTGTCCCACTCCTGCATGTGGCACTCTAACCAGTAAATGGTGATATAAAGCAGAAATTGTGTCCTCCAAGGAGTGCAGCGAAAATGATTTAATGGTGATTAGAAAAAAAAAAATCATATCTTTCCATTTTTTTCCAATAAAAATATTTATTTTTCCAGAGAAATGTTAAATAACAGAATATTTTGTGCATATAGAAGTCCGTTTATAATAGTGTATGAAATCAATTACAGGCAGTAACTTAACCACTTCAGCACCGGAAGAATTTTGCACTTTAGGACCAGAGCACTTTTTGAGATTCGGCGCTGCGTCGCTTTAACTGACAATTGCGCGGCCGTGCGACGTTGTACCCAAACAAAATTTGCGTCCTTTTTTTCCCACAAATAGAGCTTTCTTTTGGTGGTATTTGATCGCCTCTGCATCATTTCTTATCGCCACTATAAACAAAAGAAGAGCGACCATTTTGCAAAAAAACCCAAATTTCTTACTTTTTGCTAAAATTCAAATCCAAAATAAAAATATAAAAAAACATTTTTTTTCACAGTTTTTGGCCGATTTATATTCTTCCTCATATTTGCGATAAAAAAAAATCGCAATTGGTGTTTATTGATTGGTTTGCGCAAAAGTGGCCGCGTTTACGGATGATGAGAATTCATTTCTGGGGTTTTTTTTTTATTTTTTACTAGTAATGGCG
>BLSH010349834.1:1368849-1379281 GCA_018402905.1 Glandirana rugosa
TGGACGTGGGGCCTCCCAGTGTTCCTTGTAGACGCCGACCTACGGTAACGGAGAGGTGAGACGGGGTAGTAGGACCCTAACGGGACCAAGGCCCGGGTGTTGGGGTCGTAGTTGACCCGGTGACCTTGGCAGGCCAAGGATAGAGGCATGACGGCAGCCGTAACAGACTCGGGATCCCTGGATGGGGCAGAGTGGAGAGGCAATGGCATCCAGCCGCAGATGTTCCTTGTGACCCTCCGGGGTGCAGGTAAGCAGAGGGATTGTCTCGTGTGTGACGGTTCCGGATTTAATAAAGCAGCTGCACGCGCCGGAATCAAGGATAGCCGGCACCGTGATAATCCCTCCTAGAAGCTGCAGAGACAAGAGAATGGTGAGATTGGTACGGGAGTTAACTGGTACATCAGAAGTAGTGGACAGGCACTTACCACGCTTGGCGGGGCAGGTCCGAACCATGTGACCAGGCTCTCCTCAATAGAGGCACAGACTCAGCTGGAACCGGCGTTGTCTCTCCTCACTGGAGAGTGATGGTCGGAGCAACCCAACCTGCATGGGTTCAGAGGAATCCGGGGGAGAGGAGGAGGAGGTTGTTGGCCAGAAAGCCGGCGGTGTCGGGTAACTGGGTACCCGAGGGAGCATCCAGGTAGGACGCACTGGTCCAGAAGACCTTTCGGCACGGCGCTCCCTGATGCGCCGGTCTATGGAGATGGCCAAGGTGACCAGCTCCTCCAGGGTCTTAGGAATCCCCACTCGAGCCAACTCGTCTTTTACTGCCTCTGACAGCCCCATACGGAATTGAAAGATAAGTGCCGCGCTGCCCCAGGCGGTATTGGAACTCCAACGCCGAAACTCGGCGGCGTAATCCTCCACAGGGCGGCGGCCCTGCTGGAGGTTGTACAGGGTGGCTTTGGCCGTGGAGGCCAGATGGGGGTCATCATAAAGCTGCGCCATGGCCAAGAAGAGGGCTGCAGCAGAATCAACTTTGGGGGCACTCTGCTCCCACAATCGGAGGGCCCAGGCTTGGGGTTCACCCTGTAAGAGAGAAATCACAAACCCAACCTTGGTGCTCTCTAATGAAAATGTCCGTGGCTGGAGACCCAGATACAAGTCGCAGGCGCTCCGGAAGACCCGAAACTTGCGTTGGTCCCCGGAAAACTTATCTGGCAGCGGGACCTTGGGTTCCGAGGGCAGGGCCACTATGGTGCGGGCAGCAGCGGACTCGGAGGCAGGGGTGGTAGACAATTCCTGTACCCGTTCCTCCAACCGGGTGTATCCCTCCTGCAGATTTTTAACGGCCTGGGTAAGGCCAGCCAGGTGGGCGCATAAGTCGTCCATGGCGGAGCGTGTTCCCTGCGCAGACTCAGTAGTGGCTGCTCGTTTCTGTTACGTACCTGACGGTGGAGTCTGTCTTGTGCAGGGAACAACCGCTCTTGCGCACCCGATTCAAGGACCCCTGGTAGTGTAGACAGAGGCCCGAGAGTGCGGGATGGCATGAGGGCTGGATGGTCACAGATGTTGTAGTGAGATTTCCAGAAGGTCGTGCAAAACAGGAGAATGGTCGTACAAGCAGGGTTGGCAACGTGCAGGCAGAGAGGTACAAAAGGGTTAGGCAAGCGGATCGTCAAGTTCAGGCAAAGGTTCGTTAACGGGCGGGCAGCGGAGGTACAGAGTAGTAGACAAGCGGATGGTCGTGGATAGCCGGGGTCGATGCAGGTAGCGGACAACAGGTCAAGGCAAGCCGGGTCAACAGGAAACAGGTGAAACACAGGAACAGGTAGGGAGCTGAGGCCCACAGGTCTGGAACGATGTAGAACGAGCAGCAACTTGGTGCAGGATGTCCAGAGTTTAAATAGGCGCATTTTCCAGCGCGTGCGCGCGCACAGGCGCGCGCGCACGCGGGTGCACACGGGTGCGCACGGGAGCGCGCGAACGCGCACAGGGGTGCGCTCACCACCGCGGAAATGGCCAGGAACACTGGCAAGTCCTTTTTACTAACATTAGGATCCAGGGAAAGAATGCAATCGGCACTTCGCAACTGCAGATGATTTGGTGTCGGTGGATGGGCCTGCGGTCTTCACTAAGAGAAACACAGTAGAAGTGCTGGCAACAGGGCAGAGTGCAACCAATCTCTGCCCAGCACCTGCAACAAACTGTGGAGTTTCAGGGAGCTGGGTCAGCTGGCCTCCCTCCCCAGCAGTTAGCCAGAGCAGATGATGTGGGGTCCCCAGCAGAAGAGCTCGCAACAGAGCAGATTGCTGCTGGCCCCTGCCCAGCACCTACAGTTTCACCTCAGCTTCAGGGAACTGGCCCCTCTGCCCAGCAACAGACTGAGCCATGGAATGGTAAAGACCACCCAGCTGAAGCACTGGCAGATGGACAGAGTCAACGACCTCTGCCCCACACCTACTGATGACTACTATTACTTGCAGCCAGAGGTCATGCGGACTGACTATGTAAGTCCACTCTGCACGACTAACGCATGCCCAGACCAGGTGGTGGTATGGGACCTTGTTAGTCGAATTCTGATGGGGAGAAGTGTGATAGACTCACCCAGGACAGAGGCATTTGGGGGGGACTGAATGCTAGCCTCTTGCCTGCTGATTATGGGCCCTGGTTTGGTAAGGGAAACCTTTGTTTCAGTTCCCCATGCACCTCTTATGTCTAAGCCACCCTGTGTCTAGTAGGGGCACAGGGTGACCCAGCAAATAATGGACAACTATCACTTCAATGGGACAGTAATATTTATCCACAATATCTCCCAGGAAATATACAAAGACTGTTACTTCAAAACTATTCAGAACTATATATGTCTCCCCCAGACACACTGGGACTCAAAGCAGACCTTGATGTCATCAACTCAAGTCATCTGTCTGGGATTGCCTGAGATAATGTGTTTATTGCCAGTATGTCTAGTGAAAATACTAAGGCCTTATGCACACTGGACGTTCTTGGGCGTTTTTACAGATGCTGTTTTTGGTTGCAGACTTTTTTTTCCTACAGTCAATAAACTCCCAATCATGTTATCCTATGTGTTCATGTACACATAGGCTGTTATCAACTGTTTTTGGCTGGGGCGTTTTTGAGCTGTAAAAAAAATCGCAAGACCAGTGGGTTCTGAAAGATGTTTTTCAGCTGTAAAAACACTCTAATGCTGCAAAACACGCAATAACGTGGCTTAAAGTTGTATATACAGCGCTAAGCCTCGTCAGGCGTTTCTCTGTCTCTTATTCAAAACCAATGGTTCCCTATGGGAGCCCATTGATTTGAATAGAAGTCGCACCAGAAGTCGGATCATGATGATCCGACTTGCGACGCGACTTGTGTGCTGAGAATCTTGAAGATGAACCCTGTAAAAATGAAAAAAAAATTGCGCAGGGTTCCCCCCAAGATGATACCGGACCCTGCGGTTTGGTATGGATTTTTTAAAAAAAGGTGTGGGGTCCCCCGCAAAAATCCATACCAGACCCTTATCGGAGCACGCAGCCTGGCAGGCCAGCGCCCCCATCCTTCCTGGACCATAGCAGGCCGCATGCCCTCAACATGGGGGGTAGGTGCTTTGGGGCAGAGGGGCCCTGCGGCCCCCTCCCCAAAGCACCTTGTCCCCATGTTGATGAGGACAAGAGCCTCTTCCGGACAACCCTGGCTGTTGGTTGTCAGGGTCTGAGGCGGGGGCTTATCGGAATCTGGAAGCCCCCCTTAACAAGGGGGCCCCCAGATCCTAGCCCCCCAACCTATGTGAATAAGTATGGGGTACATTGTACCCCTACCCATTCACCTGAAAAAAAGTGTAAAAAAAAACACACTACACAAGTTTTTAAAATATTTTATTAAATCAGCTCTGGCGTCTTCTTTCTTATGCTCTTTTGCGGGGTCTTCTGTCTTCTGCGGGGTCTTCTACCTTCTGCCAGATCTTCTGTTTTCTTCTTTTGCCGCTGTCTTCTCCCCTGTCTTCTCACTCTGTTCTTCTTGAGATGTTGACTCGTCGCTTGCTCCCACTCGAATTCCGGGTACCTGCTGTGTAATGACTTATATTGGCATAGGGCGTGGCCACCGGGTGACGTCATACGGAAGCCCTACCCCTTATGACGTCACCACCCAATGCATGATGGGGGGGTGACTTCATAATGGGACGGGGCTTCCGGATGATATTACCCGGTGGCCACGCCCCATGCCAATATAAGTCATTGTGCAGCAGGGACCGGGCATTCGAGTGGGAGAGAGTGATAAGTCAACATCTCAAGAAGAACAGAGGGAGAAGACAGCGGCAAAAGAGCAGAAGACAGAAGATCCAGCAGAAGATAGAAGACCCCTCAGGAGACAGAAGACCCCGCAAAAGAGTAGAAGAAAGAAGACGCCGGAGAGGGAGAAGACGCCGGAGCTGATTTAATAAAATATTTTAAAAACCTGTGAAGTATGTTTTTTTCACACTTTGTTTTCAGGTGAATGGGTAGCGGTCCAATGTACCCCATACTCATTCACATAGGGTGGGGGGTGGGAACTGGGGCCCCCTTGTTAAGGGGGGCTTCCAGATTCTGATAAGCCCCTGCCTGCAGACCCCGACAACCAACGCCCAGGGTTGTCGGGAAGAGGCCCTTGTCCTTGGGACAAGGTGCTTTGGGGTGGGGGCGCAGGCCCCCCTGCCCCAAAGCACCTACCTCCCATGTTGAGGGCATGCGGCCTGGTATGGTTCAGGAGGGGGGCGCTCGCTCGTGCCCACCCCCTTTCCTGGCCTGCCAGGCTGCATGCTCGGATAAGGGTCTGGTAGGGATTTTGGGGGCCCCACGCCATATTTTAAAAAATTTTGTCGCGGGGTTCCCCTTAAAATCATATCTTTTTTTTGCGGGGTTCCCCTTCAAGATTCTCAGCGCATCATCATGATCCAACTTCTGGGGCGACTTCTATTCAAATCAATGGGCCATAGGGAACCATTGATTTGAATAGAGGCATGAAAAACATGGCTTAAAGCTAGCGCAGAAAACGAGCAAAAACGCGCTGCAAAAAAGCTCAAAAAAGCTCAAAAAAGTCACTAAAAGCTATTGACGTTTTTAGGATGTTTTTTTAACATCCTGTGTGCATGAGGGATAAAGGTCTTCACCCATTGTTGTGCTAATTAACTCAGCTATGGTCTTCTGAGCTAGGAGGCGACAAGACTGGTCTGAAATGGGGATATCTGATTAATCACAACATTGTTCAGGTGGCCAGTTATTTACTTAATGTTTATAGTATATGTTGGTTGTTTAGCTATGGTAATATGATCAGGAGCGGAGGGGGGAAAAGTACTCCAATGGTGTATATATCTCTGTGCCTTGGTTGAAATAAACAGTCTTATTCTGACCTAGCAGCCAAAAGGAGTCCTGCCTAGTTCTTGGTTGCAATATGAGGCTGTAAAATATGATATCTGATGTTCAGACTAGAGGAGGCTGTATGCTGACGGAAGTACTCAAGCGGAGTTGGTCTGTTCCGTCACAAGTGCGGCCTCAGTGCAGCCTATCAGTGCTGCCTTATCAGTGCAGCATTTCAGTGCCTATAAGTGCGGTCTCATCTGTGCCCATAAGTGCGGTCTTATCTGTGCCCATAAGGGCAGCTTATTAGTGCCCATTGATGCAGTCTCATCTGTGCCCACCAGTGCAGTTTATCAGTGCCTATCAGTGTGGTCTCATCTGTGCCCACCAGTGCAGCTGATCGGTGACCATCAGTGCGGTCTCATCTGTGCCCACCAGTTCAGCTTATCAGTGCCCATCAGTGCCGTCTCACCTGTGCCCACCAGTACGGTCTCATCTGTGCCCACCAGTGCAGTCTCATCTATTACCACCAGTGCGGTCTCATCTATGCCCAAAAGTGCGGTCCCATCTGTGCCCATAAGTGCGGTCTCATCTGTGCCCATAAGTGCAGCCTCATCTGTGCCCATAAGTGCAGCCTCATCTGTGCCCACCAGTGCAGCTTATCAGTGCCCATCAGTGCAGTCTCCTCTATGCCCACCTGTGCAGTCTCATCTGTGCCCACCAGTGCAGCTTATCAGTACCCATCAGTGCGGTCTCATCTGTGCCCACCAGTGCGGTCTCATCTGTACCCACCAGTGCAGCTTATCCGTGCCCATAAGTGCGGTCTCATCTGTGCCCATAAGTGCGGTCTCATCTGTGCCCATCAGTGCAGATTATCAGTTCCCATCAGTGCGGTCTCATCTGTGCCCACCAGTGCAGCTCATCAGTGCCCCATCAGTGCAGCCTCATCTGTGCCCACCAGTACAGTCTCATCTATGCCCACCTGTGCAGCTTATCAGTGCCCACCAGTGCGGTCTCATCTGTGCCCACCAATGCAGTCTCATCTGTGCCCACCAGTGCAGCTTATCAGTGCCCACTGTGCGGTCTCATCTATGCCTACCAGTGCAGTCTCATCTGTGCCCACCAGTGCAGTCTCATCTGTGCCCACCAGTGCAGTTTCATCTATGCCCACCAGTGCAGCTTATCAGTAACCATAAGTGCAGTCTCATCTATGCCCACCAGTGCGGTCTCATCTATGCCCACCAGTGTGGTTTAAACTATGCCCACCAGTGCGGTCTCATCTATGCCCACCAGTGCAGCTTACTAGTGACCATCAGTGCGGTCTCAAATGTGCAGAGCAGGGATCGTTACCAGACATCAGCCTGGTGACAGGGTGGGGATCTCAGGCTGTGACAGATCTTGTATATGGAACACCAATCGCCGCAACGTCCTGCTTCCCATACCGGCATTGTGATAGACAGCACACTGTTCCAATGCCGGGCCAGGAGGCGGGATGTTACGGTGATCCGTGTTTTCACATACAAGACCTGTCACAGCCGGAGATCCCTGCTCTGTACTCCAGCTGATGCCCTGAGAGATGGCAGGCAGGCAGACGGCAGCGGGGAGGGGCGGTGCTGGCATGGAGCAGAGAAGGAGGTAACCACCTCTATGGGCGGTACTATGAGACCCCCTCCGCCTACTACAGCAAGCGGGGATGGAAGTAAAAGTCCCCGCTTGCTTGAGAGAACTACTAGTGGGAAGTGACAAGACCGCTGGCTGAGGATATAGGAGAATAGCAGCCAGGTCTTACAAACAGGATATCACTGGGCAATAACGTTTTTTCCGGAAGATCAGCAGGCTATTGCAGAGGAACTATAGAGCTCAGAAGAAGATGGATAGCATAGTCGGTGAAGGTAGGAGATCAGCGACAAGGACATGGGAAAACTTTTTTTTCCTGGAGTTCTGCTTTAAGGATTTAGAGAAGATCTGTAAAGAAGAGTAAACCAAAACCCCTCCTGTGCAAACCTGGTAACCACCTATAAGAAACGTCTTGCCTCTGTGCTTACCAACAAGGGTTTCTCCACCAAATCATGTTTTGCTTGGGGATCAAATACTTATTTTACTCACTGAACTGCAACTCAATTTATAGCATTTGTATCATGTGTTTTTTCTGGATTTTGGTTGATATTCTGTCACTATCATTTAAAATACACCTATGATAAAAATTATAGACCCTTCATTTCTTTGTAAGTGGGCAAATTTACAAAATCTGCAGAGGATTAAATATATTTTCCCCACTGAACATGATCCTATCAACATCTTTGAATCTATGAGTAAAAACTTTTTCTTTTTTTGTTTGTTGAAAGAAGTTACTGAGTCTCACAAAGGTTGAGAACCACCGATCTAGTGGTTGATGAAATTAGTTTTCTTTCAAACAGTGCTTCTAAGAACAAAAAGAACAGCGTAGGCAGAATTTTTTTACCCAGATATTTATAACTGAATTTTGGGGTATTTTATTTTTTTTTATAAGGCTATTGAGGCTCGGTTCACATTAGTGCGAAGTGGGAACCATGTGAATCCACTGCGGGTTCCCACATCACATCTAACATGCAAGGCAGTTCACACTGCCATATGCGAACTGCTGGGAGTGTCAATAGAAAGTTAATGACACCCCCAAATCAGTTCGCATATCGCAGTGCGAACTGTCAATTCGGACAGCCATCAGATCGCATGAGTGTGAACACCCATGTGATCCAATTCTGGTGGGGACCAAAAAAGGATACTGTGCGAGTTTGTTCCGAATGCGATGCAAATTTAGCCATACTATCTGTATAGCTGAAATTGCATTGCACAGACATTGCATGTGATTTGCACTGCAGTGCGGTGCGAACCTCATGCAATCTTGCATAGCCTTAATCCTTCCTTTTTTACAT
Source organism: Glandirana rugosa (assembly GCA_018402905.1). Taxonomy (NCBI): domain Eukaryota; kingdom Metazoa; phylum Chordata; class Amphibia; order Anura; family Ranidae; genus Glandirana; species Glandirana rugosa. The sequence goes on from BLSH010349834.1 coordinate 1,377,041, forward strand.
GCAGGGAGACATAAGTCACATAAGTGTAGAAATAATCTCTTAGTAAGTGAAGAAGATAAGCAAAGTAACAAAGTAAAGGGAGACAGTATCTCATCTAAACTCCTTATCATATTACAGCTGTGCCAAGGTAACTGATATACGACCTCCTAATGCTGCTTGACATTTGCAAATCCTTGGGCATTTTGAATGGCTATTTGATATGCACACACTAACCTTGGCATTTAATTAGATATCTACATAGAACATGTTAACATAGAGATCACGTAATCAATGCAATTATTGTTTTTAAGATGAATGTTACCAGTTAGTGCTGCTGTCAGAATCTTTAGAAGAATTTAAACTTTTTTCAACATAATGCTAATTTGTTGTACAATTGGTCAGATCTACAGCAAGGGAAAACACAGTGGCCTTGCTGTTCCGGTATTCAGAAATATTCTCAGGCAACTCACCTGGGAAGATTGATAGACTGGTGCCATCATTCAGACACCAAGCTTTGGCTGAAACTCAAACAGGCTCAATGCCAAATACTATTATTCTTATTATTATACAGGATTTATATAGCGGCAACAGTTTGCGCAGCGCTTTACAACTTTAGGGCGAACAGTACACTTACAATACAATTCAATACAGGAGGAATCAGAGGGCTTACAAAATCAGGATAGGAGGGTCAAGTAATACAGGAGGTAATAACTGTGGGGGATGAGCTGATGAAGAGAATAACAGTACAGTTGTTAGGTGGAGGCAGGATAGACTTCTCTGAAGAGAAAAGTTTTCAGGGATCATCTAAAAGTGGACAGAGTTGGAGATAGTTGGACAGATTGGGCTAGGGAATTCCAAAGGATGGGAAAGGCCCGGGAGAAGTCCTGGAGGCGAGTATGGGCTGGGAGGAGTTGATGAGGGAGCTAAAGAGCAGGAGGTCTTGGGAGGAACGAAGAGAATGATTTGGTTGATATTTTGAGATTAGTTTAGTGATATAGCTGGGGGCAGAGTTGTGGATGGCTTTGTAAGTTAGATGCTGAGCGGTTTGTAAGGTGGATGAGTCTGGCAGCAGTATTCATGATGGACTGAAGGGGGGATAACCTATTTAAAGGTAAGCCAATGAGGAGGGAGTTGCAGTAGTCGAGGTGAGAGATAACCAGGGAGTGAATCAGGAGCTTTGTGGTTTCATTGGTTAGGAAGGGACATATTTTGGAGATTTTGCGGAGGTTGAGGCGGCAAGCTTTGGAGAGTGATTGGATGTGGGACTGAAAGGAGAGTTCAGAGTCCAGGGTAACACCAAGCACCCTGACATGCAGGGATGGGTTGAAGGCTGTGCCATTGCTTTTGACAGAAAAGTCAGCGGCAGAGGCATGCGGGGGAGGAAAAATTATGAGCTTGGTTTTGGACAGGTTGACTTTGAGGAATCAGTGTGACATCCAGACAGATATGTCTGTTAGTAAATCAGTGATACATGAGGAGACTGATGGGGTGAGCTGAGGGGTGGAGATATAGATTTGGGTGTCATCAGTGTGGAAATTATATTTAAAGCCATGGGATGCTATCAGCTGACCCAGGGAGGATGTGTAGGTTGAAAATAGGAGAAGTCCAAGAACAGAGGGCGTTGCAACTCTAACATTTTTTGAGTTCTCTTCCATCTTCGAGTGATTACCCGTGTCCACTGACTACCCTACAAGAATATTGTAAGTAAGGGGGTTGTACCTGTAGCGCCCTCCTAGGTAAGTGCTAGTGAGTGTATATAGCTTTTGGCTTTCTCTGCTTAACAGAGGAGAAGACAGGCAAATTTAGGTTCTACAGTGCCTTGCGAAAGTATTTGGCCCCCTTTGAACTTTGCGACCTTTTGCCACATTTCAGGCTTCAAACATAAAGATATAAAACTGTAATTTTTTGTGAAGAATCAACAACAAGTGGGACACAATCATGAAGTGGAACGAAATTTATTGTATATTTCAAACTTTTTTAACAAATAAAAAACTGAAAAATTGGGCGTGCAAAATTATTCAGCCCCCTTAAGTTAATACTTTGTAGCGCCACCTTTTGCTGCGATTACAGCTGTAAGTCACTTGGGGAGGTCTCAATCAGTTTTGCACATCGAGAGACTGAAATTTTTGCCCATTCCTCCTTGCAAAACAGCTCAAGCTCAGTGAGGTTGGATGGAGAGCGTTTGTGAACAGCAGTTTTCAGTTCTTTCCTCAGATTCTCGATTGGATTCAGGTCTGGACTTTGACTTGGCCATTCTAACAC
>BLSH010349834.1:1490741-1503033 GCA_018402905.1 Glandirana rugosa
TACTCCAATGACGGAAAAAGGGCGGTGTGGTGGCGGTCGGTCGTGGGCTGGCCTCGTCTGCGAGGCCTACCTAGGAGGACTAAGGACGGTCGGAGGGACGAGACCGACTGGGACGTCGGGAGGACCACTGTCACCACTCACGTCATGTGAAGGAGAAGTTCGGTCGGTTTTTCTCAGCCCTGTCACTCACACCCTGACAAACTGTGTGTGACAGAGACGAGTGAGACTGTCTGTCGGCGTTTGGTCCGACGGCCTCAGAGAGAGAGAGAGAATCACACGTGACATACTCACGTCACACGTGACCTATTCACCGTCCTCCATTACCTTCCTACCACAATCACACCATCCCCATCACCTCCTGTTTCCATTACACCATCCTTCCATTACCTCCTGCCACTTATCCAGTGCACACTGCACTCATACAGTGCACACTAAGAGAGAGAGAGAGACTCCGGCAGCCTGGTTTGCGGCTGTCTGTCAGAGTGAGCAGAGACAGTGTGTGTCAAACAGTCCCACACTCACTGTCCCGACTCTTTTTGGCTGGCTTGAAGAGGAAGTGTACTGCACTCACCACTGTCACCAGGAGGGCTGCAGGGTCAGCCAGAGCAGGGAGGCTGGCAGGAATCAGGAGGATCCATCCGGAGCGTCTGCTCCGGTCGGGTGCTGGCTGGCGGTGGTGTGGCGGGAAAAAGGCAGTAACCTCATTTGAGGGTGGATGGGCTAGGCAGAGGCACTAGCTGGCAGCAGGAGGAGAGGTCGTCCAACTCGTCTTAGGGTAAGGATCGGATCTTCTCACTTGCCGCTTGGGGATTTCCGTAATTGCACATACGCAGCTCTGACCAGAGCCGATGGCCGCCGTTTTACTGGCACTTTTCGGCTGCTACGGACACCCAAAAAAACTGCCCTGTTTTTACTGGCTGTCCGTAAATTTACGGACGGTTGGCAACACTGGTCCTAAGGTGGGAAATCCTTCCGGTCCTTAAGTGGTTAAGGGGCCACTCATGTGTAAGTAACCATTACAGGCTCATCAATCCGGTGGGCATCTGCTCTGTAACAACAGATCATCCACAACGGACTAGGTGTCAGTATCGCCAGAACCAGGGCTGGTGTTTGACTATTGCGCACCCTAGGCAAGACTAGGGGTGGTGGTAGTCTTGCCTAGGGCATGGGTGCCTAAAGCCGGGTGCTGATTGTCAGAGCAGACTCACCAGGGCAGGAGAACTTCTCTTTCATCCTGAGACATGGTGCCCACCGTCTCCATTGCCCCAGCTGTCCTACGACTCCTGGGAGCCGGCTCGGTGTAACCCTCTTTACAGGCTGTGCTGCTGCTCACCTCCTCCACAGCAGCCGTGATGGATATCCTTCATGACTTCTGCTTTCTCTGGATTGGCTAGCAGAGAGTCAGTCAGCGCCCCAGTCCTGTGTAGGGTGGCAGTCTTCGGCCCCTCATGTACCCAGCCAGGCTAGTAAGGAAGTCAACGTCTGTGGCTGTGCTCCCTAGACAACAGTGCGCCCTAGGCAGCTGCCTAGTTTGCCTAGCAGCAGCACCAGCCCTGGCCAGAAAACATCCACAAAGGGTTATTTATCATCTGAATTGCCCAATGGAGTATTGCAGCTGATAGCTAGCCTGTTGTGGATGTTCTGTTCATACTGAGCAGATGCCCACCGGATTGATTAGCTTGTTATGGTTACTTATATGTGAGTGGCCCATTTATGGCTTTTAATAAATTAATTTTAACCTATTACACTTAAAGGCGCTCCCTTTCTTGTTTTTGTAGGCCACATACCTCATACCTCATTGATTATACAACTAATTTGCAAGGTTTACAATACAGGACTTAGCACCATACTCTTGTATAGATCACAGGGAGAGCATGCAAAAATGTAGGCAGGTGGTGCCACAGTTGGAATTCGAGTCGACAACCCTGGTGCTGCTACCCTGGTGGAAGTGCTATCCGCTTAGCCACTGTGTTGCCCCCTCCCCCCATCAGCTGATTATAATATAATTTCCTTCTTCCAACTTTTTACCCTTTTGGCCTTGCTAATATAAGCTGGATCTCTCATTTTATTTTTTACCTTTAACTGGTCCAGGTCCTCCATAACCATTTTTTTTAAAAAAACATCCAAATATTTATTGTCTCCAAATGGAAGATTGAAGATAGATTTATTTTTTTCACACACTATGAGTTTCACCTGCATTTTCCTCCCTACTTGTTGTCACTGGGGGGTTTCATGACAGCATTTTTTTTAATATTCAATGTTATTTTTTTTTTCTGAATTCCTACACAAGTCTCAAATGTATTTAAAGTGGTAGTAAACCCATCCATTTAAGAGTTTAAAAACCAGTTACATTTCCGGCACGTGCCAGAAATGTAACACTCTCATTGGTTGTGCTCTAAACCAAACTGTCAAACCATCCAATGGCTGGTGTCATAGCTGATCACATGTGCAGCATCACGGCAGTTGTAGATTAAACAGAGGCCAAGATGGCAGCTTCCTTGGCTGAAAAGGATAGGAGGGTTTGCTACCACTTTAAATTGTTTTTGGAATGTATTTCAGACCTTTATTGAGGACCTATATCTCCCATATTTTCAGAGACATGCTCCTCAGGTTATATTTGCCTTCTACTGTTCTCTTTTTTTTTTCCGGGTTTTTTCCCCGCTCTACGTCACCTCTTCTTTCTGGGGTTCTTTCTCTCCTGTTTTCCCACCAGTTTTGATTGTATGTGCATGGTTGCCTCCAATTGCCGAAAAATGGCCCGTGCGATGTATCATCCTGGTATTGTTCTCTAAAGGCATACAACCTATTGGGTAGGGGTATGGCATTGTACCATTCCTGTATTCAGTGTACTTTAACAAGTTTTTGAGGTCCTGTTTTGAACTGTGTGTTCCATTTATTTCCTCCATTGCACTGCCTTTGGTTTCATCCTCTTTTGCTTCTTGGGGGCCCACAATCAACTGACCTAAAAAAAAATTTTCTCTTTCATTATAGTATAGAGCAGGGAAGAAATATATCAATATCAGTAGAAAAATAGAACAATATGGGATGGCATATATAACCTGAATGAGTTATTTTGGAAGTGAAAAAAATACCTATTTTTTGCTGAGACATTGTACAGAGTTCACATTTTGGAGAGCTTTAGTGCCAAAACTTACAGCACGGCACATTCCTATAATTTGCATCTACTAGTGTTTAACACATTGCACATCACATCTTATAGGGTTATAAAGATTGTGTTTCCTTAATGCTTCTTTTACAAGGCTACTAATAAAAAAAAAAAGATGTTTGAATATTTTACATTTTATTTGGAAATAAAAGTTCTCTATGGGTATCTCTGCACGTATACATTCTAATGATCTATGTGGTTATCTAAAAAATGAACTGAACAATTAACTGGTAGGATGGTCCATAGGCCTGCACTGGGTGCGAGGGTGCCAAAGGATAGTCAATCTCTGGAGCATGGGTGAAGTGCCATCTGCTGGGGAAGTAGAGGATCAGATAAGTAGAATGACTTTTATTCTCTCCCTCACTAAAATAGCAGTTAAAGGGTAACTCCACTTTTGTGGGGAAAAAAATAGTAAATAAAGAAAAAAATATATAGAGTATACAATTGCGACACAAGTGACCTTTCATTTTTAATCTGCAGCCGCTGTTATTTTCAGAAAATGCAGTACAATATGGCTACCTGGAGTTGTTCTGTACACAGAATGTGTACAGAACGTCCCCCAGAAACATCATTTCCTGCTTGTGTGATTGGCTCACCCATTTTCCCTGAAGCCCACCCTAAGATACAAGCCAGATTTCAGGCATCAGCTGCATCAAAAATGTAATTTTTTGGTGAAATACTCCAAATAAGAACATGTCTAAAGGGATGTAGGCCCAGCAGATTTCCTCATTAGTGTCCTACAGGTGCACATCTGATTGATGATTATGAAACCACTCCCATTAGACTCACTTTCCTACATGGACACAGAGAAACACACATGGATTTCTTCAGAAAAACAAAAGGTAGGAATCTGCAACAAAGTTTGTTAAAAATCCTTGCAATCTACATAGATCACCCAGACGGGAATTTTTTTTCTCAACAAAAGTGTTACACTTTAACCCTTGCAGTGCAACCCAGCTGCAAGTAATACATTTTTGCGTTTCCTGGAGTTTGGCTTTAAAGGATAACTAAATAAAATACAAAGAATATCTCTTGACCTTGCCAGAAATGCAGTTTCCTTGCCACTTCTTGTGACCTGCATCGAAGAATGTCTTCCTTCCTAGCTATCTACTGTAAACTATCAATTTCCCTGCACCCCATATAATAAAGATAAAGAGGTAAAGACATGTTTGCTGCCCATATTGGTAAAGCAGTCTAGCGTGACAACCATGGCCCCTCAATAGATACAGCAGAGAAGAAATGTAGCGACTCAGGGACAGTAAGTGTGTTATTCACAGGATGACCAGGTGAAAATAAAGCAAAAAAAAACTGGAAAAATAAAAACTAACACAGCCACTCCCACCAAGGACTAGTAAGCTGCAATATATGTGTGTTCCCTGGGCGTGTTCTTACTGTGGGGGGACTGCCCTAGCTGGGGAAGGGAAGTGGTCACAGCCTTCGTATACAGGAAGGCTGTGATCACAGCCCTTCCCCCTCACACAGAACGGAGGTCCGTGTTTACATACACGGACCTCCGTTCCTTCGCTCGGGGGGGCCATCGTAGGTAGCCGGCGGCAATCGAAGCCGCCGCACCCGCTCCCTGGCCCTCCCCGAACACAGTGAGCGCGCGTTATCGCAGCCGCCGTCGTATGATGGCGATTTGCGATAACGAGCCACTTTGCTGCCGTCAACCTGCGGTTGGCGGTCGGCAAGTGGTTAAGGAATATAACCTAATTCCTGTAGTTTAACCTATGTGTTTCTTCATATGTAAGGTATAATAGATAGATTGCTGTAGATTCTTTAGATTTCTATACTATTTACTAATAAAATGATATTGTTGTGTTGAAGCCTTCACTTATGGTCAGAGAACTTTAATTTAACCCAAATCATCTATGAAGAGATATTAAATCTCAAATATAACTTATGGGTAACATAATTGGTGACTTTCACGAAGGGACCATAACTGAAAGTATTTAAATACAACAATACCGTTGGGGTAAAATTAAACTGAGTCCGTTTTTCCGGTAGTTTGGAGATCACAGCGATCATATCTAGGGAAAATAGGTACATTTTATTTTATTAGTGGGTATTAGATGAACTCTGTGGAGAGAAGATACACCACAGATTGTATTTTGTTTAACATCCCGTAATTATAGTTGAAAAAAGTGTGTTGGATGTACCATTAAACTCCGGTCAATTTAATGGGGAGGACACGCTAAGTGGGAAAAATGTGTTCATATTTGTTTGCTTCCTTTGTGCTTACCTAGCTTCATTTCTCTGAAATCATGGTTTGATTCTGCTTTAGTGTGAGTACACTTTGGTCATATTGGAAAGACACTGAAAGAGTGTGGTCTTTGTTGTGTTCAAAAAAATTGTTTTTGCACGTTTTGGTCTTTTTCCTTGTTGAGGTTTTGTTTCATGCTTTAAGACACAAAATGTGACTTGCTGTTTTTCGTTTGGGTCTGGGTGAAACAGGTTCGACAGGTTTTTGGTTGGTATGTAGATTTTGCATCCACCAAAGGGGTTGTATTTTTTTTAAGGAACGTGAAACTAAGGCCTCATACACACGGGCGTTTTATAATAAATAAGCAAAACACCAGGCCCGACGTTTTTTAAAAAATGAGCGTTTTTTGCGGCGTTTTGCATCGGCGTTAGCGAGCGTTAGTGAGCGTCGGCGTCAATAGGCGTTTTTTTAAAAAAAATCAGTCCTCTGCTATTTTTCAACCTAAAAACGCCGGCGTCAAAAAACGCTTGTTAACGCCGGTACGGCGTTAGCAAGCGTTAGTGAGCGTTTTGCCAATTGGCGTCAAAAAACGCCAAAACGCTACAGCTACAGAACGCGATGGTCCCGCGTTCTAAAAACAGCTCACTAACGCCGACGCCCTCTACTGCTCACTAACGCCGGCGTTTTTTGAAGGCCATTGAATAACATGGAGAGCTGCAAAAAACGCCTACAAACGCCGGCGTGCAAAACGCCCGTGTGTATGAGGCCTAAGAGTTACAGAGAGTGTTGGTTTTGTTGGGTTTGAGGAATGTACAAGTGGTAATATTCCTATTTTGGTCAAAGTGAACATTTATTGCAGTAACTTGCAAGTAGATAAGTTCTGTTATTTCCATGAAAGTATTTTAAGGTATGTTATTGTGGAGGTCTGGTCAGTGAATCAGATAAAGTTTAACGTAACTGTATTAATTGTATTGGTTTTGTTTCATTGTCCTTTTGGCGGTTGGTTTTTTGAGGGAATTTACAAGGAGTAATATTCTCAATGCTGGCAGATTAAAAATTATTTTGCAGATAGACAAGAGTCTTTATGTGGTCTATCTGAGCTGGGAGAAATTAGTTTAACCACTTGACCACTGGGCACTTAAACCCCCTTCCTAACCAGACCAATTTTCAGCTTTCAATGCTCTCACATTTTGAATGACAATTACTCAGTCATGCAACACTGCACCCATATGAAATTTGCGTCCTTTTTTCACACAAATAGAGCTTTCTTTTGGTGGTATTTAATCACCGTTGGGTTTTTTATTTTTTGCGCTATAATTAAAAAAAGACCGAAAATTTTGTAAAAAAAATAATTTTTCTTTGTTTCTGTTATAAAATTTTGCAAATTAGTAATTTTTCTTCATAAATTTTGGCCAAAATTTATACTGCTATATATCTTTGGTAAAAAAAAAACAAATTAGTGGATATTATTTGGTCTTTGTGAAAGTTATAGAGTCTACAAGCTATGGTGCCAATCACTGTAAATTGATCACACCTGATGTACTGACCACCTATCTCATTTCTTGAGACCCTAACAAGCCAGGAAAGTGTAAATACCCCCCAAATGACCCCTTTTTGGAAAGTAGACATTCCAAGGTATTTAGTAAGAGGCATGGTGAATTTTTTTAAGTTGTAATTTTTTCCCACAATTCTTTGCAAAATGAAGTTTTTTTTTTTGTTTTGTTTTTTCACAAAATTGTCATATGTTAACAGGTTATTTCTCACACCCAGCATATGCATACCACAAATTACACCCCAAAACACATTATACTACTCCTCCTGAGTATGGCGATACCACATGTGTGACACTTTTACACAGCCTGGCCACATACAGAGGCCTAACATGTAGGGAGCGCCATCAGGCGTTCTAGAAGCATAAATTACACACATAATTTCGTGACTACCTCTTGCACTTTTGAAGGTCCTGGAGCACTAGGACAATGGAAATGCCCAAAAAATTACCCCATTTTGGAAAGCTAACACCCCAACGTATATTCTAGGAGGCATAATGAGTCTTTTGAATGTGTCATTTTTTCCACAAGTTTTTGGAAAATGTGGAAAGAAAATGAAAACGCATTTTTTTTTACACAAAGTTGTCCATTTATACAATATTTCTAACACAAAGCATGTACCTAGCAAAAATGACACCCCAAAATATATTCTGCTACTCCTCCCGAGTATGGCGATACCACATGTGTGACACTTTTACACAGCCTGACCACATACAGAGGCCCAACATGCAGGGAGCACCGTCAGGTTTTCTAGGGGCATACATTTCAAATCTAATTTGACTGCCTTTTACACTATTGTGAGGCACTGTGGTGGCATGGATAGGCACTGTAGTGGCACAGACGGGCAGTGTAGTGGCACGGATGAGCAGTGTAGTGGCACGGGTGGGCAGTGTAGTGGCACGGGTGGGCAGTGTAGTGGCAAGTTTGGGCACTGTAGTGGCACGAATGGGCACTGTAGTGGCACAGATGGGCACTGTAGTGGCACGGATGGGCACTGTAGTGGCATGGATGTGTCACGGATGAGAACTGATGTGGTATGGATGAGCATAAATGAAGCACAAATGAGCTATGGATGGGGGATGGATGAGCCACGGATGGGGGATGGATGAGCCATGGATGGGGATGGATGAGCCACGGATGGGGATGATGAGCCATGGATGGGGATGATGAGCCACGGATGGGGATGACTGAGCACGGATGGGTGGGTGAGCACGGATGGATGGGTGAGCACGGATGGATGGGTGAGCGCGGCTGGGTGGGTGAGCATAGATGGATGCTGGGTGGGTGAGCATGGATGGATGGATGGGTGAGCATGGATGGATGGCTAGGTGAGTACGGTTGGGTGGGTGAGCATGGATGGGTGAGGATGGATGGATGGATGGGTGAGCATGGATGGATGGATGGGTGAGCATGGATGGATGGGTGAGCATGGCTGTGTGAGGATGGATGGATTGATGGATGGGTGGCTGAGCATGGATGGGCTAAGAATGGGGGGTGTGGATGGATGGGCTGGATGGCTGGGTGGGTGATTGATGGATGGTGGGGGTTGCTAACTGTCATTTAGCAGTGCTGTGGGCATTACACATCGCCCACAGCACTGCACACATCTTTCCTCCCCCCTCTCTCCTCTCACAATGCACCGATCGGTGCGGAGAGGAGAGAGAAAGGCCGGCGGAAGCGCCGGCTTGTTGACATGTGATCGCGCTCACATCGGCCATTCACCGCGATCCGTGATCAGTCGGATCCCCATAACCCGACGGTCACGGATGTTCCCGTGTGCGCCCCAAAAAGCTCAAAAGTCTAGCCATAGCAGGCATGTATGCTGCTTGCATGGCTATGAATGCTAAAATACAACAATTAGAAAAGACAGTAAATAATAACAATATTAAAATTTCAGAGTAGGAAAAAGAGAATGCAGCGTTACACAACCTGGTAGAAACCTTAACTACCCTTAATCAAATGGCTAAGGCCTCCCAGGAGGAAAAGGTTAAAAATTACAAATTGGCTCAAAAAGAAGTAGTACAATTTAAAGACGGGTTAACCAAAGTTGAAACTGAGCGGGACCACATAATTAGTGCATACAAAGTGATCCAAGATCAGCTGCAGGAAACAAAGAAAGACAAAAGTATAGATCACACACAATGCAAACAAAAAGCGTCTCAGCTGCTACAAACAATTTCAATTCTTAAAGGACAGGCTGCTGTGGCTAGCAGGTTTGCACATGGTAATGCTACTGCACCTACCTGTGCCTATGAAATTGGGGATAGTGAGGACTATGAAGAGTATTGGGGAGAGGAAGATATGGATCCAAATTCTCCTTTTCCTGTGGAAATGGGAAAAATAGCAGATCCACAGGAAAATCGAGAATGCACCATTGTCATAGACCCTGCAGACAATGGAGACCAACGATCCACAAATGAGGATCAAGACAAGTTCCCCATCGTGGGTAGAACCCAAATCTTCTCCTCTCTTGAAGCAAACCAAACATTTTTGGGGTTTGATAGTGAAGGAAATTAGGTGATTTCTAATTTGCATCCTACCCAACCCGTAAAAACCCTCATGAGTGGGGCAGATTTCATTGGCAAAATTAAATAGGCAACCGTAACATCAGTACTCTAAAAGTGGCTAGGACCAATTTGAATTCTAGCCACCAGCAACCAACAGTAGACAGCCAAAAAGAACAGAGAGATGTTTATAAGCTGGCACACAGGTGGACGGAGGCAGAGATTAAATGTAAACGAGCGTCTGCACCTTCCAACCAAGAGCAGCTGGTGCAATTTCCTCATACCATAGATTGCAATGCAACAGGTGTGGGTATCTCTAGATGCAACAGGAAATTGCCCACATCTGGATTATGTGCTAGTCTGAACAATTCATTAAACAGTAGGAGCTCTTTTAAAAAGGCCCCTATATCTCGTATACCAGAAAAGGTTGATAATCAGGCTGTAGCCATTGTATATTCTCAGTCTAAAACCACACCGGTTGTTAAGAGACGTTTTAATACTTTACAGAAGATAAAATGTTACTCTTGTGGGTTAGTTGGGCACATTGCTCAATTTTGTTTGTCTTCTGGTGAAAAGATATTGAAACAAAATAAATACACCACAAAGAGGCGTGAGGTGGAAGTGTACTCACCACGCTGGGGAACCTGGCCTAGGGGTAATAAATTTGAAACTACAAGATCATAAACCCCTTCCCCAAATATTAAGGCTGAGAATGAGGCTTTATGACTTTATGTCTCCTCTCGATTACAATTTTTTGTGGCTTGCCTGAATTGCAAATTTGTTTTCCAAAGAGGATAAATTAATATGTTAATCACTACAGAGAGAGATTTGCCTTTTGTATAGGGGCAATGTTTGAAAGCAGTTTCAATGTTTTTTTTCACTAATACAGATTCAACCCTCTTTAACAATTCAAAGAGAAAGATATCACAAATCTCATGTTGAAGCAGCATTACATCTGTACCTTTTTTTTTAAGTTTTATATATATATATATTAGAGCTGCATAATTAATTGTAATAAAATCGCAATCTCAATTCACCCTCCCCTACGATCTCCATCAGGCATTACCCTGATTTTCAGTGCAGTTAATGGAGTCCGACTTGTGGCACGACTCAGCGCGACGTGACTGTAATAGAAGTCAATGCAAGTCGCCTGAAGTCTCCCCAGGAATCTTTTTCTAAGTCAGAGGGACTTGAGTCTCTCCTATCTGGGCAGACTGCCAAGTCTGAGATCAATTCTGATAAAAGTAGCAAAAGAGATACAATGTAACTACTTCAAAGGAATGAACTCCACAGTGTATAGAAGAGTTTAGTTCAACCATTTAAAGACTAAATCTTTTCTGACATTTGTTGCTTACAAGTAAAAATCCAGTATTTTGTTTTAGAAAATTACTTAGAACCCCCAAACATTAAATATATTTTTTTAGCAGAGACCCTGGAGAATAACATGGCAGTTGTTGTAATATTTTATGTCACACAGTGTTTGTGCAGTGGTCTTTTAAACCCATTTTTTTGGGCTGAAATTGACATATTCAAAAAAAAACAAAAAAACTAAACAGTGCTGTTAGCCCAAATTTTTTTCTATATGTAAGATGTTACGCCGCGAGAATAGTGATCTTTATTCTAAGCAAAAAAATTGTGACTCTCATTTTGGCCAGAATTGTGCAGCTCTAAAAATATATATATATATATATATATATATATATATATATATATATATATATATATATATTATTTATTCATTTTTTAAGTCAATTTTTTCTCCTTTCTTTTCTTCATCACATTTGTTTTGGGTGATTCTTGAATTTGGTTTTGCTATGGTGAAATAAAAAAAAACCAAAAAAACGGGAGTATGGGGAACAATATACATTTTAAAACATTTAAAAATGTTGATATAGAATACTAAAGCTTCCTTTCAACATTGGATAATGGTTTTATATAAAGTTATTTTCTTTTCAATATGAAACCAAAATCAAGAACACGGGGACATGACCTCAAACTAAGTGGAGGGAAGTTCAAAATTAATCTTAGAAAGTATTATTTTACTGAAAGGGTGGTTGATGATTGGAATAAACTACCAACAGACGTTGTGAGACAGTCAACAGTAAATGGCTTCAAACATGCTTGGGATAAACATAAATCTATAGTCAGACAAGGTTAATGTAAAAAAAAAAATAAATAAATAAAAAGGGGCAGACTCGATGGACTACTCAGTCTTTTTCTGCCGTCACTTTTCTATGTTTCTGTGTATGTTTCTATGTTCCCTTATGTCGTGTAGCTATTACCAACTATGACTATAGTAACAGTAACACCGGGTTTTAGCAACAGTTATGTGACTATTTTCTTTATATGTATGACACACAGTCCTCTCTACAGTCCTAATAGGTGGCAGTCATCATATGTGGTCATTGGTCAATTTTTTTTTTTCATTTTGTTGGTCAGTTTTTTTTGTGTGCCATAACCAAGTTCAAACAGCATTGCTTGAATATTATATAGATATACTGGGACTGGTGAGACTCATAGTGATTGGCAAATGGCAGGTATAGTATAGTACGATTGTACTTAAGAGTAATTTAGTTTGATTATTCCTGAAGCCACGATTAATTGGTGACATCACACTTATCCGCATTCTGAAATCAAGTTAGTTTGTCTGCTTGGTTGGCACTGTCTACTCTGTTCTGGGCCTGCTAAAGGTATGACCTCTTCCTCAGCCTGCTAAAGGTATGACCTCCTCCTCAGCCTGCTAAAGGTATGACCTCTTCCTCAGCCTGCTAAAGGTATGACCTCCTCCTCAGCCTGCTAAAGGTATGACCTCCTCCTCAGCCTGCTAAAGGTATGACCTCCTCCTCAGCCTGCTAAAGGTATGACCTCC
>BLSH010349834.1:1524928-1537137 GCA_018402905.1 Glandirana rugosa
CGGCCCTGTTGGGTATAGTGACAAGACGTTTTACACACACAGTGAAATTTATAATGGCCCTTATTCACGTGTAGACAAGACGTTTGAAACAGATTCCAGATGTTTGAAGAACAGGTGTATGGTTCCTCCCCGGTTTTAGGTAAAGTGTTCTAAACTATTTCCAGATGTGTGCAGAACAGATGTTCTGTTTGCAGAACAGTTGTGCAGTTATTCCCGGTAATATTTAAAGTGACACACAGACTTGAAATAAGTTTGCAGAACAGATGTGCAGTTATTCCCGGTAATATTTAAAGTGACACACAGACTTGAAATAAGTTTGCAGAACAGATGTGCACTTATTCCCGGTAATATTTAAAGTGACACACACATTTTGCAGAACAGTGATATGGGTTGTCCCGGCTTATTTATACTTTTTTGACACAGTTTGAAGATGATTTTAGAACAGTTCTATGGCCTCTACTGTTAATTAATACTTTTCAGACCCAGTTTGAAGATGATCCCCATTCACCTCCATTTTTGCTTTTTTATGTTTTTATTTTTAAAAAATATTTAAAGTTATTTCCCTGTCCCCATTTCTTTGTAGGGCACTTGTCCCACCCTTACCCCCATTTTCCTTCATTTTGCAGACCTCTAAGACCTTCCTGGACTTTTTTACAGCATTTTTAATATTTTGCATTAAAATTACCAGAACCCCGGACCCGAACCCGGACTTTTTTTGAAAAGTCCGGGTCCGGGTCCCGGACACCCCAAAGTTCGGTACGGACCCGAACTTTACAGTCCGGGTTCGCTCAACTCTAGTCAAGATCTTGCTTGATGTCACAGACTCATTGTTTGTCTTCCCCAACAAAAGTTTACTGCATATACTGCTTATCTCCTTGGAATTCCCATATTCTTTCCAGTGAACCATATTTGATCCAACTAAGCTATGCTTAACAGTTTTCAAATAGCAAATGGATAAAATTCTCTGTCATCTGCTATACTGTTTTAAATTCACTCAGCGATCTGACCCCCTTGGAGATGATCAAAGGACTTCACAGTTTCCACAAGTGGAAAATCTTGGCTTTCGATATTATAGACTCAAGAGACCTATCTCCCAGCTAACACTTGAACAATCAGCCTCCACTGGCTAAAAGACGACAGTTCATCTTCAAAACACGAATGGTCATTGGCCCCTCCCCTCCTTCTTTTTTTTTTTTTTTGCTTTTGAGTTTAATAGACATCTTCAGTGACCTCATATCACAGTGGATGAACTGGTGTTATTGCCTTAAATTTTAACCACATGTGGTTTATCCTATGTCTCCTTTATTTAGGTCTGGGGCACTACCTGGATTTGTTTTTTTCTTGAAACCAAGAAAGCTATAGGCAGCACAGTTGCTCCAAATTGGATCTTTAGATTCATTAAGAATATATATAAAAATTGGAGAAGACTCATGGAGCCTCGAGTTTTTACCTTTGAGGCTTTATGGGGATTATATTAACACTATTCCAGGGTATTAGACCGGATTCTCATATACCTTCCAGGCATCTCATTTATAATAATCATTAAAAGTCGCATGGTCCGCTCGCCGTGCTAGTTTGACCCCACTCTTGTCATTGACCCCCCTGCTTGGATCCTATTAGGCCATATTGGCCTATTTTTTTTATTCCTGTGGCTCCTCCTCCTCCTGATCATTTGGGGGGTAGGACAGAGCCACATTTGGCTCTCAATGGCAAGAACGGGACGGTTTTGTCCCTTTTTTGAACATGGTTATAGGCCAATAGACTATAAGTCACCTGGCCTCCGTTGTAAAGTTTTTTTGTTTTTGTACTTGGTAATGTTTTTAAAATTATTTTATTCCGGAAGATCATTACTTACATGCTTGTATAAAACAGTCCATTATGGTGTTATGAAGCACATATACTCAGGTTGGCATTTTAGTCAGAAGCCTTTAATCCCCTATGCAACACATTATATTGATAGATACCGATCTACCTATACTATAGAGCCTACTTTTAAAATGTTCTTAGCAAACTTTTCTTCCATCAACCATGGTCATTAAAATAATATCGCACAATGTGCAAGGTTTCAACTCCCCAAACAAACGCAAAAAGGCATTTAGACAATATAAGAGACTAAAAGCTGATATCATTCTCCTCCAAGAGACTCATTTTGACGCCAACAACCACCCCAAATACTTTGATAAAAAATATCAACAACTTTACTATAGCACCTAGCAAAACAAAACCAGAGGAGCTGCAATATTTATTAAAAACGTACTCATCTTCGAGACCCTCCACATATACAAAGACCCAGAAAGCCGTTTCATTATTATACAGGGCAGGGTTAACGGACGAGGGATAACCATTGCCTCTGTATATGCACCCAATGAAGCTCATTCCACTTTTTTTAACACCTTTTTTAACACCCTAGATAAGTTTATCTCCTCACACCTCATAGTTGGAGGGGATTTCAATCTAGTAACCCATCATTCCTTAGATAGAAACACCCCATCCTCAAACTCTAGTGCTTTCTCTAAAACATTAAACAAGTCTCTGTTAATAGATTACATGGAGATCTCATAATATAGGCATCAAAGAATTTACTTATTATTCACACCCACATAACAGCTTTGCCCGCTTAGACTATATATTTACAACACCCATAATTCTAGCTAACTCTCACAAAGCAGAAATTATTCCATGCCCTTGGTCAGATCATCATATAGTGCCATTTGAGACAACTTATATAGGCTTACCTACTTCCCCTTACTCATGGAGACTGAATGACTCTATACTAACTGACCCAACCATTCAACAACAGATAGCCAAAGACATTGAGGAGTATTTCAAAAACAATGACACGAATGAGGTATCCCCAACTACTCTCTGGACCGCCCATAAAGCGGTATTGAGAGGGCAACTAATCAATATTGCCTCTACAAAGAATAAAGCTAGAATAGCAGACATCAAGTCTTTTTCCAAAGAATTACATGATCTCTACAACAAAATTAGTTCTTCCCCCTCTCCCTCCCTTATACAACAAATCAAACTTAAGCGTCACACCCTAGATATGCTACTCTCAAAAGATACAGAGAAAAGCATTAGATTCTCCAAGGCCAAATTTCTTCTACACGGCAATAATACATCCTCTATGTTTGCCAGGAAATTGAATCAGTCAATCAAACCCCCACATATTTATAAACTGCGAGATATTAGGGGTAATGTTGTATTCCACCCAAATGAAGTCCAAACCATATTTCTAAACTTTTACAAAAACCTCCTATCAAACCCTCATCCAGCCCCTACCCCATCTGCTCTAAATTAGCTCAATAATATTAATCTACCATCCCTTACACCTCAACAAATTGACTCCCTTAATAGGCCTTGTTTGGATGTTGAAATTTTGCATATAATTCAATCCCTAAAATCATCCACTGCCCCTGGCCCAGATGGCTTTTCTACATCCTACTATAAAAAATTTGCCCCTCTCCTTATCCCGCAATTAACTAAACGTTTTAATTGTATACTCAAAGGTAATCACTTTCTTTCAGAAATCAACACTTGCCAATATGTCCCTACTACCCAAGCCCCAGAAAGATCATACTCTCCCACAAAATTATCGGCCTATATCGGTCCTAAACAATGGTCTGAAAATATTTGGTCGCCTATTGTCCCCTAGACTGGCAGCAGTTGTCCCTTCTCTAGTTCACATTGACCAATCAGGATTCATCAAAGATAGACAACTCACTAATTACATTAGATTAGTAAACAACATCATACAAGATGCCTGTCGATCATCTCATCAAATGTGCTTAATTAGCCTTGATATTAACAAAGCATTTGATAGTGTGAGCTGGACATATCTGGATCTCATTCTTGGTTTCTCTGATACATTTATTCATGGTTTTAAGGCCCTTTACCATTGTCCCCAAACAAGAATCAGAATCCCAGGTAGCAATTCTGATTTCTTCTCACTTAATAGAGGCACCAGACAGGGCTGCCCCCTCTCCCCCCTACTATTTGCCCTTTCTCTTGAACCTCTTGCATGTGCTATCAGAATCAACATTAATATTTCAGGATACACTAAGGGTCCTTCAGAGTACAAAATCAGCTTGTATGCTGACGATGCAATCGTTTTTTTTTTATCAAAACCACTTTTATCCATTCCTAATCTGATTTCAGAACTTAAGATATTTAAGGACCTATCAAGACTAGGGATAAATCAGTCCAAATGTTCTATTCTTCCAATAAACATTCCCCCAATTTAGCCTAATCTATTAAATCTAGCTATTCTTTCTCATGGTGCACTGGCCCCCTTAGATACCTGGGTGTTCTAATCTCTCCCGATTATAAATCCTTATAGCGCAACAATTTCCCAGGACTTTTTATTCAGATTAGAAACCTCTTAAAAACATGGTCAACTTACCGCATCTCTTTATTAGGTAGGCTATGTGCAGTAAAAATGAATATCCTTCCGAAGCTCCTATTTTTATTCCGTGCCTTGCAGATAAATATTCCACGATATAAAATAGATTCCTTACAAAGAGATATTAATAAATTTCTCTGGTCTGGTAGGAAACCCAGATACAGTAATGAATTACTCCACCACCCACAAAAAGAGGGCGGATTGGGACTTCCAAATCTTTGGCTTTATTATACCGCATCTAGACTATCCCATTTATCACATTGGTTCTCCAAAATCAACAACATCCCATGGCTCCAATTTGAATCCTCCTCTATTTCTCCTTATCACCTCCAAGGTATCTTATGGTCCAACCAAAATCTAAACAAACCCATCCGCCCCCGTAATCTTATAGTTTCCCAACTACTTCAATTCTGGAATCATTACAAAATCATATATAAGCTTATCTCTCCCAGCCCTCCTCTTGCATCATTTATAGGCGAGCCCAGCTTTACCCCAGCCTTCAAAGACAATTCTGATTATGATATATGGATTACTAATAACTTAACTAATATTATCTCACTCACTGACAATAACCATTTTATACCATTTGATCAACTTCAACAAAAATTTAATCTCCCATTATCTCAAAGTAAAAATTATTCTTTAATTAAGAAATTCTTTCAATCACAATATTCCCTTAGGACACACCACCCTTTCTCTCCCTTTGAACTTGTATGTATCAAATCCCCTAGAGAGAAAGGACTCATCTCTATTCTATACACTTATCTGAATAGTACTAATCGTCCAATCAAGACTGGTCCCATGCTAACATGGGAATCAGACCTGGGACAAACAATATCCATTAAAGATTGGAATACAATATTAAAAAACTTAAGTAGAAGCAACAAGACTCCGGCTTTTAAAGAAACCCCTATTAAAATTTTCACAAGATGGTACCTAACCCCCCAAAAACTACACTCCTTTTATCCTACTGTCTCCCCCAAGTGCTTTAGAGGTTGTGATTCCCTGGGTTCTCTTATACACATCTTTTGGGAATGTCCACTGCTGAAACCCATTTGGAGCAGAACAATCACATTGATTCAAAAGATTGCTAACAAGACAATCTCACTATCCCCCCAAATCTGCCTATTATACTTTTCTATACCAGATATCCCACAACCGACTATGGAGCTAATACACTCTCTACTTAGCTTGATCCAATGGACCATAGCTTGTAACTGGCAAACCCTGAATATGCCCTGGCCCCTGGTTATCGCCCGTATGGAATCAGTAAAACTTACAGAATACATTTTACATACCATCAATGATACTCTACATATCTATGATAACAAATGGAAGTTCTGGCTTACGTTCCAGGACCAATAGAACTCAACTGTCAGTACTATATCTGTTTTCCGAAATTATATCTCCACCCTGTTGCATGTAGAATCTATACCACATCAATTATGTTATTATATGATGTAATGCTCATTATTATTAGACGGTATTGTCATCAAAGATGTGGCTATGACACGATGTGCTGTACTGTTTCACGATCTTCCAATAAAAATGTTTGTAAACAAAAAAAAAATAAAATTTGCATGTTATCACATCATGTTCACTAAGGCTCCATGCACACTGTATCTCAAAAACGACAGTTTTTGGTCGTTTTGGCGTTTTTTTTAACAGCCCAAAAACGCCACTTTATTTTATCCTATGTGTCCATGCACACATGGTCGTTTATTGTCTTTTATCAGCAGTGGCATTTTTGGACTGTTATCTGAACGCCCTGAATTGGCGTTCAAAAGTCGTCCTCCTGACCACAAAAAACGCCAGACGCCGGTAAACGCCGCTAAATGCCGGTATATCGGCGTCTGGTGTTTTTTGCAGTCAATGGAAGCCAATGAAGTAAAAAAAAAAGCCGAAACACGCCGCTAAACGCTGCTTACAAAACACTGAAAATAGAACGTTTTGTGAGCAGTGTCTCCTACCCGATGCTGAAACAGCCCTATAGCGTCCAGTGTGCATGGAGCCTAAGATTTAACCCTATACAATGTAATGCAAACACTAGCAATAACTTCCTGTCTTAGGGTGACAATGCTGCAATGCTGCTCCTCCAAAGACACTGTACAGCGTTGTCACCGTAGGGCAGGAAGCGTGTTACTGGCAGGATCACCAGGAGAAAATAAAGAAAAAAAGACTTAAAAATAAAACAAATACAGCCACTGCATCTAAGGACTTCTAAACTGTATTAGAATACATTTTTGTTCTTGGGTTTAGGCACACATTATGGTAATACGTAGCATAGAATTATAGGCAGAAATTATGCAATTTAACTATGTATTCATTTTAAAAAAAGCTTGTATGTTATATCAGCATTCTGTAACCTCCTGTTGAAAATGAGCAGTTAACCTATGCAGCGCTGGCCCCACTGCATAGCTAACTTTTACAGCAATCCAGAGAGGGGTCATAAGTTTGTGTAATAATCAATAAAAAAAACCCAGCTGCAGTAATTTGAATATCTGCTTTAAAATTTGTATTGTTGATCTTCATTTTTGATTCTTGAAAGAAAATGATTAAAATTGTCAAATATTAAGCAAATATTAATTTGTGCAGCATCTCATTTTCATATCGTTTATTTCATACTGTAGATATTATATTGTTTATTTTTAATCCTTTATTATCATTTTATCACAAAAGAAGAATTGAATTCATCTTTACAAAAAAGTATTTATATAATCAAGATCCTCAAGTATTAAACATTAAAAGATGAATAGGGTAACAGTCTGCAGAAGAACACAATTCCTGGAATTCATAAAGGCTGACACAGAAAGATTTTGCAAAAGTGTCTCTGAATGGTCTAAGGTTATCAGTGGTGTACCCCAAGGTTCAGTGTTGGGACCCTTACTTTTCAATATATTTATAAATGATATAGGGTCTGGGATTAAAAGTACAATTTCAGTGTTTGCAGATGACACCAAGCTATGCAGTGGAATAACGTCCTTACAGGATGTCTCCAACTTACAAGCCAACCTCAATGCACTGCCTAATTGGGCAACTATGTGGCAAATGAGGTTTAATGTAAAGTTGTGCATTTGGGGGCTAAGAATATGCATGCATCGTACATACTAAGGGGCAGTACAACTGGGAGAATCCATAGTGGAGATGCAATGCCAAGCTGCGGTTTCCAAAGCAAGCAAAATCCTTTCTTGTATTAAGAGAGGTATGGACTCCAGAGATAGAGACATTATTTTGCCCCTGTACAAATCATTAGTAAGACCTCATCTGGAATATGCAGTTCAGTTTTGGGCACCAGTTTTCAAAAAGGATATCGGGGAACTGGAGAAAGTGCAGAGAAGGGCAACCAAACTAATAAGAGGCATGGAGGAGCTCAGCTATGAGGAAAGATTAGAGGATCTGAATGTATTCTCTCTTGAGAAGAGGAGATTAAGGGGGGATATGATCAACATGTACAAATATATAAGTGGTCCATATAGTGAACTTGGTGTGGAGTCATTTAAGGTCATCACAAAGGACAAGGGGGCACTCTTTACGTCTAGAGGAAAAAAGATTCCTAAATACAGAAAGGTTTCTTCACAGTTAGAGCTGTGAAGATGTGGAATAGACTCCCTCCAGAGGAGGTTTTGGCCAGCACAGTAGATTTCTTTAAAAAAGGCCTGGATTCTTTCATGTAAATATTATAACTGGGTAATAACATATTTAGGTAAAATTGATCCAAGGAAAATCCAATTGCCTCTCGGGGGATCAGGAAATAATTTTTTCCCCCGCTATAGCAAATTGGATCATGCATTCTTCCTCTGGATCAACTGTGGATGAAGAATTGTGTATATTGGGGTTGTACGGTTATATATATTTTTTCTTTTTTTTATTGGTTGAACTAGATGGACTTGTGTCTTTTTTCAACTGACTAACTATGTAACTATGTGTTCTAAAAGTGATGCAGCCAAATTAATGTACCTATCCAGAACTTGCACTTGTATTTGGCACATGCTGTGCCACTTTTAGAACACATGTGAGATACAGTAATATCGCTAAATCTGTCTCTGTACGTTGTGTCTGAGTCTCTTAAAGAGGATGTAAAGTGCGGCTTTTTTTTCTCTTACCTGAAAAGTAAAGGCATAATGTGCTAGTATGCATCACATACTAGCACATTATGCGAAACTTACCTACAAATGAAGCCCTCATTCTCCCTGCTGGAGGCCACATCCATCTTCGCCCATCTTCCATCCCGATCGGCGGACTCTGGCTGTGTGACTGGCTGGAGCCGCATGATGTCACTCCTGCACACGAGCGCAGAAGCTGCCGGTAAGGGCACAGGGCTCTAAAGAAACAGTACGTATGGCCATTCCTTCAGAGTGCATGCGCCAATTACATTATCTGCTGCATATGCAGTAAATATCTCCTAAACGGTGCACCGGTTAGGAGATATTTACAGTATCTCTAGGTAAGCCTTACTATAGGTTTACTTATAGGTGCAAATAATCCATGGAACTTGACTTCCTCTTTAAGTTGGTCTTGATTGGCTCCACTTTCATAAGATATGAACTGTCAGTATTTTATTCTGAATTTGGCAAAGGTGTTGCACGACAATGTAGTAGTGGAGCAAATTTGAACTACTTGAATTTGGTGAACAAGTCGTTGTCAGAACCAAAACGGTCGTAGATGTTTTTAAAATTAGGCGCAACACACTAACAAGAGCAATTAATGCCAGAAAAGTGGAGAAGCAGCTTTATTGAATTCCCCCAATATAATTCAGATCTGACAAGACAAACAGCATTTTGGCCATTGGTATCTGACTTGCAAGAGCATTTGGAACATCTGTCAACTGATATGTGTAACATCCAACCTCTGTTAGGCTAAATTTAGTTTTTGGATCCACTGTATTTAATAGAGCAAGGCTCAGTTTTTTTGGTCTGATGAGGTTTCCCAGGCTGGGCGATTGATTGTTCCTGCCTGTTTCTGGAAGAAGCTTCCAGAAGATAGAGCAGGAGAGTCAATCACTCAGTTATAAATATTTATAAAAAAAACCTGTGATGTAAAGGTGATGGTGCTAATTGTGCAAATATGCCACTATATCTCTATCCCAGGTGTATAACATAGAATAACGAGCATATAAATTGATAAATTGTAAAGTGTTCAGTGCATAAAATCATCTGTAAACAATTATAAAATATGCATGAATAAACCACATTAGTAGCCAACATTTGCAAGAATAAAGTCCAGTGTGGCTATTCCCAACTCCAACGTGCCAACAATGAAAACCATGCTCCAGTATCCCGGAAGTGCTTCACCACAAAAGTGCTCTGGAAGGTGTGGCCACTCTCTAGATAGCGATGACCCGTTATTACAGGAGGTCAAGGAGCGTTTTGTTCAATCCACAAGGTAAACCATACTTCCACCAGTAGTCCTTCAATGGTCACTGCGATGATATTAAAAAGTAGTAATTCCACCCGGGACACAAAAGGGGAACTTATAGTGTAGTAATTTTTATTGATGTTAAAAATAAGCATAAAATATTGCACTCACAGAGGTCTGTGCACCGCCTGGCACTAAGGGATCTTACACGTGTGCGATAAGTGAAATAGAGTAGCGCTGGCGTGCTCTCCACGCCCCGTTATGGTTGTTGGGCCGAGCGTTCTTGTCACGTTGGGCCTGAAGTGACAGGCCACATCCTCCATAAGTTTCTTTTAGCACTAAAAAATTGACAACATTCAGTGAGTAAATGTTCATCCACCATGCTGTCATTGGGACCCACATTCCACCTTAGACTTCTGGGGGTGATGTTTTCCTTTAAATACTGTTCCAATGTGATTATATCCCACCACACTTTGATCTGCTTTTCCATAACTTTATAAATCTGTTTGAACCCTGCGTCCAAATCATCACTCAGGGTGGGGTTTTCCTGGAAGAATTCTTGGGTATCAATATCTCTGTTGGAGATAAAATTGAATACCTCCATGGTGCCCCAATCTGAAAAAATGTGATTGAACCCCCAAGGTAAAAAAACAGCAATTCTTTAGCTATGGAGAAAAAATCTGTCGATTTTTCCCGGTTCGGGACAAAAACTCGGGGAAAGCTGCTTTAACAAAAATATTCCCTATACATAAACATGATATCAACAAAGGGGGTTATGGCTCCATCCAGTGAATGATAAATAAAAGTGTAAGCTGCCCCTTTAAAAGGTGTGGATTAACTTCAATGTGCTAAAAAAAAGTGTGATGTAAAGGTGATGGCTCTCCACGCCTCGTTCTGGTTGTTGGACTGAGCCATGGATACTGGAGCATGGTTTTCATTGTTGGCACGTTGGAGTTGGGAATAGTCACAATGGATTTTATTCTTGCAATTGTTGGCTACTAATGTGGTTTATTCATGCACATTTTATGATTGTTTACAGATGACTTTTGCACTGGACACTTACAATTTATCAATTTATATGCTCTTTATTCTTTGTTATGCACATGGGATAGAGATATAGTGGCATATTTGCATAATTAGCACCATCACCTTTACATTACAAGTTTTTTTTAGCACATTGAGCTGTATCCACACCTTTTAAAGGGGCAACTTACACTTTTACTTATCATTCACTGGGGGGCGCCATAACCCACTTTGTTCATATCGTGAATATTTATCAGGCCTTGACCAATCCCTGGGAGGGAGCACACAAAAGGGAGGTGATAAATATTTGGGGAGGCCTGTCCAGAGTGTTCTTTCTCTTAACCTCCCTGGTAGTAACCCCGAGCCACACTCGGGATCGCATCGCTGGATCCAAGCAATGTTACTCACCTTGTCCCCTGGATCCAACGATGTCCTCCTGCGGTGTCAGCGTGTCTGTCCTCCGCCCGATACCTCTGTGTGCCGGGCTCCGTTCCCTGCGAGCGGCACGGGGGCGGAGCCCGGCGGCAAATTCAAAAAGTGAAACACACAGTAAACATACAGTACACTGTAATCTTACAGATTACATTACTGTATGAAATCATTTCACATACCCTTTGTCCCTAGTGATTTGCCCAGTGCCCTGCATGCACTTTTATATTATATATGTCATTCTTTCTGTCTGGATACTTGAGAATGTCCATAGCAACCAAAAAGTGTCCCTTTACGTCAAAAGTGGTTTTTGATCAGCTAGAAAACAGCGATAGTAAATAAGAATCATTTGCAGAATTGAGTGATACTGATTTTTGGGGAAATTTATCATCAGAAACCAGGGACGTAGCTAAGGGGGGGGGGTTTGGGGGTTGAAACCCCCCCCAGAGCATCCTGACAAAAATCATCTGCATGGCAGAGCAGCCAGGGACAAACCATGCAGTTGATTTCTAGCAGTCGGCAGTGCTGTGGCAGAGTCATTGTAGTAGCAGGGGCGGACTGATGTTGTTTTGCGGACAGCAGCTGTGAACTGAACATTCCTATCCTCGGCACTGGCAGTGATCGGGTCCCTGTTTCCTCCTTATCGCTGTGGCAGAATGGCTGTCATTAGACCACTCCTGGCACGCTCCTCCCCGCCGGCCCCTCCTTCCCTCCCGTCCACCCCAGGTGCTTGTAGTTGACATCACCTGGGATGGATCATGGACGAGAAGAGAGAAGAGGGAGGAGCGGGGAGGAGCGTGCCAGGAGCGGTCTAATGACAGCCGCTTCCCGGTTCCCGCGCTACTCTGCATCACTGCATGTAAAGTAAGATGCAGCTCCGTTTATATCCCACTGTGTGTCCCCCATGCCCTGATGTGCCATCCGTGCCCTGCTGTGTCCCCCATGCATAGCTGTGCCCCAATGTGTCCCCTGTGCCCATGAGGTATGCCCTGTGTCC
>BLSH010349834.1:1540303-1557058 GCA_018402905.1 Glandirana rugosa
ACTTTCGCCATGCTAATAAAACGTACCTTTAAACAGCAAAATATAACATCCGGACATTAAGAATCCTTATTGAGTGAATTTAGACAGGTTTGTTCTCAGATCATCTGTAGGGCCCACACTATTTCAAACTTTGTACTTTAGTAATTAATATTATATTATTTATTGATATTTACTAATAGTTTTTATTATTGTATTATCATTATTTTACATAAGTTATTACATTAGTTTAGTTTTTGTGTCTTTAAACGAGTCAACGTCTTAACAGCGACAGCAGTGAAAGTCAAAGACTGTCCCGGCATCTATTAAAAAACGAGACCCCCCCCAAGTCGTCGTCCATGATTTATTTTGTTTAAGGCGGTTTAAGTATTTCTGACCCTTCTCCTTTTCACTGCACAACGAGTATCATTCGTTAGTGCAGGAATTAAGAGCAACACGTCACTTTTCCTCTTCCCAGTCTTTATGAATTTGGCGGAATTTGTTTTATTTAGTACCTGCTGCTGAACCCCCCCCAGAGCAAAAAATTATCTACGGCCCTGTCAGAAACTGAAAGTGACGACAGCGACAATTCTGCAACTGAGCAAATTTCTGTGTTTTTGATTTGATTACATTATTGAATACATTTTATTACTATTATGTTATTATTTTTGATAATCATTTATAGTTATTTATTATATTATAATTAATGATTTCATGTTTCAAACTTTATCACACCCGGGATGTCTACTAGACTCTTGTTTGGACAGATTTAAGTGAGTTATTCCTAAGAATTACAGGCCTACAATATAAAACGACAAATTTCCATGCAAAATAATCGTACCGCTTTCAGCACCAAAAATCTGACATAATCATCCCGCCAGGGTGGTTAAAGGAGAGTTCCAGTTCTCCTGGGGCTGCTGCCCCTGGAAGACAACTAGTTAGAGAGAAGATTTGATGACGGGTATTTGCTGGAGAGCACTATCATGGAGTTCTGATTTGGAGAAGGATCTTTTTGTCTCCCTCACTGAAGAGTGTCATGCTGGTGGCAGTCAGCACTTGGGACACTGTGAGTAGGATTGGGATTTGGGATTTTCATGTGTGTCTGCAGCAATAAGGATAGAGAATTGTCCTCTGTTTTTTTTTTTATATTGTTTTGGAGTATCCTGCACCTTTACCCCCCACCTGTTCAAGTTTATGCAAAAAATCCAATAACATTTTTTTTTGCTAGACTGAGCCTGTATTGTTGGTGTGCATGAAATTGTGTCTCACAGGCAGCCTCTGTACTAGCTTTGCAGAACCTGTCTATTTCCAGCAGTCCCTTTTTTGGGGAGATTGCTGCATACACTATATTGCCAAAAGTATTGGGACACCTGCCTTGAAACGCACATGAACTTTAATGGCATCCCAGTCTTAGTCCGCAAGGTTCAATATTGAGTTGGCCCACCCTTTGCAGGTATAACAGCTTCAACTCTTCTGGGAAGGCTGTCCACAGGGTTTAGGAGTGTCTATGGGAATGTTTGACCATTCTTCCAGAAGCACATGGTATGATGTTGGACGAGTGTTGCCAACCTCCCGCAGCGTTTTTTACTGGCAAAGCATGGAAAATTTACTGGCAGAGCACATTTTTTACTGGCAACCTGAAAAATAACTGAACTCCTATTAAAAACTAAGACAATTCATATTTGAAAAAAACATGGAAACACTGACAATACCCATATCAAGTAGTTTGCCCTGATTTTTAGAAACTGTCAGTACATTTACTGGTGGTTGGCAACACTGCTCAGCAGTAATGTTATACTGTGAAGCCACCTTGTCTGACCTCACTGCCCCTAGTAGTGGTGAGTTGTAAATGAAGGCGTGCATGAGACTGGTAGTCCCCCTATGCCTAGTTTCACATATGTGCAGGTCAGGAACATATGCAATTATGCAGGCAAAACACGCTACCCTATAGCAGATGCGTAAGGTGCATTTTAATTATTAATATAACCCCCATGCTTTTGCAAAACTCCCACATTTTCTCACATGCTTTGACTCCATGTGGTTCAGTGCGGTCCATTTTTAAAGAAAGAATGGGCTGCTCTATCTGTGACGTGTTCACATAAGTGTGAACTTACACTAAGGGCTCATTCACATATGCGGCTATTATTTCTGCCCATCTATAAAAAGCCATCTGCAGTGGATCACTTATGAGAGGGATTTGGACAGGGGGTGAGGGGGCGATATGTCCCCTCATCACTGCCCTTTTTTAACCCTCAAATTGCTGACTCACCGTGCTGCAACTGCATACCTGAAGGGTGGCTGAGGCACAGCCACATTCACTTGAATGGGTTGCGTTCAGCAGCGGCATCGCCTCTCAAAGTGCGACATGCCATTTAATTTTTACAGCATTTTATGTTTAAGTTGGTATTCAGCAGGACATAACACTGCCTGTTTTTACAATCCTCTGGCCGCCTATGTGAACCAACCCTAAAACAAAATTCTTACACTGAATATTCCCCCTCCAAATTAGCTGCAATGTTTTTGTGTAGGTGAGAGGTACACTTTAAGATAACACAATGGCTAATGCTTGCAGGAAATTGTGGCAGTGTGATAATTATAGCTTGCAGTCATTAGAAGCACTAATTACACTTAAAATGAGGATCTCCAGTGGAGGCAGCAGCTCTCTTATTTTCCACAATCTGCCACCAGCGTGGAACACCCCACTCATTTTCTTAGAGCATAGAAGAAAAGTTTGTACCTGAGACTGCACGTTCCTGCATCCCCCTCCTCCTCCTGTGTGTACAAAGCAGAGAAGGAGGAGCGGGGAGGAGGCAGCTTCGTTCTCCTGTGTGAGTGAGACGGCTGCTGCTGCTGCTGGGAAGGTGGGGAGGGGAGAGAACATAAACATTGCATGGCTGAGCACAGCTGACCCGGTCACTGCAATTTTACTGGCACTTTAGGTAGAATTACAGGCACTACGGACAGGGGGAAAACAGACTCGTTTTTACTGGTTGTCCGTAAAAATACGGACGGTTAGCAACACTGGACGAGATGGCCTGGCTTGCAGTCTCCACTCTATGACACATTATGACATTACCTTTCAGGTTAGAAATAAAAACACCCAGCTGTTTACTACCGCTTTAAGGTTCTAGTAACTGAGTGCTGTATAAAGACTGCTTAGAGAGATTTGGGAAAGTGAAGTATCCTCCTGTAAATATTTAGTAAATCTGGAGTATCCCATACTACCCTACATCCCATCCATGTTCTTCAACAATAAAACACATACCCTAGACTGATTATTGAGTCAAAATGAATGCATTGCCCCTGTGTGCCTGGCTGCCTCTGCACTGACTTTGGAGAAGAACTGATAAATGTATAGCGGCTCCTAAGAAGGTAGCGCTACACACATCAGCCCCTGCCCTCAAGGAGCTTACAATCTAAGGTCCCTAACTCACATTCAGACATATATATATATATACTAGGGACAAGTTAGACAGGAACCAATTAGCCTACCGGTAATGGAGTCACATTAATATTGCTCTGCCACAAACACCTTCCCAACCAGGTATTTCTTTTTACCCTTTCCTTATTTATACCCATTAGTGAAAGGGTTCATTGGACCCCTATAGTAGAATACTAGGGTTCCAACTAAGTACTCTATACCAGTATGCTTTCTTGAGTTGAATTTTTTGTGGTTACCTTAGAAAGAACCTCACAATGATGAGCAGCATACAGCTGGTATCTGTAAGGCAGGAGGTTGTACACATGCTCTCTTCTTTCCATGGAGGTACCACCAAGCATTCCTAGAAGTAATAAGAAAGGAGGAAGAGGGGGCATGCTGTCCCTTTGCTTTTAATAATAAAAAAAAAAACGGTAACACAATGTACAAAAATAACAATTGCTTTATTTATATTTATATTGAACAATATACATTTATATTTTGGTAATGAGTGACTATTACTATTTTGTTTTGCTTTACTTGCAATGTGAGTAATGTTGAGTTGACCTATTTGCACATTTGCTGCTAATAGCATCTAAATTATAGTATAAAAATAGCCACTTTTTTTTTTCTTTGATTTGGATCGAAGGATGATTGATTAGAATGTCTGTCAGGATTTTATTGCTGTCTGTGTCCCCCTTAGGGAGATTAAAGGCCATACTCACGGTCCGACTGTTGGCCAACAACGGTCGTCCAACAGCCTGTTGGCCGATACTCCGATCGTGTGTACGTACGATTCTACTGCCGATTTCCAATTGTCGTCCAACAGAAGTTGAATGATGAGACTAGAAAACTTGTGTTGGCCAACAAGGCATTGGCCAATTGTTGGCTCGTGTGTACAGAAGTTGGCCAACAAAAAGTTGGAAGTGCTAAATATGCATGCTCAGAATCCAGGAAGTGTTCGGTCATATAACCTGTGTTCGTTATTCACAAATCACATTCACCTGAACTTCCTCATTATACGCTCGTAACATGTCACTACGTTCGACTTTGTTGGCCGATTACTTGACTCTTGTCAGTACGCTAGACACAACCGCCATTGCCCAATTTGGACAAAAGTTGGACGTTCGGTTGGACAACAATCTGTGCGTGTGTACAAGCCTTTAGTCTCTAATTATCATCACATTGCCATGTTTCAGAGACAAAAGCAGCAAGAAAAAACAATTAGAGTAAGACAGTGGCAGCCTGACCATTAGGGGTGCAGGGGTACTGCCCCCCCCCCCATCCATGCATCCGGCCCCCTAATCTGCAGGGTGCCAGATGCATGGATTCCAATTGGGGTTTTGTTTTTAAGCATGTGATTAGAGCTGGAGGCTCTAATTGGCTTAAAAAAAGAGTGGGCTCAGGGCACAGAGCACTGCTCCCCGAGCCCATCCAGTTGTGTGACAATAACGAATGAATATTCGCTATTGTTACACTGATTTTCCTCCCGGCCAATCAGGAAGCAAGGGAGGAGACAGAGGGCGGAAGCCACCCTGATCCTGAGGAGGAGAAATGAAACCCGTCACCTGGAGGGAAGAAGATCTGTCCACACCATAGATGGGGTAAGTGTTGGGATGACCAGACCAGACCGGGGGTGGGGGTGCTTTGTGGGTAACCCGTCCAAACGAGGGGTGTCTGTAGCTGAACAGTTTGCCAAAAAAAAAAAATTACCACCAGCTGCCACTAGAGTAAGATATTCCAAACATGGCAGCCCTAAATATTTTAATGAAAGCTGCAGATTTAAAAAGATTGGAAACGATTGAAATTACATTAACAATGTAATTTGCTTTTAATAATAAAAAAAAAAACGGTAACACAATGTACAAAAATAACAATTGCTTTATTTATATTTATATTGAACAATATACATTTATATTTTGGTAATGAGTGACATTTCCTTCATGTGCATTGCCAACCTAGCTTATTGCACTTCAATGCCATTACTATTTTGTTTTGCTTTACTTGCAATGTGAGTAATGTTGAGTTGACCTATTTGCACATTTGCTGCTAATAGCATCTAAATTATAGTATAAAAATAGCCACTTTTTTTTTTCTTCGATTTGGATCGAAGGATGATTGATTAGAATGTCTGTCAGGATTTTATTGCTGTCTGTGTCCCCCTTAGGGAGATTAAAGGCCATACTCACGGTCCGACTGTTGGCCAACAACGGTCGTCCAACAGCCTGTTGGCCGATACTCCGATCGTGTGTACGTACGATTCTACTGCCGATTTCCAATTGTCGTCCAACAGAAGTTGAATGATGAGACTAGAAAACTTGTGTTGGCCAACAAGGCATTGGCCAATTGTTGGCTCGTGTGTATAGAAGTTGGCCAACAAAAAGTTGGAAGTGCTAAATATGCATGCTCAGAATCCAGGAAGTGTTCGTCATATAACCTGTGTTCGTTATTCACAAATCACATTCACCTGAACTTCCTCATTATACGCTCGTAACATGTCACTACGTTCGACTTTGTTGGCCGATTACTTGACTCTGGTCAGTACGCTAGACACAACCGCCATTGCCCAATTTGGACAAAAGTTGGACGTTCGGTTGGACAACAATCTGTGCGTGTGTACAAGCCTTTAGTCTCTAATTATCCCGATCACCAATATCAGTATAAGTGAAGGTAAGTCCAACATTCAGAGCTGCCACCAGAACTGGAATAGTGGGGAAATCTTCCAATCCAATAGAAACACTTGTTTCTATGAAAACTAAGAAAGGATTTCCCCTCGATTGAAAAAAAAAATCTTCTAATTTCCTGCTAAGTCTAAAGGATGGGAAGCTAAGGAAAATGTCCTGAGAGAAAAAGATGGCAGAAAAAAAAAAACGGACAATGGTTTTATAACTACTTTATAAAAAAAAGAAAAAAAAAGGCTTTAAATATAATTAAACTTCCTTAATATTTGACCAATAGGGGTCAGCAGAGGACATCAAGAGCAGTGCATGGCACATTCTGCTCTTTGTTTCATGACTGATGATGAATAAAAGATATTTTATGCAGGAAAAAAGCAAACAGAAAAAAATCACGATAGATAGATAAATAGATAGATAGATAGATAGATAGATAGATAGATAGATAGATAGATAGATAGATAGATAGATAGATAGATAGATAGATAGATAGATAGATAGATAGATGGATAGATAGATAGAGAAATAGACAGACATACATACATACATATTTATAAAACAGTGGATGTGACTCGTGATGAGCCAAATATACCCGGGTTTGGTTCAGCAATTTTTTCTATCAGATAAGGAATGCAGACCCCATTGAAATGAAGAAGAGCCGGACATTCATTCTGAGTAATGGACATTTTCTAAGCTAAAATTCAAGGAATTAACAAAGAAAGGGAATGGGGGGCCAGGCATTTATCTGGGGGACATGTAAAAAAAAAAATACTAAAAGTGATTCTTCATTTGGGAGCAGCCATGTTAGGGCGGCTCAAAGAGAAACATAAAAATATGCATTTTCATTAACTAATAAGCTAGAGGAATGTGTAATTACAGAACATTATGACTCTTGCAGATAGCGATAGCAACACCATTTTCTGGTACCACATAAGTTACAAATGTAATCATTTACCTTAATTTTACAGCCAACTTACTACAGCAGCAGCAGCAACCCAATATGATTGAAAACCACCCAAAAAAAAAACATTCTATATAGGTTGTTTTTGCAAAAACAACTGTTTTTTTTAGTGTAGCCATAATAGCCTTTGTAAGCAGCAAAGGAAATACAGCAGAAAACCATTGTAAGGTATATAATTGAAAAATAAAAAAGCTAAAGCTTTTTAACATCATATAATTTGACAAACGGGTAGAATAAATCTTGTGATCTTCAGTACTATACTGTATTGTGTACAAAGTTGACCAAAATATCAAGGCAGAGTGCATCAAAACACCTCTAAATCACATATCCACATTGCAGAGGGGAGCTTGATGTTATGCAGAATAAGGAATTAAATCACATTGCCATGTTTCAGAGACAAAAGCAGCAAGAAAAAACAATTAGAGTAAGACAGTGGCAGCCTGACCATTAGGGGTGCAGGGGTACTGCCCCCCCCCCCCATCCATGCATCCGGCCCCCTAATCTGCAGGGTGCCAGATGCATGGATTTCAATTGGGGTTTTGTTTTTAAGCATGTGATTAGAGCTGGAGGCTCTAATTGGCTTAAAAAAAGAGTGGGCTCAGGGCACAGAGCACTGCTCCCCGAGCCCATCCAGTTGTGTGACAATAACGAATGAATATTCGCTATTGTTACACTGATTTTCCTCCCGGCCAATCAGGAAGCAAGGGAGGAGACAGAGGGCGGAAGCCACCCTGATCCTGAGGAGGAGAAATGAAACCCGTCACCTGGAGGGAAGAAGATCTGTCCACACCATAGATGGGGTAAGTGTTGGGATGACCAGACCAGACCGGGGGTGGGGGTGCTTTGTGGGTAACCCGTCCAAACGAGGGGTGTCTGTAGCTGAACAGTTTGCCAAAAAAAAAAAATTACCACCAGCTGCCACTAGAGTAAGATATTCCAAACATGGCAGCCCTAAATATTTTAATGAAAGCTGCAGATTTAAAAAGATTGGAAACGATTGAAATTACATTAACATGTTAAGTGTATGAGATTTAGTGATTATGTTTTATAGGATACACATAAACATGAACTGGTATGTTTGGATTGCACAGAACCTTCAGGAAAGAGACAAAACTCTTAAATGGATCCTGCCCACAGCAGTCTTTGGACTTGTTGTGAAATCCCTACCCTGACCTAGCTATCAAAAGCAACTGGTCCATGTAACCTATAGCCACTTCAGGAGCCAACCCAAGACACAGTGATTGAATAAGGGTTAGAGTCTATCTCACATCTATACCTCAATAAATAGAGCAGTATGAAGACTTAACAGTGCAATTTGTACGGAGCCTGATCTAAACAAAGCAGACTACTGAAATTTGGATGTATTTCCATCAGCAAGATAAACCATAAGGCTCCGATCACACCTGCACATTCAAGGAATGTGCATTTCTGCATGCGTTCCTGGAGATGTTCGCAAAATGCACATCACGCTTGTGAATCGATTATTTAATGGCACCCCAAATGCGAGCAGCAGTTATACTGGTTGTAAAGGTAGAAGGTTTTGTTACCTTAATGTACGCTCTGCATTAAAGTGAAAAACCTATGCGCAGCTCCCCTCACCCAGTCCCCCCTATATTTACCCGATGTCCGATCTTGATCCAGCAATGCTTTCTCTTCTCTCTCTCTCCTCACTGGACATGAAGGCAGCAGTGGGAGCCATTGGTTTCTGCTGCTGTCAATAACAGCCGGTGAGCAGTGAGACTCGGGTGGGGCCGCACCATGCTGTATGTGTCAATGGACACGCAGAGTGCAGCTTGGGATCGGGCCTGCACAATGTGCATGTGTGAAAGCAGCCTAATGCCCAACATGGTATTTATTACTGTCTTTTCTATCTTTTATTTCAAAGCAAATAGCTACATTTCTGTATTTCTTGTATTTCTATAATTTTATATTTGTACATTTTCTAATGCACTCCCTGCCAGGGATATTAAATTTAAAAAATTTGTGTGTACAAAGCTTAGAATGCATACTTCTAGAGCAGGGGTCTCCAAACTGCCACCCGGGGGCCATATGAGGCCCATTGGTTGCCTTTATCTGGCCCCTAGGGCACTATTCATCCCACTGATATGAGACACTATTCTGCCCTCTAACACCAAAAATGGGGCATAATTCTTGCCACTGACATCAACAATGGGGCACTACTATTTCTCCCACTTACACCAACAATGGTGCACTCTTCCTCCCCTAATACCAAAGACAGGGCACTGTTTACTCCCACTGATGCCAGAAAAATGTTCTATTCCCACTGGTCACAGTCCGGCTCCCCTAAAGTCTGAAGGACAGTAAACTGGCCCTTTGTTTAGAAAGTTTGGAGATCAGTGGCGGTTTGTGTTTTTTTGGAGGGGGGGCAAACAGACCCGCTTCCAGATTGACCCAGGAGGAGTATCAGTGTTACGACAGCCCACCCTATTTTGAATATGCTGGATGCATGGATAGCAGGGCAGTTCCCATGTGCCCTTAACGGATGGGCCGCCCTGTTGGAGACCCCTATTCTAGACTGATTAGTGCATGGTGTTACCAGTGTCTGTATGCTTGGTGTAAGTTTGTTGTTAATCTGTATGAAGTTGCAATGCATGGCTGCTGATTGCATGTGGATTAGCGTCAGTGTGAGCTTGCAGATCTGGCAGGCAGAGATCTGTGTGTGTGTATGGTTGCCTAGCAGAACAGATAGCTGACAAACTACAGGTGGGGGCAAGCTACCCTAAGTTGTGTGTCTGGTGTGTGTGGGTGGGCAGTGGGAAAAGTAATAATGCCAGAATTCAAGGTTGCAGGATAGCTTTGGTGAATCTCAGAAGGGTGTTGGTAGCATTTCTGTGTGCCAGTCCTTAGGTTGCATGAGACTGTATGCATAATTTTGTATCTGCCTTTGTGAGTCCAGCCAGCCTCCAGCTACAACCAGTGGCATTGCAGGCTGTGATACCTATATCACAGCTAGTTTTATACTCCCAAAGTAGGCTCTCTCCTCATTCCTCCTCCACCAAACATGGTTCTTGTTCCAGTTAGCAAATTGCTGGGGTGTGATTCATTGACATTAATGTTGTTATGAACCCTTTGAGCTGAAGACCTTTTGGGCCAGGAATTGGGTCCAACAGTTTTTATTTTACTGGGTTTGCTTCTTTTGCAAAATGTCCTTAAGTTCTTTTGGTGGCTTCTAAACCCAGCATTATAAGGAGCTTTGCAGTATTGGTTCTGCTTCCTACATTCAAAGAGCTTCTCGCATATCCTAAGTATCATAATCCTGAATGTGTCTCTGTTTGGCTGGAGTTCATTTTTTAACTGTCTTATAAAAAAGTCAACATGGCTAGAAAATTGATATGGGGTTAAGGATGTGACTTTTAAAGGGTATTCTGCTATATCTCTTTGTTTCAGAGACAATTCCAAAGCAAGCGCAACGCAGACATCTCTCATCAATGCATTAACGTTGTCGTATTCCATCTCTGTATGATGCTGTAACACCTTTTTAAAAATTGCCATGGTGGAAGAGATAGCATTGGCCAACAAATTGCAGTCAATATAAATTTGGCTGTTACTGTTAAAGAGAGTGAAGCCTCTAATCACATCTAAAGTTGGTGATGTCCTCCTGCTCTTTCTTACTGCACCTACATTGTCCCGAATAACAAAAGGTTGCAGAGATGACGTCATGTGT
The DNA here is from genome assembly GCA_018402905.1 of Glandirana rugosa. Classification (NCBI taxonomy): domain Eukaryota; kingdom Metazoa; phylum Chordata; class Amphibia; order Anura; family Ranidae; genus Glandirana; species Glandirana rugosa. The sequence goes on from BLSH010349834.1 coordinate 1,551,019, forward strand.
CGTTCCATAGCAGGTTTGAGACAGAGGTGGCAAAACCGTTTAGCGCTGCATTTGTCTTGTATAATATTTTTCAAAGAGTTTAAGGGTGGCAGCTTCTGTTTCTCCAGAAACAATTTCTCTTCTTTCACTTTGACGAGGGCATCATGTGTTTTTTGGAAGGCCTCGGCTGCTCTTCTCAAGATGTGGAGCTTCAGGTCAACCTCAAACAAATCTGTGAAGGGAAATGTTTCCTTTCTGATCACTTTGTTAATCATTCGTAAAATCTCTAGACAATGCACCGGCTCATAATCTTTATTTAATTTAGCCATGGTCAGTGAGTATTTGCTGCACCTTTTAGATAAAGATTGAACAAGGCTATCCAGTCGACTCCAAGGTTTGGTACTGTTATTATTATTTGCCCCTTTCCTTGTGAGCCAAGTTGCATCAATATGTTTTTCCTCAATAGTAAAGCGTTCGCCCATATAGTTGGACAAATTATTGATGCTGTTAAGAACTTCGCTGACCAAAACCCCTCTGTCCCTCATCTCCTTTTTGACTATCTGCAGAAATTCATTCTGAATATCAAGTTTTTTCAAAAATGTTAACCTCAACTGGCTTACCTTGTCTTTCCAGAATGAGTCAAAGTCAAAATTAGGCCCCAGCTCATCAGGGTCCCACTCCTGATCACAAAGGTCTTCAATAACTGCCATTTGCAGACCATGCCTTAAGATCTGAATTTCAGTGCACTTCTCTTTATAGAAGGTTTCAAGTTCTTTACCAAGAAGCTGGAATTTCTCAATAAAACCTTCTTCAAATTGTTTTTTGTCAGAATCCAAATCGAGTCTGAAATTTTCAATTTTTTCCTGCTTCTTTTTTTGCAGGTGTTCCAACATATCTTTTTTTAAGTTGTCTGTGCCATGAGATACTGAATTTTGTGCTTCCACTTCGGAACTCCACTCATACAATTCTTTGTGGATACCTCGTTCTAACTCCCTGTACCGATCAGACAGTTCAGTGTAGGTTATAACCTCTTTAATGTGCTCATATTTAAGAATGGGCTCAAGGTTCACAGCATTCCACAGACTTTTGATATCATCGATAAAGTCTAGCATAGTCCGCAAACTGCCAGGATTTGTCTCTTGGGTTAAAGTGTGAATTAAATGCCTTTTTAGCTCTATTACTTTCTCAGCATATTCAGAATTGATGCATCTATTGAAAGGATCTCCTAGCCATAGACTAGGGATAAAGTTGTACCAGTGCCTGCTTAAAAAGTCACATTTAAAAACATAATTTAATGATAAACAGCTAGCTCTTTTTACTACTTTAGCAGCTAGATCAATTGTTTCATGAAGACATTGGTGTATCTTATCTTTGTTACTGTTTTCTCCTTCAGAAGAAACATTTGTTGCATCAGTTTGTACAAAATACAAAGCTGGCCTTCTTCCAGAATCTCTCATCCTGAGAAGGGCACATGTTACCATTTGTAAAGTGTTGATGGTGTCCAATGGATTCTCACTGGACAGGCTGAATATGACTACGTCACTTATCCCAATCACGAATGCTGCCAATGCATTGTCATGTTCAAATCTCTCCTTTTCCAATGCCAACCTGGAGGCTCTTAATCCTTCGGTGTCAATCACCAAGAGGAAGTCACAGTCCAGTTTCTTTTTAAAGCTGTCTTCTACTTTGATAAGACTCATTAAGGCTCCTTTTGTGGGTTGAGGTCTGGTGACCTGGAACTGGAACCCAAACATGGTATAGAGTAGGCTGGATTTCCCCGTGCAGTGAACTCCCAATGCAGATATCACTCTCACTCTGCATTGTCCTCTTGTCTTGTTAACCAGGTCAGTCAGGACATCAGTTATCCATGGAAGGTGTACGCTAAAGGTGTCTTCACTGATGAAAACCAGTGGAAACCCATCCAACAGAAGATCTGCAGCAGTTTTAGGCAGCTCAGAACATCTAGGAACGTGTTCTGTTGCTTTTGAAACTATGGCTTCTGCTTGATAAATGTGTACTAAATCATAAAAAATATTCCTCTGCATTGCTTCCTCAAGCAAAGTGTTTGTAGAGGCTTTGTGACGGTGAACTTGCATCCATTTTAAGAAATATTGTTTCTGTGCCCGGCTCATAAAAGTAAAAGCATACACTAAATTGGTGATGTCATCATTCCATAAGCACCGAAGGAGGCTCTTCAGCATTTGGTCAGCTAACTCTGACTTGAAGTGTTCTTTGTTGGACTTGCCTTTTTGTTCTGGTTGATTCTTTTCTCTTTGAACTTTGGTGAGCTGTATTCTTATTTCTTTCAGGGACTTTAGATAATTTTCATTATATTTTGCTGTAGTTGAAATATCATGGGTCAGCTCCAAGGTGTGCAGTTTAGCATACTGGCAATCTCTTTGGTTTTCGTCAATACAGAAGCCAAAAGCTGATCCCAATGCTGCCATATCAGTCAATGTCATTTGGTTAGGGTTAACCTTAATGGTATTTTGAATAATTACCTGGATTTTCTCCTCTAGGTTCTTCTCAATTCCCAACAGCAAATTAAGATTTGAAAGTGATGAAGATAAAGCTTTAATTAGTTGTTCTGTCTCATCATTCCTGGATCTATGGGATGGGTGTCCAATTATGAAATAAAAATGATCCCATTCCTCAATACATATCTCACCCCAGACAGACGTTCCTTCAAGAAGTATGAACACGGCGGATGAAACATTTGCTAGGAACCTAAACTGTCTCTGGTTTGCCTGTATGTCTCCGTGCAGATTGGCAATAGCAAAAGGTTGTTGGGCACAACAGGGACCAGTATTTTTAGTAGGGAAATACCAGGCAAGCTCTACCAGCCCATTGGATATGATTCTAGAGCCTTTACCGCAGCTCATTTCCCGATGTACAAAATCTTTACGGCAGCTGTGTGAGATGAGGCTAAGAACTTGGTTGAGGATCTTAGATTTGGACATGTTCTTACATTCCCCAAGTCTAACAAAAGAGAATAAGGGCATAGGAATATTCACCAAATTGTCTTCTACAAACTTCTCGGTTTCTGTTGGTAAGAACTTCATAATATTTCTCATTGCCCACAACATAAACATGCCTTTTGTACCATCACCAGCAGGGAGCAGTAGAGGGACAGCAAATTGAGACATGGACAGTCTGGTTACAATCTCTTGTTGTAGAAAATTATCGGAACAGTTCAGGAGGGCACATAGAACATCCAGGGGGTGGACAGTTGGCAATTCATTTTCACCATTTCTTAAATAAAGAGAATCAGACAGATTGTAGCTCTCATTTGGTCTTGATAAATACATGCTAATATCAATGGGGGTCTCAGATCTTGCCCTTGTAACTGATGTGCCTTGTCCAGAGATACTAGGTATTGAGCGTCGATCCATTTCGGTGCTGCAGAACATTGAATTATTGGCATTGGTATTCAGTGATATAAGCTGTCTTAAGAAGCGCCAATAAATGTCCTTTTTAGAGCGGCAAGGAGCATCTGATAGAACCTCCTGATTGATGCTCAGAACATCTGAAGTTGTCAACTTGTGCTGTGTATACCCGCTCAGTCCCAGTTCTTCAATGAACTGATTAAACACGTTTTTATTTTCTGTAAATAAATAGAAATAAATATGTAATAATACCTGGTAAATCTTCAACAAATTCCAAAAGTTATGCCTTAAGGCCAAGTACATTGATGTGCAACTAACCAGTATATTTAAGAACCTTATGTCCCTGAAAGCACCTGTTCTTATCTTCAGGTCAATTTCAGTTTGGCTAGGAGGAGCCTTATTCCTAGGCTTAGGCTTTATACAGGGCTGCAACTTTAAACCCTGCCCCTTGAGACTAAGACCCATCCAGTTTAGGACTAAGCCACTCCTCTGCCATTCAGCTGGTAACTGGCAGAGCCTCTACTGACTGTTGGCTTCACAGTTTCCAAGCTAAATAGAGAGGGGTGAGCACTTGACTTTTTGACCCCTATTGTGATGGACGACTCTTGACCAGGAACTCTGGTCAATGTTTGCATGCTAAGGCACCTTGGGATTTTGGATGCAGCGGTGTGAAATCAACCACTGTTGACCAGTAAATACAACTATGGATACCTGATGCACTATATGAAGACTATGCAACCTAAGCCTAGGGTCCAGAGCTCACCAAGACACTCAGGAATCAATCTGATGACCAGTCCAGAAACACTGCAAGGTACTTCACTTTACTAGTAATATCGGTGGGTAGAACAGGCTTGCTTTAATTATAAATTAAGGTTCAACTCAAAATTCTTTCTAAAGCTACCCCATGAGGTATGTTAGAAAAAAAGTGCTAAGTTGTTGTTGCCTTGGACCACCTTGGAACACCTGAAGACAGTGTAAGACATGATTTGAGCAAAGTTAGGCACTCATCCAAATAGTTTGAGGATTAAAAGGGGGTGGTCCTGGGTTTCTTAAAATAGCAGTAAGGGACAGAGATCAGTCTTCCCACCTGAGATAACCCAAATTCTCTTCTTGCAGCATTTAGAGCAAACTGCTCTACATTGTTATAGATTTCATAATGTGCAAACGTTATATAAAAGTTAAATACTCAATTACACTAAGCCAGGGTCTCAACACTTTATAAGCAAAGGGCCAGTATAGTGTTATCCAGACTTTTTTTGGGGGGCCTGTACAGTGAGAGTAGAAAATGCTCCAATGTCAATGGGGGTAAACAATACCACAGGCTTGGTGGTCAGTGGGAGCCAACAAATTACATAGAAATTGTGGTCAGTAGGAAGAGCAATAGTGCCTCATCATTGGTATCAAGCACAGGAATAGTGCTTTATCATTGGTGTCAGGGGATGGAATAGTGCCCCATCATTGGTGTCAGTAAAAGAAATAGTGTCCCATCATTGGTATTCATGGGGGGAATAGTGCTCCATAATTTTTATTAGTGGGGGAATAGTGCCCCATCATTGATGTCAGTGGGAGGAATAGTGCCCCATCATTGATGTCAGTGGGAGGAATAGTGCCCTATCATTGGTTTCAATGGAAGGAATAGTGCCCCATCATTGGCGTCGTCAGTGGTTAGTATAGTGTGCTATCATTGGTATTAGTGGGAGAAATAGTGCTCCACAATTTTTATTTATGGGGAAAATAGTGTCCCATCATTGGTGCCAGTGAGAGGAATAGTGCCCCAAGGGTCAGATAAAGGCAAGTGGAGGGCCACATTCAGCCCATAGGCCAAAGTTTGGATACCAAAGTGACCAACAGAGGGTAGCTCAGGGTTTACTGTATTTCTATGATAATAAGCCTGATTAACTCATAACTAGAGTTGAGCGAACCCGGACTGTAAAGTTCGGGTCCGTACCGAACTTTGGGGTGTCCGGGACCCGGACCCGAACCTGGACTTTTCAAAAAAAGTCCGGGTTCGGGTCCGGGGTTCTGGTAATTTTACCAAAAGTTCTGAAAATTGCTGTAAAAAAGTCCAGGAAAGTCCTAGAGGTCTGAAAAAGGAAGGAAAATTGGGGGTAAGGGTGGGACAAGTGCCCTACAAAGAAATGGGGACAGGGAAATAACTAAAAGCATTTTTAAAAAAATAAAAACATAAAAAAAAATCAAAAATGGAGGTGGATGTGGACCATCTTCAAATTGGGTCTGAAAAGTATTAATTAACGGTAGAAGCCATATAACTGTTCTAAAATCATCTTCAAACTGTGTCAAAAAAGTATAAATAAGCTGGGAGAACCCATATCACTGCCCTGCAAACATCTGGAAACTGTGTGTGTCACTTTAAATAGAACTGGGACTAACTGTGTCTATGTTCTGCAAACATCTGGAAACTGTGTGTAACACTTTAACTAAAACCGGGAGAAACCATACTACTGTTCTGCAAACATCTGTAAACTGTGTGTGTCACTTTAACTAAAACCGGGACTAACTGAACTACTGTTCTGCAAACATCTGTAAACTGTGTGTGTCACTTTAACTAAAACCGGGACTAACTGAACTACTGTTCTGCAAACATCTGGAAACTGTGTGTGTCACTTTAACTAAAACCGGGACTAACTGAACTACTGTTCTGCAAACATCTGGAA
>BLSH010349834.1:1557552-1576572 GCA_018402905.1 Glandirana rugosa
CTTGAAGCCCTGTTTCAGGCCCAAGTCCAGGCCTGTCTTGGGCTTGAAACAGGGCCTGGGGCTTGGGGTAACTTTTCTTCTCTATGCTGTAGTTTCACACACAGTTTCCAGATGTTTGCAGAACAGTGATATGGGTTCTCCCGGCTTATTTATACTTTTTTGACACAGTTTGAAGATGATTTTAGGACAGTTATATGACTTCTACCGTTAATTAATACTTTTCAGACCCAGTTTGAAGATGGTCCACATCCGCCTCCATTTTTTATTTTTTTATGTTATTATTTTTTTTTAAATGCTTTTAGTTATTTCCCTGTCCCCATTTCTTTGTAGGGCACTTGTCCCACCCTTACTCCCATTTCCTTCCTTTTGCAGACCTCTAGGACTTTCCAGGACTATTTTACAGCCATTTTTGTGCCTAAAAGTTCGGGTCCCCATTGATTTCAATGGGGTTCGGGGTCCGGGACAAAGTTCGGGTTCTGTCCGGACCTGAACCCGGACTTTGTCCCGAAGTTCGGCCGAACCAGCAGAACCCGGACTTCCAGAAGTTCGCTCAACTCTACTCATAACTCTTGAATTTCAACTCACTAACATGCATACGAAGATTTAATTGGTCAGCTCTGTAAGTAGTTTATCACATCTAGTGCTATTAAATCACGCTGTTATTTTATCACTCCATATAAAACAATATAAAAGTCAGTTCATAAAGATAACCACACAGGTTATAAACCTTTAGGGCCGATTTATGCCAGGAATCGCACAAGAACACAATTGCGTGGAGGAGTGTTTCTAAAGATTAAACCTTTAGGCTTTTAAAGTGTTGCCTATGGAAAGTTTTCACAATTTCACGAGTGCACTCAATTTTAAGATTTGACATGTTAGGTATCTATTTCTTTGGCACAACCCCATCTATTTTACTTTCCCGGCAAAATATATGTTTAATAAACAGTTGTGCAAAACAACAGGCAACCTAAATAATCGCAACTACCATCATTTTATTCTAAAGAGTATCAAATTTCAGAAAATGTATGTAAGGTAATTCCCAGCAAAAAATTCAGATTTTACCGTGTGTGAAAAATAAAAAAATTGCCCCAGTAGACCTATGGTTAATCTACTTATATTTTACCATCCTTGGTTCGACATACTAATGAAGACTTGCTGCCCAAGCCAATTTTCACCTTCCAGCGCTGTCACACTTTGAATGACAATTGCGCGGTCATGCAACGCTGCACCCAAGCAAAAGAGCTTTCTTTTGGTGGTATTAACTCTACAGTCACACCTATCCAATTTTTGGTGCATTTTGCGGTTTGCAGAAACGCACTACAATCCATTTAACATAGTTTCCTATGGTACATGTTCACATCTATGCGTCTTTCAGCTGGTGCGTCTTTGGAAAGGGTTGAGGACTTTTTTTCCAATGTTTTGTGTGTAATTGACTTTAAAGTAATCGCAAGCAACTCCATTGATGCCATGTGATGTTACAAGGGTCAGATTCTCCGGGTGACGTCACCGGATGGCCACGCCCTATGGCTATATAAGAAATGGCAGACAGCCGACACAACAGGGCAGCCAGCAGACCATTTTTTTTTTTTTTTTTTTTTTAGGGAGGGAGAAGAAACCAACAGAGGGAGAAGAAACCACTGGAGGGAGAAGACTGGAGGAAGAAGACAGCGTAGGGAGAAGAAACCACAGGAGGGAGAAGACTGGAAGAAGATGACATGCTGGAGCTACAATGGGGGACATTCTTCATTTTTAATAAAGGACTTGTCTAGTTTTTTGTAACACTACATTGCTTTCTTTGGTGAATGGGTAGGGGTACAATGTACCCCATACTCATTCACATGGGGGGAGCGGGGTCCGGGGGCCCCTTTTCTTAAAGGGGGCTTACAGATTCCAATAAGCCCCTGCTGGCAGACCCCCACAACCACCGCCCAGGATTGTCAGGAAGAGGCCCTTGTCCCCTCCCTTTCCTGACCTGATGGGCTGCATGCTCGAATAAGGGTCTGGTATGGATTTTGGGGAGGACCCTATGCCATTTTTTTTTATTTTGGCATGGGGGGTCCCCTCTAAATCCATACCAGACCCGAAGGGCCTGGTATGGACCTAGGGGGGGGGGGGGCCCACACCATTATTTTCACACATTTTTTTTTGCTGGTAATTCTTTTTTTTACATTCAGCTGTCAGCAGGGAACCCCACTGACAGCTGATAACTGATCGCCCGCTCCTTAGCAATCAACTATATACAGTGTGTTTAAGGAGAAAAAAGAAGCATAAAATGCAAAATGCATGAAAACTGCATGCAAAAATGAATAAAAGATGAGGGTTTATAAAATGCAAAGCACACCACAAAACGTGCCTGAAAAACACATCAAACGCAGCCCACATAGATGTGAATGTAGACTCACCACTGGGTTTTTTTTCTAAACAAATGAAAAAAGACTGAAAATTTTGAAAAAAACTATTTGTAAATAAGTAAGTTTTCTCCGTCACTGAAAGGCACTGACGAGGTGGCACTGGTGGCCACTGATGCAGCATTGATGGGCACTGATATGCAGCACTGATGGGCACTGATAGGTGGCACTGATAAGAGGCACTGATGGATGGCACTAATATGCAGCAATGATGAGCACTGATGGGCACTGATAGATGGCACTGTTAGGCAGCACTGATGAACAGGCACTGACAAGCATTACTGATGGGCACTGATTGGCATTGCTGATGGACACTGATTGGCATCGCTGGTGAGCACTTGTGGGCATCACTGAGGAGACTGCACTGATAATCACTGCATTGACTATCAGTGCAGACCCCCCCTGTCAGGAGAGCTGCTTATCTGTTCTCCTCTACTCGTGCCTTGTCAGCGTGAATAGAGGAATGCTGATAACCGGTAATTTCTAGTGACGCTGTAAACAGCTGTGATTGGACACAGCTGATCACATTGTAAGGAGCCAATGTCATAGGCTCTTTACAGTGATCAGAGATGCGGTGTGTTGGAGAGACACACCAGACTACCGATCACCATGCTGCGCACCCCCAAGGTGTGCGCACAGGCGGCTTGTTCTGCTCGACGTCATGTGATGTCCGGCCAGAATGGGAGAGCCACTGCCTGGCTGTCACTGTGTTATAGGCCAGGCGGGAAGGTGTTAAATAAAATCTTTCCATTTTCATTACAAACTTAATTATACATTCAGTGACATCATCGGATTTTTGAATCTGGTGGATATAGCACCCTCCTAGTGTAGGATGCCAGGTAAATTTAGTTTTTTGCCTCCTTCTGTAGTCAAGGGAGAAGTGATTGTTTTGGTCTGGTCTGGGTTTCACAGGCTGGGAGTTTGAATGCTTCCCCCTGGAAAATGGAAGGTGACTGCGGTCCTTGGGGACTTGTGAGTAAAGACCCTAAATCGATCCCTGTGACTGTGCAGTGTTCTGAAGATTGCATTGGATACCAGTAGTTGTGCATTCGCAAAAGATAACCAGATGCCGAAGACACTTGCCTCATGGTCCCCAGCTGTAAGGCATTAGACTATTCAGAGACTTTGACCATAGCCACCAGCTGTGAGGTCTTAGACTATTCAGAGACTTGCCCTATGGTTCCCAGCTGTGAGGCTTTAGACTATTCAGAGACTTTCCCCATGGCCACCAGCTGTGAGGCCTTAGACCGTTTAGAGGCTTTCCCCATGGCCACCAGCTGTGAGGCCTTAGACTATTCAGAGACTTTGACCATAGCCACCAGCTGTGAGGCCTTAGACTGTTCAGAGAATTGCCCAATGGTCCCCAGCTGTGTGGCTTTAGACTATTCAGAGACTTTCCCCGTGGCCCCCAGCTGTGAGGCCTTAGACTGTTCAGAGGCTTGCCCCATGGTCCCAAGCTTAGAGGCCTTAGACTGTTCATAAAGTTACCCCATGGTCCTAAACTATGAGGGTTCAGATTGTCCAATATTCACGTTACTTAAGGACATCATTGTCACTCATAGATGATACTGACCATTTTGGAGTATCCCATTCCCTAACCCCTCTCCTGTTAAAGTATCATCAAACAATAAATCTAAAAAAAGACCCTTAAATGTGTTATTGGAGCTGGTGTGAATGGACTGTTTCTTGGGGTGGTGGGCAGCCTCCAGACCTGGACTGGGATGAAAAAAGGTCTGGGCAGCCAATTTTTTTTTAAACCAAATTACAAATAATGATAACTACCAGGTTCTTTATGTCTTTTAGTTATATGTATATAGATCATGTTACTCTATAAGTGCATGCTCTGCACCTTGAACATTCTCCTTTACCTTCATTCCCTCAATATACAGGTCTCAGACTGTGTATACATCGTGTCTCAATGTTGGGACAGGAGATGTTCGTCATTCTAGGCTCCTCCTCATCTTCTTTTATAGGGAACATCAGAGTCAAGGAGGAGCCTAGGGGAATCCTCCCCAGCTCTGTTTGACTAGCATGATAGGTGGTAAGGGATGATACGAGTGCGGGCGATTTAAGCAGAACAGCAGCTGGATGCCCGGCACTAGCAACGCTACTAGCACCCATCCCTCCACATTACACCAGCTGTACCTGGGACACGTGGCCTCTCTGCCCACCCTTGGTTCTGGCCCTGGGACATGCAGCCCGGGTGTCCCCGGCCCCTCGGGCAAGTGTCCGATGTGCCATATGGCCAGTACAGGCCTAGCAGCCTCTATACTCTTAGGGAAGAACCAGCATTTACCAGTGGCCCCTATGGGGGTAGTACTACTAGTTCATTTTAAAGGGATTTACCAAATTCCCCCACTAGTTGCATATGGGGACGGGAGTGTTCGTTCTTCCAGGCTCCTCCTCATCTTCTATCATAGGGAACATCAGAGTCAATGAGAAGCCTAGGGAAAGTCTGTTTGACTAGCATGATAGGCGGTAAGGGATGATACGAGTGCGGGCGATTGAAGCAGAACAGCGTCTGGATGCCCGGCGCTAGCAATGCTACTGGCGCCCCTCCCTCCACATTGCACCAGCTGCGCCTGGGACACGTGACCTCTCTGACCACCCTTTGTCCCATCCTCATCATAACATTATTTGCATTGTGGGCTCACCATTGCCTTCTATATTTAGAGGTTGTAGATGATTGGGAGGTAAATCTTGATGTCTCTCCATGTTCCAAGAGGGGAAGACTCTTTCTCAGGATATTCAGCAGTTGAGTTTTACTGATTGGATCACCACACTGTAGAGTGCCATCCTCGTCTGTGTTCAGGAGAATTAAATGGAGCTCCTTTTGACTGTTCCCATCACTGGGCTGTAAAAGAAGGTTGCCCAGTAGATGTTGGACCACTTCATGTGCTCCGCCCGTGATCACTGATCTCGACCCAGCTGTAGCTCCTATGTGAATGAACATATGCCAAAAAAGAAATAATTATAAATGGCCAATATACACCAAGGTAATATTCAGTTTTAAGGACGGGGTCACATATGTGTGGCCAAGGATTCGTGCCTGGGGTCCAGTGTGTGTCTGTTCACCAGTTCAGGTGTGATTCAGGTCCGAACTTTTGCCTGAATTTGCACCTGAACTGGACCCAAAGACACACGGGACCCTTTTCCAATGCGCTCCGACCTGGACCTGTGTGAACCGTCTCCTTTGAGAGCCGGTCTCCCTCATCTGTCATGTGAATTGGATGAGGGGAACCCATATCCAATTGAGATATATGTGAACCCGGACTTAATAGAGTGATAAGATAGTTCATCTTTACTGGACGACTGAAGAATTTCATGTTGTCTATTTAGTCAACCTTCAAGGACAAAGGTCCAAACAAATCCGCCTAATTCTTATCCCTTACAGTGTCGGTGTTTAGTCTAGAGGTTTCTGTACTTTAAGGCTGGCCACACATTATATAATTTTCTTCTACAATTTTGCTTTAGATTTATCAAAACCATATAATAAGAGGTCAAACCTATGCACTACGTAGTTGAAGGTAAATCTAAAGGAAATTGAATAAGAAAATTGTATAAAGTATGGCCAGCTTAATTATCTGATCCTCTACTCCCCCAGCAGATGGTGCTCCCCCATGCACGTGCGGTGGCGGACTGTCCCTCGGCATCTTCACATGTAGTGCAGGAATATAAACCCTATGCTGGTCTTAACCAATTGAGCTCTGGACGGTTTTACCCCCTTCATGAACAGAGCACTTTTGCTATTCAGCACTGTGCTATTTTAACTGGCAATTGCGCGCTCATGCAATGCTTTTTTATAATTTATTTCACACAAATAGAGCTTTCTTTTGGCTGTATTTGATCACCTCTGGGTTTTTTATTTTTTATTATATAAACAAAACTAAAAAAATGAAAATTTTGAAAAAAAAAAAGAAAAATAATATTATCTACTTTCTTTTATAAAACATATCCAAATAAAAAGATTTTAAAAAAAACTTTATTTATTTATTTATTTATTTTTTTTATACATTTTGGCCAAAATGTCTTGTGTTTAAGTGTATATTGACTGGTTTATGTGAAAGTTATAGCTTCTACAAACTATGGTATGTACACTGGAAATTACGCAGCTATAGACGCTATACAGTAATGGAGGTGATCAGCGACTTATAGTGGGACTGTGATAGTGTGGCGGACAATCTGGTGCTAACTGGTGCAGGCTGGGAGGGACGCTAACTGACTTACTGCCACTGACATCAATAGTGACACTGAAACAATGATTAGTGACAATACTATACTGTCAGTGGCAGCCAGTGGTATATTTTTTTTGGGGGGGGGCGACAAACAGTGCACAGTAACCCCCCCAGTGGGGTCACCGGCACCCCCCCCTCCAGGGGGGTCGGTCGATCACCTGCGACACTTACCCCGGGCAGCGCTTCCCTCCAGGCGACTGGCGGCCGGCTTCCCATCTGCGTCTCTTCCTCAGCATCACGGCGGTGTCCTTATCGTGCTTCTCCTTGACATCATGGTGGTGTCCTCTCCGTGCGTCTCCTCCCTCCTCCTACCGCCTCCTACTAGGCCAATAGGGTAGCTTCTCCTTTTGGCCAATTGGGAAATGGGTCTCAGGACCCGCTTCCTGATTGGCCAGGAATCAGAGTCAGTTTGACAATAGTGAATATTAATTCCCTATTGTCACACAACTGCGCCCGGAGCCCACCCTTTTCTGAAGCCTATTAGAGCCTCTGGCTCTAATCACGTGCTTAAAGCAGAGTTCCACCCAAAAAATGCTTAATTGTTGCCCCCCTCCTCCAGTGCTACGTTTAGCACATTTTCTGGGGGTCCCCTTCCCCACTTCAGGGAGACGGGCGCGGGCCGATCTCCCAGAAGTTAAGCCCCCTCCTCCTTCCACCACCGCCGGACCAATCAGAAAGCGCAGCAAGCTACGTGCATGCGCAGTAGGGAACCAGCAGTGAAGCCGTAAGGCTTCACTACTGGGTTCCCTTGCGAAGAATGGTGGTGGCAGCACCCGAGGTGTGATTTGAAAATCGCCTGGGGTGCCAACATCCCTGGGCAGGTAAGTGCAAAATATATTAAAAGTCAGCAACTAAAGTATTTGTAGCTGCTGACTTTTAATTTTTTTTCATGCAGGCTGGAACACCTCTTTAAAAAAAAAATTCCCCATTGGAATCCATGCGTTCGGTGCCCTGCATGTAGATCAGGGGGCTGGATGCATGGATAGGGGGGCGCCCCCTATGGATAAGCTGCCACTGGTCACTGTACTAATGACACTGGCTGGGAAGGGGTTAACATCTAGAGGCATAGTGGTGTGTTTCTGAAAAATGCTTAATGCACAAAAAAACCTCATAGGTGAGAAACGGGTCTCACTCTATGCACAATGATCTGCTGCAGAATGCTTTGTTTAGATCTTTAGTTAAGGGGTGTAAAAATTTCACAGTTGAGCCCCCTGTAATTGCAATGGGCAGCTGACAGGGGTGTTTTCATGCTGCAATGCTTTGTGCCTGTGGCCAAATTCACCTGATAGAGCAATCGGTGGGCAGCAAGGCATCTGAACACTTCCTAGTCTAATGAATGGGGATGGGCAGCAGACTCCCTGCAATGCTCTGGGAGATGTAGACACGTCTCTGTATTTACCCTCATTGGCTGAAACTAGTGCAACTTTTAACACGTGTTACTATAACTATACATATCATTGCCACTATTACATGGATCCAGGGGATTATACCTTGGTTTTAATTTTTTTTTTTAGGACAAATCGGGCCTTCATTTTGTGGTAAATAGTAATAGAGTAGCCTAATTTTTTTCTATTATTAGCAGAAAAAAAGACCCAAAATAGTAAAAGAATACATTTTAAAAAATGTCAACTGTATATTTCTTGTAGTTACCATAACTCATCACCAAAGAGACAGCCCCAAATATATTCTCCTTCTCCTGATGATCGCAGTGATGCCACATCCAGTATGGCTGTTATTTCTTGTTTGTACCCACAGTAGTGCCCAGAAACTACAGTGCCTTTTATCCTACCTAAAACACACTGACACTAACTGACACTAATTACTATTAACTGACACTGATACTAACTGACACTAACTGATACTAACTACTACTAACTGACACTGATACTAATTACTACTAACTGACACTGATACTGACACTGATACTAACTAACAATGACTCTGACTGATACTTTCTGACACTGACTGACACTGGTACTGACTGACAATGATACTAACTGACACTAGCTGGCACTGATACTGAATGGCAATGATACTAACTGACACTGATACTAACTGATACTGACACTAACTGACACTGAAACTAATTGACACGGATACTAACTGACACTGACTGACACTGATACTAACTGACACTGAATGACACTGATACTAACTGACACTGATACTAACTGATAATAACTGACACTGATACTGACATTAACTGACACTGAATGACACTGATACTAACTAACACTGATACTGACACTAACTGACACTGATACTAACTGGCACCGATACTAACTGACAATAACTGACACTGATACTGACATTAACTGACACTGATACTAACTGACACTGACATTAACTGACACTGACACTGAATGACACTGATACTAACACTCATCCTGACACTAAATGACACTGAATGACGGAATTGACGGACACTGGAACTTAACGAAAAGCTTTTTTTTTTAAATTCTACCTGAAACAGACTGACCCTGACCTTCACCCCAATCCTGCACTGACCTATGTCATTCCTGATCTGCATATTTTATCTTTATTTAATTTTCTTGCAGAGACTTCTTTGTTGACATTGTTCTCCTCTAGCACACAATAAAAGAGACAGGAGTTATAGTTCCCAACAGGGGTGGCTTGGGGAGGACGGCCCACAATCCACAAGTCGTGGGTAGTATACTATTTATTACTTACATGCTTGAGCTTAAACTGTTTGTAAACCTTTGCTATGTTACCAACACTCGCTAGTTGTCTCTTAATAATCTAGAGCTATTATTACTCCATACGACAATTGATTGTATGCACTATATTAAATCTTGTTTCTTCTGTATTGTACTCTAGAAAATCAATAAAAATTATTGAAACAAAGAGACAGGAGTTCATTTACTATAACTGGAGAGTGCAGAATCTGGTGCAGCTGTGCATGGGAGCCAATCAGCATTTCATTTGCATGGCAGGAGAGTATGACCGCCTCTCAATGGAGCCGGTTCACGCAGCTCTGGGGTGGTAGTAGTCCACATTTAGAAAGGGTTCGGACCTGATTCGCACCTGAATCGGTGGTCAGGGACGCACCAGAACCCATACTGTGAACCGCAGCCGCAGGACATGTGAATCCGGCCTCAAGCTTTGACAGTTAAATTTGGAAGCTGATTGGTTTCTGTGAAAAGCTGCACCAGATTTTGCACCCTCCAGTTTTAGTAAACTGGAGTGATCGTGTATACACCGACAGTGTCATGGCTCCCAACTGTCCCTGATTTGGAATAAAACCCCTCTGTCCCTCATTACTCTTTATGTGCCCCTCATTCTGGTCTCCTCTATCTATTTGTACATAAAATGCACCACTTATCTATCAAAAAGTGTTTCCCAGTGCTAAACTTTTCATACAATTCCTAAATTGGGCGTGGCAGGGTGTGTGTTATATGCCTAAATACTTTTTATAATAGGTGTCCCTCATTCCGATCTCAGAAAGTTAGGAGGTATGCAGTGTATATATTCAGAGTCAAAGGGTGGGGCTCTCACCTTTCTTGCAATGAGCCTCTGTGCCCATTATGAGGGGTTTCCACAATTCCTGTGTGGAGTTTCTGGGTCTGTACACCTGCTGTGCCCATTATGAGGGGTTCCCACCATCCATGTGCTGAGTTCCCGGGTCTCTACACCCGCTGTGCCCATTATGAGGGGTTTCCCCAATTCCTGTGTGGAGTTCCTGGGTCTGTACACCTGCTGTGCCCATTATCAGGGGTTCCTGCCATCCCTATGCTGAGTGCCCGGGTCTGTACACCCGCTGTGCCCATTATGAGGAGTTTCCACAATTCCTGTGTGGAGTTCCTGCGTCTGTACACCTGCTGTGCCCATTATTAGGGGTTCCCATCATCCCTGTGCTGAGTTCCTAACTCTGCATGAAGGACCCATTATGAGTGGTTTCCACCATAACTGCATTGGGTTCCCTGTTCTGCACACCTGCTGAGGAGCCTGGTGACCATGACCGAAGCTTATGGAGACAGGAACAGGAGGAGCCCTGGAACACACAATTTTTTTTGGGTGGGCGGGGGGGCACCTAAAACCACAGGTGAACAGGAAGAAGTCAGGAATTTTGGAATGGAGATCCTACTGTTGAAAATACAAGAAAAATAATCCAGGAGCTGACCCAACCCTTGACTCTTCCTATAATTAAAAAAATATTACTGGGTGGATTTGACCTTCAACAAAAGATTTCTAAGCAAGTGTGTGGAGTGAATAACGAGATATTAAATTACCTTTTCTGCAGTGACTATCTGTGGGTTCACCTGTCCAACCTGATCCAGGGCTGAGGAGTGCAAGCGTCGCAGACCAGACATTGGATAAAAGGACACAAACCAAATACACATAGAGAGATAATAAACCCCCCTAGAGGGTGAATAATATAAAATTCTCTGATCTACAGGGAATCCACTCTTGGGAGATGACAGAACACAAACACGAGCCGTGTTCACAGAGCGGCATTTATCTGGTACATATAATTACTGGTTTACCGTAACCTTCTGTTATTGAAGGCAACTCAGAGATTTTAAAGGGAAATCTTCATGTAAATTGTAACTTTTATTTTTCATATAACAAAAGCTGCCAATGTCTGTACTTACAGAATACAAGAAACAGAAACAAGTGTCCAGACCGAGGAACTCAGCACAGAGATGGTGGGAACCCCTTATAATGGGCATGGCAGATGTACAGACCTGGAAACTCAGCACATGGATGGTGGGAGCTCCTCATAATGGGCACAGCAAGTGTTCAGACCCAGGAACTCAGCACAGGGATGGTGAAAACCCCTCATGATGACCACAACAGGTGTACAGACCCGTGAACTCAGCACAGGGATGGTGGGAACCCCTCATAATGGGCACAACAGGTGTACAGACCCAGAAACGCAACACAGGGATGCTGGGAACCCCTTATAATGGGCATGGCAAAATGTACAGACCTGGAAACTCAGCACAGGGATGGTGGGAACCCCTCATAATGGGCACAGCAAGTGTTCAGACCCAGGAACTCAGCACAGGGATGGTGAAAACCCCTCATGATGACCACAACAGGTGTACAGACCCGTGAACTCAGCACAGGGATGGTGGGAACCCCTCATAATGGGCACAACAGGTGTACAGACCCAGAAACGCAACACAGGGATGCTGGGAACCCCTTATAATGGGCACAGCAGGCGTACAGACCCGGGAACTCAGCACAGGGAAGGTTGGAACCTTTCATAATGGGCATGGCAGGTGTACAGACCTGGAAAGTCAGCACAGGGATGGTTGGAAGCCTTCATAATGGGCACAGCAGGTGTACAGACCGAGGAACTTCAGCTGCTTGTGCATTATACATTTATAATACAGCAAGGTAAGGGGTCCTAGTATACTATATTTACTGCTGACTGCTGCATCATTTATAAAACATTCACATAGCTGCTTGCCCATCAAAACTGCATGTAAATTTGTTCTTTGCAAATGGACAAAGCCGAACATTCAAAGACTATATTCTCTCCAGATCGAATGTGTAGATGCAGAAAATACCAGATTATGGCCACTAGATGGAGCTGCCTATCAAAGGAAATAAGTGTGCTCCTCCACTCCATCTAGTGGTCATAATGTGGTATTTTCTGCATTCATAGATTCTAAATCAGCAGAGAATATAGCCCGAGAAAATTACATTTTTCCCCATTTTGGAGTTTTGATGGATGAACACCTATGCACTTTTTTTTTTTTAATAAATACACCCCTATGTTATACATTGCATAGTCCTAACAGCTCAAGTCATTGTGCTGTGCTGTTTGTTACATAGTCCTGACCCTAAAATTAAATTTCTTCTGATTTTTACTGAAATTCCGCACTCTATAAACGATTGCGCTAATAATATGTAATAAAAAAAAAAAATGTAACTATCACCATTTTATTCTACAGGGTCTCTGCTTTCAGACAATATATAATATTGGGCAGGAGGGAGGGGGTCAGTAGACTTCAAAAATGAAATTATTTTTTAAACGTGAGCAAAAAAAAAAAAAGCAAGAATAGCTCTGGAAGCGAAAGGGTTAAAAATATGATATCTTCCAGTAGCTAAGGGGTTAAAAGGCAATCAATTACCCGGCTGTGCCATTACCTGGAAGTCTGGAAGACGGGAATGTTGAAGACCGGTGTGGAATGCTTGCTGCGCAGTGGATTAGGAAATCCTGTCCTCCCTATCTCCCAGACTTTGCTCCTTGTCTGTCTGGCCCGGTAGAGGTTCTCCACATCTCCACTTCCATGGTCACCTTAAAGGAACTCCGGTCTCCCCTGGCACCTCCTGCATTAGGGTGGTGTAGAGGCGGAGAGGTGGTCACAGACCGGGAAGTTAGGCTGCTGGTATTCTGGGAGGCTGGAGCTGTTTATGCCTTGAAAGTGAAACTAGATTCAAGAGTTTCATTTCTCGCCCATAACCTCAGGCTCTTCTGGCTCCCAGACAATAGAAACACAAACTTTGCCAAGTCTAGATCAGTGTTTTCCAACTCCAGTCCTCAAGGCACACCAACAGGTCATGTTTTCAGGATTTCCATGAGTTTGCACAGGTGATTTGATCAGTTTCACTGCCTTAGTAATTACCACAGCTGTTTCATCTGAGGGAAATCCTGAAAACATGACCTGTTGGTGGGCCTTGAGGACTGGAGTTGAAAAACACTGGTCTAGATAACCGACAATGGTTTTTTGGTTCAACCGGGTCCCACGTCTGACCGCGAAAGTCTGCCTACCGCTTCCACCTACCATGCCTTAAGGTGTTAATAATGCCAAAAAAGTAGCCCATGCATCCTTAACCATTTGAGTTCTGGAAGGTTTTACCCCCTTCATGACCAGGCCATGTTTTGCTATTCAGCACTGCACTATTTTTAACTTGTAATTGCACAGTGAAACAACACTGTACCCAAATAATTAAATTGATATGATTTTTTTGCACATAAATAGAGCTTTCTTTCAGTGGTATTTTATCACCATTTAAATTTTTTATTGTATAAATGAAAAAAGACTGACAATTTTGAAAAAAAAATATTTCTGCTATAAAACATATCCAATACAAAATGTAAAAAATTTAATTTTTTCATGAATTTAGGCCAAAGTGCATCCTGCTACATGTCTTTGGTAAAAAAAAAAAAATCCTGAAAAGTGCATATTTATTTATTTCAGATACTTATATAGCGCTGTTAATTTACGCAGTGCTTTACATATATATTGTACATTCACATCAGTCCCTACCCTCAAGGAGCTTACAATCTAAGGTCCCTAATGCTTCGTACACACGGGACGACGATCGTACTTATGTTGCATAATGTAACTTGCATACTGACTGCGCTACACGATCGTACGACCACAGAAAGACCGTTCAGGTGCATGTAATTAGCATCTGGCCGTTCCTGACTTCTGAGCATGCGTGTTTTGCACAATACAACTTTGTTGTACCAACTGCTCTGTACACACGATACAACGGTCGTATGACCGCTTGTTGGTACGACCAAGTTTTCTAGTTTGCTCATACGACTCCCTTGTACGACCGTCGTATGTTCAACTGTTCTAATCGCGCATACGAACGATCGATATCGCTTACAACGGTCGTTAGTACGACCTGTTGTATACGATCGTCGTCCCGTGTGTACGAGGCTTTACATATATATTGTACATTCACATCAGTCCGTACCCTCAAGGAGCTTACAATCTAAGGTCCCTTAAGCCTCGTACACACGGGACGACGATCGCATACAACAGGTCGTACTAACGACCGTTGTATGCGATATCGATCGTTCGTATGCGCGATTTGAACAGTTGAACATACGACGGTCGTACAAGGGAGTTGTATGAGCAGGCTAGAAAACTCGGTCGTACCAACAAGCTCTCATACGACCGTTGTATCGTGTGTACAGAGCAGTTGGTACAACAAAGTTGTATTGTGCAAAACACGCATGCTCAGAAGTCAGGAATGGCTGGATGCTAATTACATGCACCTGAACGTTCTTTCTGCGGTCGTACGATCGTGTAGTGCAGTCAGTATGCTACATACAACAGCCAACATACGATTTGCGACGATCGTACGTACGATCGTCGAACCGTGTGTACAGGGCTTAACTTACATACATACATATACTAGGGCCAATTTAGACAGGATCTAATTTACCTACCAGCATGTCTTTGGAGTGTGGGAGGAAACCGGAGTACCCGGAGGAAACCCACGCAGGCACAGGGACAGGGGAGGGCTGGCAGCCTTAGGCCTGGGGGGCAAGTCCAGTCAAGTAGCCCATTGAACTAATTATAATGGATATTGGGGTTATGAAGCAAGACAAATATGATACAATGTGGTAACATAATTTAATGTTAATAGCAACAAAGGAGCTTTAATAAAGAATGCATCAATGCAGCCTCACCAGTGCCCACCAATGCAGCCTCACCAGTGCCCACCAATGCAGCCTCACCTGTGCCCATCAATGCAGCCTCACCTGTACCTACCAATGCAGCCTCACCTGTGCCTACCAATGCAGCCTCACCTGTACCTACCAATGCAGCCTCACCTGTGCCTACCAATGCAGCGTCACCTGTGCCTACCAATGCAGCGTCACCTGTGCCCCCCCCCCTTTGCCTGCAGTTAGTTGGTGGCTGCGCCCCTGGCTCCTACTTCCTTCCTCCACAAGAAGAAAAAAGTGTGAGCGGCCATCGGCCATTTTGAATGTAAGTTAGGGTGGCCTGGGGGGCAATTGCCACCCTGTCCCAGCCCTCCCCTGCACGGGGAGAACATGCAAACTCCTCGCAGGTAGTGTCGTGGTTGGGATTCAACCCTTTTGTTGCCAGGCAAAAGTGCTATCCACGACACCACTGTGTATATTGTTTGGTTGGCGTAAAAGCGCCTACAAACTATGGTGCATATATACTGGAATTTTTTTTTTCATACACTAGTAATGGCGGCGATCAACAACTTATAGTGAGACTGTCATTGTGATGTCTAAGACGGGACTAAAGCTGGCCATTAGAGATGGGCCAAACACCCCTCTGTTCGGTTCACAGCAGAACTCCTGAACAGGGGAAAACTGCACACTCCATTGAAGTCTATAGGAGCCGAACATGAAAAATCAAAAGTCCCCATTTTGAAGGCTTATATGCAAGCTATTGGCTATAAAAAGGGCATGGAGGCCCGGGTACTACAAAAAAAGCAAATTAAAAAAAGATTGTTTTCAAAGGAGCAGTGATTTTAACGATGCTTAAAGTGAAACACTAAAAATGAAAGATTCCTCAGTGCCTGGGGGGGTCCCCTTAGTCTGCCTATAAAGTGGCACATGTGTACCATGTATAGAACATGCTGCAGTAAAACTGACATTTATAAAGAAAAAAATGACATTTATAAAGTAAAAACAGTGACATTTTCCCTGCAAGTTTTCCCTGTAGCATGTATAGAACATGCTGCAGTAAAATTGACATTTATAAAGAAAAAAATCACAATTAAATGAATTTACAGTTGCAATTGCCAGCACCAAGCTATTTAAAGAAAAATAAATAAAAAAGCAGTGTAGCCCCCCCCCCCCCCCAGTCCATACCACGCCTTTCAGGTCTGGTATGGATTTTAAGGGGAACCCCATGCCAAAAACTAAAAAAAAATGGCGTGGGGTTCCCACCAAAACCCATACCAGACCCTTATACTAGCATGCAGCCTGACAGGCCAGGAAAGGAGGGGGATGAGTGAGCACCCCCCATCCTGAACCATACCAGGCCACATGCCATCAACATGGGGGAGTGGGTGCTTTGGGGCAGGGCTCTGTCTCTCCCACCCCAAAGTGCCTTGTACCCATTTTTATGGGGACAAGGGCCTCTTTCCCACAACCCATTCACCAAAACAAGTTTAAAAAATAAATAAAGACAGTAGACAGGTTTTTGACAATTGCTTTATAAAAAAATAAATAAAAAAACAATGTCCCCCAATGTTAATCTTCTAGACCCAAAAAAAAAAAAAAAACTGCCATCAATGAAGGCTAACTGCCTACTGTGGGCTCTCTTTTGACAGTTCTTATATAGGTAAGGGGTGGGGCCACCTGGCAGCATCACTTGGTGGTACCACCCCCTTGTGACATCACCCAAACGGGAGAAGGTCGGGCTGAACTTTTGATTGGCCCCAGGGCTGGTGCAAGGATTTTTGACACCCTAGGCGAAACCTCATTTTGCCTCCCCCATCGGCTCCACCCCTGACTCCACCCCCTTTGCTTTGCCCATGTAACAGGAGGCGCTATACAGGAAGCATCGGCTCCGCTCCCTCTAGCGCTGGCTCCAGTGCTGCGCCTCTAATTACATGACCGGCCCGATGGAGCAGCTGCCTGAGACTGAGTTAGTTACATGCTACAGCCTGCAGAGCATGCAGACACGGAGGGAAACCAGCAGCTGGGCGCCCCTAGGCAGCAGTGCACACTAGGCTGCTGCCTGCTTTGCCTAATGGTAGCACCAGTCCTGCCTGGCCCCAACCATTCAACCAATACTACTGGCCATACATTATACAACTTTATTATTTAGATTTACCTTCCACTATGTAGCGCAAGGGCCTGCCTGATTGCATCCAATTTGAAAGTGTTTAGGTTTGACCTCCTATTACTGTATATGATTTTGGTAAATCTAAAGGAAAATCATATAAGAAAATTGTATAATGTATGGCCAGCCTTAAGCCTCGTACACACAGGACGACGATCGTATACAACAGATCGTACTAACGACGGTTGTATGCGAAATCGATCGTTCGTATGCGCGATTAGAACAGCCGACATACGACGGTCGTACAAGGGGAGTTGTATGAGCAGACTAGAAAACTTGGTCGTTCCAACAAGCGCTCATACGACCGTTGTATCGTGTGTACAGAGCAGTTAATACAACAAGTTGTATTGTGCAAAACACGCATGCTCAGAAGTCAGGAAAGGCCGGATGCTAATTACATGCACCTGAACGTTCTTTCTGTGGTCGTACAATCGTGTAGTGCAGTTAGTATGCAAGTTACATTATCCAACATACGATTTGAGACGATCGTAAGTACGATCGTCGTCCCGTGTGTACGAGGCTTAAGGCTTGCTTTATGCTGGACTGATTTAATTATGGTACATTGTCAGCATTGACAAATCCCAGCCGCATGCTGCCATGCACTTGCCTTCTGTTTTGTCCTGCTTTGCTTCTCCCACCCTGCCTGACAACATCCATTTCCCTGATGATTATATCTCCAGGCTATGTACTAAGCTGTGCAGCTCTGTAGACGCTGCCAATTAACAAGCTTTCTAATGGGCTCAGCTTGTGCGATCTGCTTTATACAGAGATGAGCAGTGACGGCCCATGCCGCTTTATGATTTCCCTAAGAGGGATTGGAATGATCCCCACTCTGAGACTGTGACAGTCATGTTTTATTATCTAGCATTGAGTCACACGTGGACCCGACTCTTGTAGATTTGCAGATGGAGCTCCCAAGGGTGCCACACCTGAGCTGTTATTACACCTATGTGTGCAGAAAGAGTTGTTAACCACTAGACCTCTGGAAGATTTACCCCCTATCATGACCAGGCCATTTTTTTGCGACAACTGTGATGCTGTACCCAAACCTTTATAATTTTTTTTATACAAATAGAACTTTCTTTTGGTGGTATTTGATCACTACTGCATTTTTTATTTTTTTGCTCTATAAACAAAAAAAGACCAATTTTTGAATAAAAAAAAATAGCTATAAAACATTTTCCCAAATTTCTCATAAATTTAGGCTAATATGTATTCTGCTACATATTTTTGGTACAGAATATCCCAATAAGGCTGGGTTCACACCTAATACCGATGCGGCTCCCAGCAGGGGTCCGGTGCGTCCCCGTTCACCATTTCAGGTCCGATTTCAGCCCGAATTTTGGGGCTCCTGTGCAAATTCTCCATGGAGCCACATAGAAGATATATAAACCGGCTCCATAGAGAGCTGGTCACAATCTTCTGCTATTGTGAATTGATGCGTATATTGATTGGTTTACATGAATGTAAAAGTGTCTACAAACTATGGGATATATTTATGGAATTATTATTTTTTTTATTTATACTAGTAATGGCGGTGATCAGAGACTTATGGCAGAACTGTGATATTGTGGCAGATTATCGGACACTAACTGTTACTTTGCGGGAACCAGTGATGCTAAAACAGTGACTATGTAGTGGGGGCATTGAGCAGTGTGTAGTGGGGCAATATGTAGAGGGGGCAGTAAGCAGTATACAGTGGGGGTCGTGTGTAGTGGGGACAGTGAGAAGTATGTAGTGGGGCAGTATAAGGTGGGACAGGGGGCAGTATCTAGTGGGGGCAGTGAGCAATATGTAGTGGGGCAGTATGTAGCGGGGACAATGAGCACCATG
>BLSH010349835.1:10382-21466 GCA_018402905.1 Glandirana rugosa
ACCATGATCATCGGGTGGAGTGTAAAACTCCTATAACAGACAGGTCAAAACGGGAGAGAGTCCAGAAACAGAGAACGGGATCCTCGTCTGTTTCGGAGAACGATTTGTAGATCTACGAATAAATAGTGGTATGATGGATTAAACATTGGTTGAACAATGAGTACGAAGTCCAATAAAGAGAACGACTGTAAACCCAATATTTAGGCCACAATGACAAATACAAACCTCTTGTAAAGTTGGGACAAAACGCATGAATCTTGGAGGAAATAACTCCGAACTATAATAGGTTTCACCAGGTATGGTTGATGAAACGTCAGTGATGTTTAGCAAGAGGCTTTGTCTGCTCCTAGGGCAAGAGACAAAGACCTGAGAGAGGGCAAAACTGGACAGACAATATCCTCAAAATGTGAGGTGGGCTACTAGTACCATGGAACGTAAGGTTAGTACTGACCTTAGCTGGGAGTAAGGTCTAGTGGCTTATAGAAGGAAACATGCCTAATTTTTTATGTGAGATCCGACTTACATCTGGGGTCTTGTACCAAGGGGCCCAATGAGCAAGACATTTTGTAAGGTATAATGTGCTCTAGCATACATATATTCCATAAAGCACCATTTGCAGGCTATTCTTACTAGACATGTGCTATTCATTTCGCTCCGAATTCGCTCTTTGACAAAATTCGGCATATTCGTTCATGTGGAAGCATCAGAATGATCAAAAGACTATTTGACAATTTTTTTTCGAAAACAAACTGTCTAAAAGAACAAAAATTTAAAAATTCGAAAATCAGAATGAAAATCCGAAAATCCAAAAGAAAAATCTGATAATTTGAAAATCAGAAAGAACGAAAAACATTCGGATAATTTTGTTTTTCGTATTTCTTATTACAATTAAATTATTAACCATTATTATAGTTTTTATTATTATTATGTATTAATGACAAATAGTAATAATAAAAATTATAATAATAGTTATAAACTATTAAAATGATAGGTATTGGAATTTCCTTTCAAATTTGATCAACTGTTAGTGAATGTAATGAATACAAATTTATCTGAAGTTACAAATTATGCGAAATAAGGAATGCCGCATCTAAACAAATGGAACTTAAAAAATACAAATGCATCCAAAGTTATGAATTATCGAAATAACAAATGATCCAATAAACGAAAGAAAAAACAAAAACAAATGAAACCGAAACAAAAGAGCACATGCCTAATTCTTACACAAGTGATTGGGGGAAGCAATAAAAACACATGGTTGAGCTGCATCTTTACCACCCCCATCCACCACCCTGGGGCTGTGAAAATGCTGCAGCTGCAAGGCTTTGGATCTCGCATGTAAAAATGCTCCCCCTGCTGTGTGCAGCGGGCAGTACCACCCAATGAACTTGACCCATTCAAAAAGCAATAAAAGGTTTCCATAGGGGGTGACCAGGGGCATCCACCAATGAGGATCGGTGCATTCTTGCTGGCAGTATTAAACGCTGCCTGCACACTCTGCAGCTGGGCCGGGCTCTACTTCTGTTCATGTGTAATCGCCCATCTGAGCAGTTACATGGAAATAGAACCTCTGACTGACCCTGGGATTTGGACTGTCCAGTTTTGGCGTTTCTGCAGAGTTCTGGGAACTGCCATAGCACACAATGCTGCTGCGTTTAGCCGCTTCTAAAAGCATCAAATTGCTTTTGATGCCCCTGTCTAATGGAGCCCAACACAGCTTCAGTCTTCAGAACTCTCTCAATAGAAGTGTTTTTTTCTCCATTAATCTCGTGTATTAGGTGCCCGGGTCACATTTCTCTACTCACCAGACAGATCTTCCCCTGTAGACCTACTGGGCTTTTTCCATGTAAGAGGAGCTCATTCCACGCCTGTTTGTCAGTGGATTGTGGTATAATAGATGTACAGTTTATAGGCTTCAGTACAACTTACTCTAAAGTCAACATGAGCCTGGCTCGGACTTTACCCTTATAAAGGGATTTAGGAGGCAGCACACACCTAAGTATCCGGACGCCATACATAATACGCCATGTAAATGATGAACAGGTTATACAATCTATGCCTATGTACAATATAAACTTGTAAAATCTGTTAAAGATGAACTCCAGGAATTACAGAAACATTACCCATACAGTGGGGCCATCCCACACTTAAAGGGTTAACATTGATTTCCAGGTATGATCTGTATTGAATAGTTACATATAGGTCCAGCTTGGCACAATATAAGTATACCCATCTCATACCAGGGGGGCCACTGGGGAAGCTGACCACCACGGTAGCAGTCTGCACTACTCTGGTGATCACTGTGATCTTCCAGGTCCTGTGCTCAGAGGCTTCCCTTCTGCACACATGGGTCACTCACTTGGCACTACTGCCATTCACAGAATGCTTTGTTTTTATTAATTAGTACAAGGTGTTCTCTGATTGGATGAGAGGAGGGGTGGTGACATCACAATAGTTCCTGTCCTGAGCGGCTTCCCTTCTGCACACTGATCATAGGGGGCTCACTGACTTGGCACCACTGCCATTCATTGTATTTCATTAAAAGTGGCGTTCCACTCATTTTATGATTTATTAAAAGTCAGCAGCCACAAAAAAGTGTAGCTACTGACTTTTAATAAACAGTAACTTACCTGTCTCACGGTCCAGCGATGCCTGCTCCCAAAGCCTCGCTCGTCTCCCCCTCCTCCCCATGGTGCCGTCATTGCAAGTGTGGGCACCGGCTGTGCACGCACTGTGCATGCGCAAGTCGCGCTGCACGTTCCTAGTGGCCAAGCAACCTTCTGGGACCTGTGACATGCCCAGAAGATTGCCAGGACAGAGAGGCCACCTAGGGGGAGAGGAGGAGTCACCTAGGCGGCCCAGAAATGGAAGGAGGAAGAGAGACAGGAAGTCCCTCTAAAAAACGGGTGCACACTTCCCCCCCCCCCTCAAACGTGGCATGTAAGGGGACGAGGAGTGCTTAAAGCGGAAGTTCAATTTTTGGGTGGAATCCCGCTTTAACCGCTTGGCGGCCGGTGCCGGTGGCAGAAAACTAATGCCACCCCCCTCCCCGCGTGGGAGACGGATGGGAGGGCGGCGAAACCCCTGCGGGAGACAGATGGGAATGTGGCAATCAACCCCCCAGATGGAAATGCACTGGGTGACACCCCCCCACAATAAACGGATGGAAATGCAGCGATCAGAGGCCTTACCTTAGGAGACAGGGGGAAGGAAGAGCCGGGCTGTTGCTTTCCCTCCCAGCCAAACAGGAAGTGGGTTCTGAGACCCAATTGGCCAGGAAGTCCTAAGACTCCCTGGGCAATTAGGTCTCAGGACCCACTTCCTGATTGGCTGGGAGGAGAATCAGGAACACAATAGCAATTATTAATTAATTTTCTATTGTCACACAACTGGGTGGGCTCAGAACGCAGTGCTCTGTGCCCTGAGCCCCTCCTTTTTTTTAAGCCAATTAGAGCCTCAGGTAATCATGGGCTTCTAAAAAAAAAAAAACCCCATTGGAATCCATGTGTCCGGCGCCCTGCATGTAGATTAAGGGCCAGGCACATGGATTAGGGGGGCGGCACCCCTGTGTCCTGTATGGACGGCCACCACTGGCCGCCAGTATAACGTAGATATACCGTGTCAAGGTGGTGCTGCTTTGCCGTACATGTACTAGGTATATGATCCTACACATCCGGGTCTGGGGAGCCCTGGCCACCCGCTCCTGCTATGATTAGACACAGCAGGAGCTGATCTGCGGGTACCATGGACTCTATGTCCACTGGCACCCACTGATCATTAGGCAGAGAGCCAGAACGGCGAGCTGCCTATGTAAACAGGGCAAACGACCTGTCAGTACTGAAGGCATGGATCCTGAGTTCCCCTTGTAAAAGCACCTCCCACACAGTACACAAACACTGGCTAGGCACACAGTTAACCCTTTGATCGCCCATGATGTGAACCCCTTCCTAGCCAGTATCATTAGTACAGTGACAGTGCATATTTTTAGCACTGATCACCTTAATAATGTCACTGGTTCCCAAAAAGTTTCAAGTGTCAGTTAGTGTTCCAACTGTCCGCTGCAATATCACAGTCCTCTATAAGTCACTGATCACTGCCATTTCTAGTAATAAATAAATAAAAATATATTAATGAAAATATCCCGTAGTTTGTAGACGCCATAACTTTTTGTGCAAACCAATCAATATACGCTTATTGGGATTTTATTTACCAAAAATATGTAGCAAAATACATATTGGCCTAAATTGATGAAGAAATTAGATTTTTAAAATTTTTCTATTGGATGTGTTTTATGGCAGAAAGTAAAAAATATTGTTTTTTTTTTCAAAATTGTCTGTCTTTCCGCGTTCCCCAGACCCAGCAATCTTCACTCTGAATGTGTGTGGGGCAGTCCAAATAAATAAATTAAAAGAAGAAAAAAAAAAAAAAAACAGGACTCAAAGAAAAGAAGAAAAAGGAGAGAAAGAGAGAGAAAAAAAAAAAGAATGGAGAGATTTTTTAACACTTTTTCTTTCTTAATCTAATTTTGTTGCTTTCACAAGAGGGCTAATAAGCCCCGTATGTGATAGCATGGGCAGGTGACAGGTCCTCTTTATGGAGGCATTGTGGTCTATTAAGCCTCGTACACACGGGACGACAAACGTATGCAACAGGTCGTACGAACGACCGTTGTATGCGAAATCGATCGTTCATACGCGCGATTAGAACAGCCGACATACGACGGTCGTACAAGGGAGTTGTATGAGCAGACTAGAAAACTTGGTCATACCAACAAGCGCTCATACGACCGTTGTATCGTGTGTACAGAGCAGTTGGTACAACAAAGTTGTATTTTGCAAAACACGCATGCTCAGAAGTCAGGAACGGCCGGATGCTAATTACATGCACCTGAACGTTCTTTCTTTGGTCGTACGATCGTGTAGTGCAGTCAGTGTGCTAGATACAACAGCCAACATACGATTTGAGATGATCGTACGTACGATCGTCATCCCGTGTATACGAGGCTTTAGACCTCCTTTGTTTCCACTGCTGCTAATCATACTTGTACAGTAGTTAGGGAATGACAACTTTGTATTACGTCACTTCCGGGTTCATGATTCCTCCCGCTCTCAGTGCTCTGAATATTCATACCAACCTCAACCTCAATACCAGCTGTGAGCTTGCTGTAACCCCTTGAATTCCAGGACATTCATAAAAGTATTTTAGTAAATAGGAGGTAACACTCCAAGCTCATTCAGTAAGTTTGCCTGAGAATATGTCCTCCTCTCTGCCATGCTTCACACCAGCTTCTCCATCCAGAGTCATTGTACAAGGGGTGCACCACATCCTGTAGAACTTGGTATGCTAGGAGAGGAGTCAGGAGGGGAGGTTGCTGGGAATGTCATGTATATCAGCTGTGTTATCAATTAGCTGATCCAGCTTTCCATTCTGGACAGTTCAATGAAGAGGCAGAATTCCAGTTTGCATTATACACACTCTTGGGTGTAATAACCTGTATGGAGCTTATCCTACATGTCTCTGACTCATAGGGGTGTAGATCTTTTTTTTTATCCTGAGGTTGTCAGCTTTCTCAAATTATAAGATAGAGATTAGCATCAGTGGGTGCAAATAAATAAAGCTGCCAATATCTGAAAATGATTAGGAGGGGAAACTAAAGGGA
Organism: Glandirana rugosa; assembly: GCA_018402905.1. Lineage (NCBI taxonomy): Eukaryota > Metazoa > Chordata > Amphibia > Anura > Ranidae > Glandirana > Glandirana rugosa. The sequence continues at coordinate 16,042 of BLSH010349835.1, forward strand.
TCAAGCAGAAAACTGCAAGAGAGAGATTGAAGTGGGCTTAATATTGGAAATGGCCAAAAAGTGAGATTCCTCCTCATAGTGTTTGTCTTTTAGCATTGTGCCTTTCCTCTTTTGCTCAGATTTTAGACAGTGGGTGTGATAACCCCCAGCATTGGTGTCAGTAGATACAGTGATTTTTGGATGACCTATTCCATGCCTGGCTGTTGCCCACAGATATGTACATCTAGACATGGGATTGGGTATCACCGCTGTCTACCAAATGTATCTAATGTATGCTACAGTTGTATGCAAAAGTTTAGGAACCCCTGACAATTTCCATGATTGTCATTTATAAATATTTTGGTGTTTGGATCAGCAATTTAATTTTGATCTATCAAATAACTGAAGGGCACAGTAATATTTCAGTAGTGAAATGAGGTTTATTGGATTAACAGAAAATGTGCAATATGCATCAAAACGAAATTAGAAATTTGAATACCTGTAACTACTTAGCACTGATTAATTGGAACACACAATTGGTTTGGTGAGCTCATTAAGCCTTGAACTTCATAGACAGGTGCATCGAATCATGAGAAAAGGTATTTAAGGTGGCCAATTGCAAGTTGTTGTTCTCTTTGACTCTCCTCTGAAGAGTGGCAACATGGGGGCCTCAAAACTCAAAATGTATATACATTTTAAATGCCTTTACAGGTTACCACTTTAGATCTGCAGAGGAGGTCTACTGCTAGAATTACTGCCCACGATCTGACGTTTGCGGTGATACCTCACATGCATGGTGAAATTGCTGTTTACATACGACACGAGACCGACGCTTGCGTTCACCTTTACATGCGTGCAACGGGAGGACAGGGGTGCATTTTTTTTTAAATGATTCATTTTGCTTTTTATTTTATTTTTACACTGTCCCTTTCATCTTTTTTTAAATCATTTTTATCATAGGGATCTACTAGACTCTAGATCTTTCTTCAGCCCTTAAAGCATGTGACCACACCAATATATCGGTGTGATGAGATGCTTTCTAAATATACAAATGGTGCATTTTATATCTGGCGAAACCGAAGTCACAAAATGCTCGCAGCCTCCGGTTTCTTAGGCCAGAGAGATGATTGGAGCCATTCTAGTCTACGATCAGCTCTATGGTCAGCTGGCGGAACCACCGGCTGCATTCTCACGTTCCCCATTGGGACAGGAGAGCCTGAGAAGACCAGCAACATTCTAGTACGTCACTGGTCCTTGTTGGGCATATGTTCTTTTTTTTTTAGGAAAAGCAAAGGATAAGCCGGCACACTGAAAATGGATCAAATCTTCTGGTTTATTGCTTCATGATCTGGATTAAAGGCAGTACAAGCTGATGTGTTGCGGCATCAAGAGTGCCTTGTTCACAGCATAAATTTATCTGTATACAATGAAAACATATACTGTATATAAGAAAGGATGCATAGATAGGGCGTTCCATTCATACATAATTGATTGAATGATTCTTTCCAATCAAGTAGGAGGAGACTTCTTCCAAATAGGTGTCTGGTCTCCAATGAAGTTTATCAAATGCATCTACAACTAATAATAAAAATATAACGGCAAAAGAACACAGCGTTCCGAGAAAAACCCTTGCTACCCACAGTAAAATTTGGTGGAGGTTCCATCATGCTGTGGGGCTGTGTGGCCGGTGCCGGTACTGGGAATCTGGATAAAGTTGAAGGTCGCATGGATTCCACTCAATATCAGCAGATTCTTGAGAATAATGTTGAGGAATCAGTCACAAAGTTGAAGTTACGCCGGGGCTGGATATTTCAACAAGACAACGACCCAAAACACTGCTCAAAATCTACTCGGGCATTTATACAGAGGAACAAGTCCAATGTTCTGGAATGGCCATCCCAGTCCCCAGACCTGAATATCATTGAACATCTGTGGGGTGATTTGAAGCGGACTGTCCATGCTCGGCAACCATCAAACCTAACTGAACTGGAGATGTTTTGTAAGCAGGAATGGTCCAAAATACATTCATCCAGAATCCAGACACTCATTACAGGCTATAGGAAGCGTCTAGAGCATAGGTGTCAAACTGGCGGCCCTCCAGCTGTTGCGAAACTACAAATCCCATGAGGCATTGCAAGGTTCACAATTACAAGTATGACTCCCACAGGCAGAGGCATGATGGGACTTGTAGTTTCTCAACAGCTGGATGGCCGCCAGTTTGACACCCCTGGTCTAGAGGCTGTTATTTCTGCTAAAGGAGGCTCTACTAAATAGTGATGGGATTTTTCTGTTGGGGTGCCCAAATTTATGCACCTGTCTAATTTCGTTTTTATGCATATTGCGCATTTTCTGTTAATCCAATAAACCTCATTTCACTACTGAAATATTACTGTGTCCTTCAGTTATTTGATAGATCAAAATGAAATTGCTGATCCAAACACCCAAATATTTATAAATGACAATCATGGAAATTGCCAGGGGTTCCTAAACTTTTGCATTCAACTGTATGTATCAAATCTATTATTTTTTAAACTATGCCTCACGTGGGGCTTTATTTTTAATGATGTGGTAAATAAAATGTAATATTTTATACATACGCAATTTTCAGTCTTTTTTTGTTTGGTTGCCATATAAAAGTCCCATTCAAAGAGATTTTTCTATGAAATAGTACATACAATGATTAACCTCCAGTACCACCATCCCCATGAGTAAGCTTCAGTGGGTGGAGTGAAATGTGTTGGGGGGCGTGGCCTGGCGGGAGTCCAGGCTGAGACTGCCACTGGTCTACACCCAGCAGGTCTTGTTCTGATGTGCGGCTCCTGGAATCTTCTGCTCTTATCTGTCATTGTCTGGAGCGTGGGTGGGCTCCTTCCCAGCCAACACTCATAGGACTACAGTGGAAACAGCAATAACCCCCAGTATTGGTATCCATGGGCACGGTAATAACTGCCAGCATTGGTGCTTGTGGATACAGTAACATCAGTCACAGTAGTAATCATCCACACTGGTGTCAGTGGACACAGTAATAACCCCCAGTATTGGTGTCAGTGGACACAGTAGTAACCCCCAGCATTGGTGGCAGCAGATGCAATAACTCCCAAGCATTGGTGTCAACTGATGCAATAATAATCCCCAGCACCGATTTGGATGGATGCATAAATAACCCCCTGCATTGGTGTCAGGAGATTCAATAATAACCCCCAGCATTAGTGTCAACTAATGAAATAATAACATACAGTATTGGTTAAGCAGTTGCATTAATAACCCCCAGCACTGATGCGAGTGGATGAAAAAATAATTCCCAGCATTAGTGTCAACTAATGCAATAATAACCCCCAGTACTGTGTAAGCAGATGCAGTAATAACACCAAACACTGATGTCAATGGGTACAATAATAACCCCCAGCATTGGTGTCAGCGGATGCAGCAATAACTGCCAGCATTGGTGTAAGTAGATGCAATAATAACCCCCGACATTGACCAATCACAATGGCCAAACATTTAAATGACACTATATCACCTTGTTCTGATCATTGCACTCTGCAGGGTTTGCTGTAAATTACATTCTCCTGACCCCTGCTCTCTCTACACTATTATGAATGGTACACATATTTCTGACCCCTGGAACTCTCTAAGCTTTGTCATATGTTATATAGCCCTGACCCCCTGCACTCTGTAAACTTTGCTGTATGTTACATAGTCCTGACCCCTGCACTCTCTGTTCTGTGTTGTATGTTACATTCTCCTGACCCTTTCACTTGGTAAGCTTTGATGTATGTTACATTTTTCTGACCTCTGTACTCTCTAAGCTTAGCTGTATGTTACATTCTTCTGAACCCTGCACTCCCTGTTCAGTGGTGTATGTTATGTTACATTCTCCTGATCCCTGTACTAAGCTGTATGCTATATAGTCCTGACCCTGTACTCTGTAACCTTTGCTGTATGTTTCAGAGTCCTGAGTCCTGCACTCTCTACGTTATGTTGTATGTTACATACTCCTGACCCCTGTAAGCTTTGTCATATGTTACATATTCCTGATTCCTGACCTTTATAGTCGCGATCCCTGAACTCTCTACACTATGTTGTATGTTACATTCTCTTGATCCCTATATATTTTGTAAGCTGAGCTGTAGGTTACATTCTCCTGACCCCTGCCTTCTCTACACTATGTTGTCTGCTATATAGTCCTGACCCATGCACCCTCTGTTCCTTGTTGTATGTTACATTTTCCTGATCCCTGTACTCTCTAAGCTTTGCTGTATGTTACATTCTTCTGACCCCTGCAGTCTCAACACAATTTATTGTATGTTACATAGTCCTGACCCCTGCACTCTCTCTACATTATGTTGTAACTTACATACTCCTGACCCCTGTATTCTGTAAGCTTTGTCATATGTTGTATAGTCCTCATCTCTGCACTCTCTATACTGTTATATATTACACATTCCTGGTTCAATGCAATTTGTGCTGTGCATTACCTGCTCCTAATAGAGTGGTCTATGTAATTCAACAGCTGCTAGTAGTGAAGAAGTCCCCCGCTGTTTAAAAGTCCTTCAGACAAAGGTAGATAGGCTCAGACAAAGTGTTTTTTCTTTATTTTTAGGGCTCATGCACACAGGCGTTATAAAAAACGAGCTGTAAAGCTAGTACTGACACCAGGAAAAAACAGCGTTAAAAACACAATTTTATCAGCGTTTTGCATTGGTGTCAATGCGCTTTTAGCTGCGTTTCTCTACCTCTATTCAAAATCAATGGTTCCCTATGAGAGCCCATTGATTTGAATGATCCAACTTGCTGTGCTACTTGTGTGCTGAGGATCTTGAAGGGGAACACCCCGCCAAAGACGATACCAGACCCTTCGGCCTGGTATGAATTTTAAGGGGAACCACCACGCCAAAAAAAAATGGTGTGGGGCCCCCGAAAATCCACACCAGACCCTTATCTGAACACGCAGCCCGGCAGGTCAGGAAAGGGGCTGGGGATGAGCGAGTGCCCCCCTCCTGAATAGAGTTGAGCGAACCTCTGGAAGTTCAGGTTCTGCTGGTCCGTCCGAACTTCGGGACAAAGTCCGGGTCCGGGTCCGGACGGAACCCGAACGATCGCACGGACAACGAACCCCATTGAAATCAATGGGGACCCGAACTTTTATGCACAAAAATGGCTGTAACAAAGTCCTGGAAAGCCCTAGAGGGCTGCAAAAGGAAGTAAAATGGGGGTAAGGGTAGGGCAAGTGCCCTACAAAAAAATGGGGCCAGGGAAATAACTGTAAATATTTAAAAAAAAATAAAAACATAAAAAAAGCAAAAATGGAGGTGAATGTGGATCATCTTCAAACTGTGTCTGAAAAGTATTAATTAATGGTAGAAGCCATATAACTGTTCTAAAATCATCTTCAAACTAGGGCAAGTGCCCTACAAATAAATGGGGATAGGGAAAATAAATTAAA
>BLSH010349835.1:83183-105474 GCA_018402905.1 Glandirana rugosa
AAAAAAAAAAAAAAAAAAAAAAAAAAAAAAATTGTCTAAAATAACTTGTAAAAAGTTCTTTTATATGTAGTCCTGTTGTAGCTATATACTCTGTTCATTACCATACCTAATCCAATCTCGAAGTTATATGTAGCTCTATATAGAAAATTAGTTTTTTTTTTTCTTCTTTCCCAACCGTGTAGGTTACATAGTGTTAACCACCTTACTATATCTGGTGTCTTAAAGTTTGGCATAATGTTTGTCTGTCCCACGTCTAACCAACTGACCGACAAAATTCACATAGGACACACCATTCTCAATCCAAGGTACCTTCAGAGATCATAAGGAACAGATCCGGAGTCGTGATTGGCCATTTCAATTAGTCCATCCAGTTTCCCACAGCTTTTACCGGTTAGTGCTGAGGCCTAGACAAGGAATACTAGAGACTTCCATGGAACCTAACTCTTACCACACAGGATACACTTAAAACAGCCAGTCAACCAATCTGCACCCTGTCTGTTTGTAATACGGTTTGAAATTCTGTGGTCTATATCATTCCACCAATTGTGATACATTGGATGTGCCAACCCTTTCTTCTTTTTTTTTTTGATTAAAAGATATATCTCGATGTATATTGAAGCTCTAACCTAATCCATACCATTACTTGTCTCATATATCGATGTTGTCCTGATGTATATTTTCTTGAAAAATGTTCAATAAAATCTTTTAAAAAAAAAAAAAAAAAAAAAAAAAAAAAAATTACAAGGAATTCAAATGGTGTTTTTTGCATATGGTATTCTCAGTTTATTCCCCACTCACTTTATGGACTGCAACCACCAGCTCTCTCTCTGGTCAGACAGCTGCCACCTTGAACTGCACTCCCTCTTGTTCCGTGATCCCTGTGCTTCAGCAGGGCAATGGATGAAAATCATTTGCTTTGGATAGAAACTGACTGAATATGGTTTTCTTTTTTATATTTTGCCTTAATATAACAATGAGTTGTGCAGGCAACAGCTGTTGGAGGAGGTAAGTACATATTTGCTGATGTAAAAAAGCTGATTGTAATGAGCAGGCTAGGAGGAGTTGAGCACAAATGGGAATTTGTACTTTAAGAATAAATTGCCTGACCAGGTCAGACCGCTCCAGGTGACGTCAGTACGACGAAACCGGTAGAGCCTTGCTTATGTGCATCATTTCCGGGTGTCAGCCACATCCTGTTTGGTTACAAACAGCTCTCCCCAAGCACTTCATGCTGTTTTTTTGAGTGTGTTTTATTATACTTTTATTGCTTTGGAAATTGTTACCATTTAAATAAAATGGCATTTTAAACGGTACTACTCTATGGGAACCCTCTTTATTTTTTCACACACGCACGTGACCGTGGGAAAGGACACCACCAAGACGGACTACAAGGTTCAGGCTGGACCCGCTGCACAGTGACGTAGGACTGTGAATGCGCTGTACCCCACAGAGGGGTGAAACTATCTGGTAAGCATACATCTACCTTTTTATTACCACCCAAGCACTAGGAGCACCAAACGTGTTCCAAGGATTGCCTTGCACCACCAGAGGGAGCAATCAAGAAAGAGCACAAGTCACCTTATCACCAATATTGAACATTGCACTTTATGAACTTTTTTTATCTGCATAACTTTGGATACACAGTATTTATGTTGATTATCTCATCACCATGTATATATATATATATTTTTTTTAAATTCTGTTTTTATTTAGGTTTTCAGGTAAAACAACAATAGAAAACAGCATTCTGACTGGGGTAGGCCCAGCCAGTGAATCGGACCATGCAGGGTCCACTATAACAGTGTACATTCCCAACCCCCCTCCCCCAGCCCCCAAACTTCTCTCAACTCAACCCGCAGACTAGTATCGCAAATTAGTTCAGGATGAGGTCCTATAAGTAGGAAGTGGACATATATCTGAAAGTCCTGTTAGCTAGGAAAACATGAAAAGATCAAAAGATCAATCTCCCCAACCCATTAGCCTAAAACAAACCACAATCAGTAGATTACTTTTGTAGGAAGCGTCATGGCCTCATCTGGGATTTGAATCAATACATTCCCTCCTATAAATTTCAGGGGTGTCAGGCAAAACTCACATTCTGTTCCTGTCAGTACCTCTTAACTCATCCCACCGTGTCTGCCGAAGACAGCCACGGCTGCCAAACTCTAGTGAATTTCTTCTCGCACCCTCTTGCCAAGTAGGTTGCTCTGTAAAATGGTACCATGGCGTTCACCAGGCCCTTCCAAAAGGATAGCGTGTGGGGTGCCCCTTTTTTCCACTTTAAGAGAACTGCCTTTTTGGTGTAGAACAGTAATATGGTCAACAGAGTTCTCTGCGCCCTGGAGGGGACTACCTCCTCAAACAAACCCAGTAGACAAACCCTGACTGTCAGTGGGACCGGAGTGAAAAGAAAGCCAGTTATACAGGTCGTCACAGCTGTCCAAAAGGTCTGAATCAGTGGACATGACCAAAAAAATATGTTCTGCACCCGCCAGAGAATGCGTGATCTCCAGCATTCTGCAGACACTGCGGAATAAATTCTTGCAGGAGTAAAGTATGATCTGTGAAGAAATTTAAATTGTATCAGCCTATCTCGTGCTGACACTAGATTTTGGAACAGCCGATCCCACAGGTCATCCCAGTCCTCCCCTTGGAGGTCTGGGACTTCCCCTGTCCAGTGCTCTCTACATTTCGTCACTGCAGGTGGGGTTGTTTTAAAAAATTCTTTGAATACCAACGACAACGTTTTGGGAAGATCCCCCCCAGATAGAAGACCCTCCAAGTCTGAGGCTAGCGATTCTACTGGGGTGTCTACAATTTGGGCCTGAAAGGTATGGCGGAGCTGGAGGAATCAAAACAGGTAGGCATTAGGTAAATTATGTCTTGTTTTGAGCTGCTCAAAGGTAAGTAACTCCCCCTCCCTAGTTATGTCCCCAAGGGTCTTAACTCTCCTGCTGGCCCATATTATTGGGTCTTGGAAGTGGTAGAAGTGAGAGAGTTTAGGGTTCAACCACAGAGGCATGGACGGAGAAATTCCCCTATAGCTTGGGCATGCTATTTTCAGTGACATGTCACATGCTCTAATCGCGACCTTCATGGATGTGAGAAGAGGATTACCCGGGCTGCTGCCCCTAAAGATCGTCAGCCTCAGACTCTCATAAGAGCCCAAGTATGCTGCTTCAAGCACTGTGGCCGAGTCTCCATCATCCCCTGTTAACCACCTATGTATGAACACCATCTGACCAGCCAGGAAGTATTTCTGCCAATCTGGGAGTGACAGACCACCCCTACCCAAAGGCTCTTGGAGAGTTTTCAAACCTATCCTAGGGATACCCAGGGCCCATAGGAACAAGCTAGTTAAGTTATTTAGTTTGGAGAAAAATGATTTTGGAATCCAAACTGGGACATGTCTCAAAAAATATTTCATTTTGAGCAGACTTATTCTCCCTATCAGCGAGAGTGGGAATTTGCTCCATGCCTGGATTTTATGTTTGAATATGGTAAGTAACGGTATCAAATTTTGGGACAAATAATCCTTAACATTTGCTGAGATCCTGGCTCCCAAGTAAGTGAGTGACGAGACCCATTTCAAAGGGAGGGACGGATCCGCCGCCGTCCGGGCCCCCTCATAAAGGGGCAAAATGGACGACTTCCCTCAGTTCGACCGGAGTCCCGAGAAGGCAGCAAAGTCATCTAGGTTACTAAGGGATTGCTGCAGGGAAATGCCAGGATCCTTGAAAAATAGAATAAGATCATCTGCGTATAACGCCAAGCACACTTCTATTGAGCCCACCGGTATGGCCCCCGACGGGTTTGCCAACCAAAGGGCGATTGCCAGTGGATTCATAACTAGGGCAAAAAGGAAGGGCGAAAGATGACAGCCCTGCCTAGTGCCCCTACCTATGTCGAAGAAAGGAGAGACCACCGACCCCAGCCTAATAGCAGCGTTTGGAGACCTATACAGTAGCTCAATTAATCTCCTAAACCCGGGTCCAAACCCCATCCACCTTAAGATTGCGTGCATGAACTCCCAGTCCACCGAGTCAAACACTTTCGCTATGTCGATTGAGACCAACACCCTTTGGGATGAGTCAGTGGGTGGCAATTGAAGGTGAGTGAACACCTTGCGAAGGTTGGTATCCGTAGATTTGCCTGGCATAAATCTGGTCTGGTCAATATTCATCAGGGATGCAATTACCTTGGCTAGGGAGGGGGGTGGCCAATACTTTAGTCAGGATCTTAAGATCCATATTGAGTAAAGCAATGGGTCGGTATGATGAGCAATCCAGGGGGTCCTTGCCCGGCTTCAATAAGAGGACTATATAGGCCTCCAACATAGACTGCGGTAACATGTCGTTGTCGTGGCAGAAGTCATACAGGGTACTGAGCCTAGGGGCCACCGTCTCCGCGTACGTTCTATAAAAGTCAGCTGGGAAGCTGTCCGGCCCCGGCGCTTTGCCAGGGGGAAAGGCATGTATGGCCGTTTCTATCTCGGAAGGGGTGATTGTAGCATCCATAGCCTCCCTGTCCTCCTCTAACAACATGGGATAGGCAACTTTTGTGAAAGGGACTCCAGGGCATCCTGGCTATACGGCGGGATAGGAGAGTACAGTGCTGAGAAGAACTGAACAAACACTTCCATAATATCAGCAGGGTCAGAAACCACTTCGCCAAGACTTTTGATACTTTTGATCAGAGGTATATTAGTAATGGGTCAGTGATCAGCCGCTAAAAGGGCCAAAAGCTTACCATTCTTGTCTCCTTGAATGAACAAGGATTCTGAGGTGTTTCTAACCTCTGTGTGAGCTAGGTCGGAGCAGTGCAAGGCGAGAGAACACTGTGCCGCCAGGAGCGACGCAAAAGAGTCAGCTGTCGGGGACCCAGCATGCTTCTCCGCACAATCCTTTTCTCTCGCCATCAGTCCCTCTATCTGTGTGTTATGATCCTTACAGGCAGCCTTAATTGCTGAAATGCATTTTCCCCGGGTCACCGCCTTGAAGGCATCCCACACCATGACAGAGGAAGTGGAGTTCGCATTAGATGACCAGTAAGAGGCCATGGAAGTCTGGAGGTGGGATGTAAAGTGTTCCTCCTGAAGCCATCCCGGCGCCAGTCTCCACACTCCCCTCCCCGGCAGGGGCCCCAAGGACAGCGACAATGCCATACGCATATGATCTGATACACCACCCGCAAGATAGTCCATACTACTTCCATGCCTGCAGCCTCCGCCCAGGAGAGCAGGTCGGTAGAGCTCCCCCTGTTAGGATTGGAGGAGTCTAGCGCTGCATTTAATACTGCGTTATAGTCCCCCATCCAGAGCACCGGTAAGTGTGACTAAGGGGCCAACTTAACCAACAAGTCAGTGAGCAACCGATGACTGAATGGGGGAGGCATATATACATTCACAATGAGCATTTTCATATGATAAAAGTTGAGCACCACAGCCACATATCATCCCCGAGTCAGAGAACACCTGGTGTACAGTACATTGGACACTCTTACTAATGAGGATAGAGACATCTCTCGCAAATGTGGAATAAGTAGCATGAATGGCCCTTTGAATCCATGGCCTGCACAGGAACATAATTTTACCACAATCCAGGTGTGTCTCCTGTAAGAGGACGACATGAGGCCTATGTGCCTTGAGATACTAAAAGACTGCAGCCCTTTTGTACCTGTTGATCATGAGGTCCACCAGTTGGTTTGGCATTTTGGGGTCTCCAAGGCTGACCCACTTCCTCAAAGCCGCAGGGAGTGCATGCAGATATCGGTCCATGACCACACGCTCCACAATCTGAGGGCCTGGCAAAGTCTCTGGCTGTAACCACTTCCTTGTGAGATGGATCAAGTCAAACATTTGGGAGCGGGGTGGCTGGTTCATGCGATAGGTCCTAAACCCCTGTTTTTAAACGCATACTGTTAGACAGGATAATCTTGTTGGGTGCAGGCTGGCCGGTAAGCAGAGCTTGGTATTCCTTGGTATGTTTGTTCCCCTCCAATGCCCCTTGCTGCAAAGGTCAGTATAGGTGTAGGCAGTGGTCATTGTTTGGTGTTAAATTTGGTGTTATTGCTCTCACTCTCTCGTACTGGAAGTTCGACATGGCACCTCATGGCATACTCACTTTTGTTGCCAGCAGTTTAGACATTAATGTCTGTGTGTTGAGTTATTTTGAAGGGACAGCAAATTTACACTGTTATACAAGCTGTACACTCGCTACTTTACATTGTAACAAAGTGTAATTTCTTCAGTGTTGTCACATGAAAAGATATAATAAAATATTTACAAAAATGTGAGGGGTGTACTCACTTTTGTGAGATACTGTGTGTGTGTGTGTGTGTATATATATATATATATGTATGTATGTGCGTGTATATGTGTGTATGTGTATATATATACATTATTGATAGTGGACAGGCGATATCTGTTGCCTCACATGGGTTCATTTGGAGTGGATTAGGAAGAGTGCGGTCCGGATTTTGCCAGCCACCTTGGCAGAGCTGGTTCCGGACCGGAGTTTCTGGTCCACCCAGATCCCCCTTCAGGTGCTTTAAATGACCAGGAAGAGAACTCAGTGTTGCTCTGGCCTGGGACTCTGTATCACAACACTGAGAGAGCTACACATTGGGAGTTGGTTGCTCTAAGGACTCAGAGAAAAGGTTTGCCTTTGTTTTGTTTGGAGGTGTCTGGGACAAGCCCGGCACAGTATAGAGAGGTATCCTGCTCTGTATTAGTTTAGAGCCTGACAACAAGGAATTGTTTTGCTATTCAATTTGTTTTATTACTTGCAACCTTTTATCAAAAAAAACTGGCAACCCGCCAGACTTTTAAGAAAGTTTGCCTTCAAGCTGCCTTTTTCCCAGGAAAGGTGATCTCCACAAGCTACTCTCCCACACGAGGGAGATGATGAAGGCCCTGCTACAAGCCACTGCAGCTCAGCCAGAAACCAATCGCCAGTTTGCGGAGGCCTTGCTGGAGTTAAAGAAGGGGTGTGCACCTTCTGTGACAGCCAAACAAAAGTTGATATGTGCCAGTTACCACCTGCAGAAGATAACATCTGCGGAGGACGTGGGGGCGTTCCTCACCACTTTTGAGAGAGTCGCTGTGCATGAAGGATGGCAAAAAGGACAATGGTTGGGACTGCTAGCACCTTTTCTGACAGGTGATACCCAAAAGGCCTATTTTGACTTGGAACCCGATACAGCCCAGGACTATGAGTCTCTAAAAATGGAGATACTGGCATGCCTGGGTGTCACCATGGCAGTCCGGGTTCAATGGGTACATCAGTGGACCTATCGCATGAACCAGCCACCCCATTCCCAAATGTTTGACTTGATCCATCTCACGAGGAAGTGGTTACAGCCAGAGACTTTGCCAGGCCCTCAGATTGTGGAGCGTGTGGTCATGGACCGCTATCTGCGTGCACTCCCTGCGGCTTTGAGGAAGTTGGTCAGCCTTGGAGACCCCAAAATGCCAAACCAACTGGTGGACCTCATGGAGAGATACAGTGCTGCTGAGGACTTGTACCTATCTGTGCCCCACTCCAATGTATCTAGGGGTGAAAGATTGCCTGGTGGACCCGGTAAGACTGTTCCAGGGTTCAAGGGCGTGGGGAAGGTTGATAAGACTGCTACAGCTAAAGAGACTATGGGCTCTAGACCTGGTGATTGGCCAAAGAAGCCAGGAAGGTCTTGGGGACCCTTGAGAGGACTGGGAATAGAGCCCATACAGTGTTACCAATGTCATGCATTAGGACATATTGCTGCCAACTGTCCCTTAAATGAGGAACCGATGGGGTGTGATAATGCATATATGAAAAGACGCATATCTCTTTTTGCAAAGATTTTCTGCATATACTGCAGCACATCAGGGTTGCATGGAAAAGCAAATGTGTGTGATTTCTTTTGATGGAAAGCCAGTCACTGCTTGATTCGGGTAATGTTGTGACTTTAGTCAACAGCAGTTGTGTAAATCCTGTAAAATTACACCCAAGCACCATCGGGGTCATTTGCATCCATGGGGACACTCGGGACTACCAGACTGCGGTGGTTGATATTGACACCCCTTGGGGCAGTGTGACACATTCAGTGGGGGTGGTACCTTCCCTGCTTCATGAGGTCCTGGTGGGGAGGAATTTCCCCATTTTTGGAGGTTATGGGAAGTCCCAGAGAGTCTGGATGATGGAGATCCCCCTTCTGGGGAAGCACAGGAGCTCTCACCAGACCCTTTTGCCAAATGGAAGGAGACGGTTGGCAGGACCGAGGAGGGGGGAGACCTTCTTCCTTTTCCTGTAATGGCAGGGGAGTCGGAGAAGCTGTAAGACATCAGGTGATAGAACACGGTGAGGATGAGGTAGAACAGCTGGTGCTTCCCAAACCCTTCCACAGGATGGTGCTAGACTTGGCCCATGGTCATATAATGGGAGGATATTTGGGTATGGAGAAGACCAGGGAGAGGATAACCCAGCGATTCTTCTGGCCCGGGCTGTATGCAGATGGCAGAGAGTACTGTGAGTCATGCCCCGAATGTCAAATGTCTGCACTGTCACCCCATTTTCACAGTCCGCTTGTTCCCCTACCTATAATCGAAGTGTCGTTTGAGAGAATTAGCATGGATCTGGTGGGGCCAGTAGTAAAGTCTGCCCAGGGCCACCAACACATTCTGGCAATACTAGACTATGCGACGCGCTATCCTGAAGCCATACCCATGCGGAATACCTCCGCTAAGACTATCGCCAAGAAATTGGTCCAGGTGTTTAGTAGCGTGGGGAGCCAAAAAGAGATCTTAACAGACCAGGGCACCCCAATCATGTCCAGGGTTACTAAGGAACTGTGCAAGTTGCACAAAATCTCCCATCTCCATACTTCTGTCAACCACCCCCAAATGGATGGACTTGTGGAGAGATTTAATAAAACCCTCAAAAGTATGTTGAAAAAGGTGGTCGACAAAGATGGGAGAAATTGGGATTTTTTGCGACCATATCTCATGTTTGCCATAGGAGAGGTTGCGTAGGTGTCAACCAGGGGGGCTGCTAGATGTCCCAAAAGAAACATAGGAATGAGAGGCCACCCCGTATAGAAGCGTCATGGAGCATGTCTCCTTGAAGCAGGATTGAATCACAGCTGTCCTGCCCCTTCTATGGGAAAATATGGAGCGAGCCCAGGAAGCCCAGAGGAGGGTTTATAATCAGGGTGCCAAGACCCGAACTTTCAACACTGGGGATAGACTGCTAGTGCTAGTTCCCACTGTGGAAATTCCTGGCCAAGTGGCAGGGTCCCTTTTGAGGTTAGGGAAAGATTAGGGGAGGTAAACTACAAAGTATACCAGCCAGGGAAGAGAAAATCAGAGCAAATTTACCATGTTTATCTCTTAAAACCATGGAAGGACAGAGAGAGTTTATTGAATGTCTCACCTCCTCAAAAGGACAGGGTACCAATGACCCCTGACATCCCCATAACCAAGTCCTTGTCCGTAACACAACAAAATGATGTTAAAGAATTTATGATTAAAAATAGACTTTTTCTCCCCTTTACCAGGACTGACTTCAGTGATCCAGCATGACATAATCACGGAACCTGGTGTTCACATAAATGTGAAGCCCTATAGAATCCCTGAGGCTAGATGAGTCACAGTGACTCATTGAGCCCCATAAAGCTGATCCCGAAGCCCGATGGCACTATACGGTTCTGTAATGACTTTAGAAAGTTAAATAGTGTGTCCATTTTTGATGCATACCCGATGCCTCGTATAGACGCCTATGACGTATAGACCAATTGGGAAGTGCCCGGTACATTACAACCCTAGACCTAACTAAGGGCTATTGGCAGATACCCCTAACAGAGACAGCAAAGAAGACTGCCTTTTTGACCCCTAAAGGGTCATTTCAATGCAAGTGGATGCCATTTGGGTAACATGGTGCCCCTGCATCATTACAAAGAATAATGGATAAAACCTTAAGACCGCACCGCTCCTACGCAGCCGCCTACTTGGATGATGTGGTCATCCACAGCCCAGATTGGGAATCGCATCTGCCCCGAGTGCAAGCAGTGATAGATTCCCTTAGGAAAGCGGGTCTCACAGCCAAACCAAAAAAGTGTGCCATCGGTCTAGAGGAGGCCAAATACCTTGCCCACATTATCGGTCGGGGACTCGTTAAACCGCAAACCAACAAACTAAAGGCAATCCAAAACTGGCCCCAACCTCTAACTAAAAAGCAGGTGCGAGCATTCCTGGGGATCACGGGGTACTATAGGCGCTTCATACCCAACTTTGCCACCATTGCGGTCCCCCTAACGGACCTGACAAGGGGTAGGGGGTCGGTCATGATGAAGTGGAACCCTGAAGCCGAGAAGGCATTTCAGAAATTAAAACAAACTCTCTGTGTACAACTGGTGCTTGTGACCCCAGACTTCACCAGGGACTTCATGGTGCAGACCAATGCCTCTGATGTGGGGGCTGTGCTGTCCCAGATCAGATACTGGGAGGAGCACCCAGTTGTATACCTAAGCCGGAAGTTAAACCGGCATGTGAGAAATTATGCCATCGTTGAGAAAGAATGTCTCATTATTAAATGGGCCTTGGAGACCCTAAAGTATTATTTATTGGGAAGGCCGTTTAGACTGTACACTGACCATTCCCCCCCCCGAAGTGGATGTGTGACAACAGGGAAAAAAATAGTTGGGTGACAAGGTGTTTTATGGCCCTACAGCCCTACAAGTTTACAGTGGAACATAGGGTAGGAAAGCTACAAAATAATGTGGATGCCCTTTCCTGGGTCCATTGTATGGGTGTGACAGTTTCTTAACTGCAGGGGCTTGAGCAGAGGGGGGATATGTGACATTATGCGAGGCGAAATAGTGGATGGGCGATATCTGTCACCTCGCATGCCTTCACCTGGAGTGGACTAGAAAGGGTCCGGTCCGGGTTTTGCCAGCCACCTTGGCAGGGCTGGTTCCGGCCCAGAGTTTCTGGTCCACCGAGTTCCCATTCAGGTGCTTTAAATGACCAGGAAGAGAACTCAGTGTTGCTCTGGCCTCTGACTCAGTATCACTACACTGAGAGAGCTACCCCTTGAGAGTTGGTTGCCCTAAGGACTAAAAGAGAAAAGGTTTGCATTTGTTTTGTTTGGAGATGTCTGGGACAAGCCCGACATCGTATAGAGAGGTATCCTGCTATGTAATAGTTTAGTTCCGGACGGCAAGGAATTGCTTTGCTATTTGGTTTGTATTATTACTTGCAACCTTTTATCCTCAAAAAAACTGGCAACCGCCAGACTTTTAAGAAAGTTTGCCTTCAAGCTGCCTTTTTCCATGAAAGGTGATCCCCACAAGCTAATCTTTCACAATGAAAATCCAGAGCTCTGAACTCAATTTCTGCCTCTTCTCCACCCCTTCAGTTCAGAGCTCTGGATTTTCATGTCAATCAAAGCACATGGGAGGCGGAGCTACAGTGTCCTCCGTGCCCGTGAACACAGTGAGTGCGGGCAGAGCCAGCGTTCCTACGCAGGGCTGTAGCCACATAGATGTGAGCACGCTTGCACAGGTGACACTATGGGATCAACATTGCATGAGTCACCCAGCAAACAGGAAAAACTGGAAATGAGAAAAACGGAGCCTAAATAAAACAACTTAGAAGCGAAAATAACAAAAAAAGTTAGACTTCTCATGTAATGCTATTATTTAGCAACAGATATAGGTGAAAAAATGGGAGGGTTTAGTATCACTTTAAGGTGTTCTGTACATAGCTGGCATACAGAACACTTCCAGAAATGTCATTTCCTAGTTGTGTGATTGGCTCACTGATTTTCCTAGAAGTCTGCACTAAGATACAAGTCAGATTTTAGGCATTCCATGCAATAGGAATTTCAGTTTTGGTGAGATACTCCCCAGGGCTAATTGCTTCTAAAGTAATTCAGATACTGAACCATTCGTCATCAGAAAACTGAAAGTGTACCAGGTGA
The DNA here is from genome assembly GCA_018402905.1 of Glandirana rugosa. NCBI lineage: Eukaryota > Metazoa > Chordata > Amphibia > Anura > Ranidae > Glandirana > Glandirana rugosa. Next base: position 95,141 of record BLSH010349835.1, read on the forward strand.
TTATAATGAACCAGACCCTCCGATTCAGAATCGGTCTGCAATTAGTCTGGTGAAATAAACAGCTATTTCTTCAGAGCAAAATACAATAATTAAAATTCTTGCAATGTACATAGATCATCCACAGGGGCTTGTTTTTTCTCAACAAAAGTTGAGTTACTATTAAAAGGAAACTGAGATACAACATAATAATCACTGAGCTGGAATGCTGTTTGTTTCATTTAAATCTGTAACAGATTGTGTTCTCATATTCTGTGTTTAGCTACTTTTTTCATGAGTATTTAATGCAGTCTTGAAGCTTTTTAGAGCTTGATCCTCAGTTATCCTGTACCAGTCATTGGGGGGATTAGCTGGTTTGGCTTTATACGTTTCTGCAAGAGTTTCATTGAACTTTGTAAAAACAAACTTCCAGTAATCTGAGCCATCAGCAGTTGTGTTGGGGTAAATGACCCAGTCTGGGTAAATTGCCTGGTAATCTTTGTAAGGATGGAGCTTCCAGTTGGTGTCAGCATTGCTGAATCTCCTATCAGAGATAACATTTGTAGAACATATTGAATGGTCCAGAGCTCCTGTCTGTTCATTTTTGTGTTGTGCTAATCCTCTTGGTCGATGTATTGAAGCAAAATGCTCTTTATGATCAGCTCCTCCAGCCTCACAAGGGGCTTTACAGAATGGACACTGCTTGCCGCATCCAATCACCTTCTTGGCCAGTATCTCCTGAGGCTTCAAGTCCAGCTGTGAAAGTACAGAACTGACATTTATTGAGGTTATTTCCATTTGTAGTACCTCCTGTAAGTCTGGAATAAATGCCTCAATGTCATTAATGAACTTCCCTACATCAACATCACTTTGGAAAGCGACAACTTTCAAATTATTCTGAGATATAACCAGGTCTTTTTTCAAAATATCGCAAAATTTGGTTAAAAATGCTGACATACTATTGACTTGTACAGTACTTAAATTCTTTAGAGTTTGCATTATTTTCTTAGTCAGTGATTGTAAGATGCCTAACTGCAAAACTTGGATATCTCTTTGGCCATTATAATGTTTAAGAATGTACTGAGAAATCCATTTTTCAACAAAATGTTCATAAACATTGATGTAATTTATATATTCTTCACATGATTTTTTTTGGAGTAATTCTTTAAGCAACACACTCTGAAACACAGTATGACTCTTGAATTCCCATGGCCCTCCTTTCTGCAAAATCTCCTCCACTATCTCCTTTCCAAGATGTCTATTGATGTGATCAATGATTGCCGGCTTCAAACACAATTCACAAAATTGTTCGGCTCGCCGTTGACATTCATTCCTTTTCTTAAACCTACTTTGGAAAATAGAGAAGTATTCAGGTTTCAGCATTTCCAGACAGCTTCTGGGGTCATTTCTTTGGACAAAGTCATTGTGCATCTTCTGAAATTTGGGAGCAACACTTCCTAAAATGTGAAGCTTTAGATCCACTTTGAATTCTATGGTCATACTGAAATGCCTAACTTCTTGGTTATTAAAACTTCTATTTATGATTTTTAGCAGTTCTTGGGACATTATTTCATTGAAGTTTTCCCTGATTTCAGTACACTTAGAAACATAATGATTGCATTCATGGCGTAAAGAGCAAGTCAGATTTTGCAGGAGGGTTATCTCTTCACTAGATTGGCTTAAATGGTGCTCTTCATCGATTTTAAACTCCTTTTCATATGCAGCAAAGCTTGTAATGTTTTCCAACTTTTTGAGGGCTTGTTCATCATGCTTCATGTCTTGTTTCAGCTGCTGGATGATGGTTTGTTCAATATTCTGTCTCTCCAGTTTACTTAGCCATAATGTATCTAAAGTACTTTTCCACATTATGTCAAATTCTCTCTCTAGTTGCTCAGGACTAACGTAATTTTTGTTCCTTCGTTTTTCTTCCATTATTTCTGACACTTTTAGCTCGATCATATTGATGTATTTCTCTTGCATGGCTTGGATTTCACATTTTTCTTTCTGGATACGCATTGTTTTCTCACACTTGTCAATCAAAGTATTTTCCAGATCTCTCCCGAGGTAGTTGACACTCCTGAAAAAATCTCCTCTGAACATATCCAAGAGATGAGCATTGTTATAGTCATTTTCAAAGTAATTCTCAAGTGATTGTAACATGTTTTTCTCCTCCTTATCCAACAATTGCTTAATTTCAACTAGAATGGTGTTCCATGCATCCTCCCCTAGTTTATGAGATGATAGGTTATAGATTAAAGTCTCAGTTTTTATCATCCAATGATGAACATTTTTCTGGAATCTCCATTCCCAGTCTGAGTACTCCATACAGAGCTGGTTGTAGGCTTCAGCGACCAATCGATTTCTGAAACTAAAGATGAATTTCTCATGTTTCACAGCATTCCACAAGCTTTTTAACCATTCAACAAACTCCATGATTGTTTGTGGTTTTCCAGGCATGGATTGTAGAGTGTCAATTATGGATTTTTTTAATTCTTGAACAGTCTCACTATAACCTGTGTTTATTGAAGCCATGGGGGGTATGCCATGCCACAGGCCAGGGATGTAGCAAGAGTGTTCTTCAAGGTCACAGTAAATAATGTCAGAAAAACAAGTTACGTCACTTCTTTTCTCTGTTTTTGCTGCAATTGTTGTCAGTTCATTCAGCTGTTCAAGAAACTTATGTCTGGCTCTTTGGTTTTTCACATGAGCGGAAACATCACTCACATTCTGGTGTACAAACTGGCAGCTTGGTTTCTTCCCTACTTCTTTCATTCGAAGAAAAGCATAAACTACAATTTGTAAAATGTCCTTAATCTCTTCCGTGCTTTCCATGGCCATATTGACAATGGTAATATCACTCAACCCCACCACCACTGTTGCAAGCTCATTATCATGTTCATAGCTACCATCAAGGGAGGCCAGTTCCAATGATTTTAATCCCTCGGTGTCAATTAGCAGAAGGAACTGACAGCCCAGGTCCTTCTGAAAGTTTTCTTCTACAGTGAGAAGGGTCATGAAGGCTCCTCTCGTACATCTTCCACTGGCCACCGGCAGCTGCAAACCAAACATGGTGTTCAGAAGAGTGGATTTCCCAGTGCTCTGAACCCCCAGCACAGTTATTGCTCGTATCCTACATTTTCCTCCTGTTTTTATGTCTGTTTCTTTTAGGACATCCGTTATCCATTGTAGGGGGATGTTGGAAGTATCTCCATCTATCAGCTCTAATGGATACCCATTAAGTAGAATATCTGAAGCTATTTTGGGAAGTTTACTATGTATTTCATCTGTATCTAGACCTTTCTTTTTCAAGTACTGTGCTGCTTCATATAACTGCCCCAATTCACGTAGGAAGTGCTCAACACCTAAACTACTATCAGTTATCTTTTGGTCTATGTTTTTTAGCTCACTTGCATTAACAGACAAGTCATTGTGTTTTTCTCTGTACTCTGCCTGTAACATTGAAAGATTATTTCTTCCAGCTTCATCAAGATACATTTTTAACCATTTTATAAAAAGTTGCTTTTCCGGGGAAGAGCTCACTGTCATTGTTTGTACAAATTTTTGAACGCTATCAGCCATAGTTTGGTATCTTTGCTCTGTCCGAAGGCGATGTATTTCAGATTGAAGCTGTGATTTATATTCTTCTGGATCTCTATCACCAAGTTCTTTCAGTCTGCACAATTCCTTTTCTACTTTGGTCAGTTGTCTCCAGAGGTCTCCTTGTAGTTTCATGTCTTCCTTTTTAAATTGTGTTATGTCTTTTATCTGATCTGTAATTTCCTTTGCTTTTATTTTTGCTGATTCACAAATGTGGAAGTCTTCATCTACTGCAATATTTAATTTGTTCCAAATCTCCATGTGTGCAATTTTCTGCAAACTTAGCTTCTTTGCATCATTTGTAATTAAATATTTTATTGCTGTCTGCAATTGTGATGCAATCTGTGAGTCATTCACATTCTTATTTTTAATTATTATATTCATTTTCTTTAGTTTTAGCTTGTCTGATACTTTCTTCAGGTATTTTAGTGTATCATCTCCTGGCTTTTTATTGCTTCCATTGATAATTAAAAAATAACGTGTGTCTTTTTCTTCTGACAAACCAGAAAGAATTTGATATTGTTCTTCATTTATGTTCTCAACAAATATGAACATGGCCGTTGAAATCGATAATAAGAATTTGAGCTGTTGGTTGTGAGATTGCAGGTCCCCTCGAAGATTGGTGACAGCTATGGGTTCACTAAAAATATCTATACCTTTGTGGCCAGAAGGGAAATACCAGCTTATCTCCACCAGCCCATCTGAACTTCGCTTCATAATGTTCCCACCATCCATATCCTGATGTACAAAAAAAGTATGGGTCTGCAGGGCAGGACTGAGAATATGATTGAGGAGATTAGATTTTGATAAGCTGCATGATCCTACTCTGACAAAAGAATAAAAAGGCATACAAATGTTTACCAGATTGTCTTCTCTGAATCCTTTTGAATTTTCTAATGACTGTGGTCTCCATCGTTTTACAATGTCTCTCATTGCCCACAACATGAAGGTACAATGTGATTTGTCATCAGATGGGGGGAGCAGCAGGGGTATGGCAAACTGACACAGGGACATTTTTGTTGCAATTTCCTGCTGGCTAATGTAGTTTTTGCATGTATTGTGTATATCACACAGAACATCAAGAGGATTAGCAGCACAAGATGACTCGACTATGTCAGTGTCAAAATCCATGTCTTCTTCTGACTTCTGAATCATCTCAGGAATAATATAGGTCCTGGCAGTTCTTTCTAAGGCCATCAATTTTCTCAGAAAACAGAAGACTTGTTCATTTTCAGCATCATTTGCACAAGTGGGTCTTCTAATTTTTCGCACACGAAATAACAGATCTGTAGAATAGAATTAGGAGAAGGTCATGAAAATGCATCAAAAACTTATGTCAAAAGGTATAAGAACATTTCTGTAAGAGAAATCTGGTAAAAAAAAAAAAATCTTATAAAACTTAGTTAACATTTCTGAAAACACAATTCATAGTGTGCTGGCACTGTGTATTTTGCTTTCTTACCCAAATTCCAAGTAACTTCCTTATCTAAATTTCAAACCCCAGTATGTTTACAAGAACGTAACTGCCTTGACAATGATTTTATTTTTCAGGGACAAATTTCACAAGGGTATGCTCATGCACTTTATTTAACCACTTCAATACCAGGCCTGTTTCTTGAGTTCGGTGCTTACCAGTTAAAAACAGTTTTTTTTGCTATAAAATTACTTAGAACCCCCAAACATTATATATATTTTTTTTAACACCCTAGAGAATAAAATGGCGGTCATTGAAAAAATGTATGTCACACCGTATTTGCGCAGCGGTCTTACAAGCGTGCTTTTTTTTTGAAAAAATTCAGTTTTTTTAGTTAAAAAATAAGAAAACAGTAAAGTTAGGCCAATTTTTTTCCATATTGTGAAAGATAATGTTACGCCGAGTAAAATGATACCCAACATGTCATGCTTCAAAATTGCGTCCGCTCGCGGAATGGCGATAAACTTTGCAAATTAAAAATCTCCATTGGCGACATTTAAAAAATTCTACAGGTTACCAGTTTTGCGTTACAGAGGAGGTCTAGAGCTAGAATTGTTGCTCTCGCTCTAACGATCGCGGCGATACCTCACATGTGTGGTTTGAACACCGTTTTCATATGTGGGCGGGACTTACGTATGCTTTCGCTTCTGCGCGCGAGCTCGGCGGGACGGAGCGCTTTAAATTTTTTTTTTAATTATTTATTTTGCTTTTTACTTTTTATTTTTACACTGTTCTTTAGAAAAAAAAAATGTGATCACTTTTATTCCTATTACAAGAAATGTAAACATTCCTTGTAATAGAAAAAAAGTGGCGGGAGGGGGGGGGGCACCTCTCCCGCCGCTGATAAAAGTGATATTGCGGTGAATCCGCCACTAAGATCACTTTTATCTTGCAGGGAATCGCCTGCTGAAAAAAACGGTATCTGAATGGTGCCTGCAGCTGCAGGCACCATTCAGATATCACCACTCAAACCCAAGGACGTCATATGACGTCCGGCGGTACGGAAGTGGATAAGCAAGTCTAAAGAAAAAATGTCATTAAATGAAATTAAATGGGGCATTGCAGATATCATTCTGAATATGCTAGCTGCTTGGCTTTTGATGGCCTTGATACCTTTTGAGTCACTCACCATTAGGGATGGGCCCCCGTTCGTCAAATTGAGAACATTATGGGGCGTTTGCAGCGACTTCGCCGCTGCGCAGCGCCCCATAATGCATTGCTGCAGACGGCGCGCACAGTTCCTCCTCCATGGGAGGGCTGCCACTGTCTGCGCTGGCTTTGTGTTGACATTTTATTTATAGTTCCGGGGCGGGGCCACTGGGTGACATACGGGTGACCCCCCCTTTCTGACGTCATGTGAGATCACAGGGGCGGGTCACTCAATTACGTCACCGGGTGGCCCAGTCCTTCACTATAAATAAAACATCAAAGCAAAGACAGCTCAGTCGGCGGGTCAGTCGCTCACCGTAATTGATGATGTATTACAATGGTGGACACTTATTTTTATTTTTTAATAAAGGACTTGTCCCCAATTGTCTCTTGTGTTTTTTTTTCTTCTTTTTTTGACACTTTTTGGTGAATTGGTAGGGTTACGATGTACCTGATCCTAATTCACATAAGGGGGGGTCGGGATCTGGGGGCCCCTTGTTAAAGGGGGCTTCCAGATTCTGATAAGCCCTCAGCCCACACACCCCACAACCACAATACCAGGGTTGTGGGGAAGAGGCTCTTGTGGGGACAAGGTGCTTTGAGGTGGGGGGAGCAGAGCCCCCGCTGCCCCAAAGCACCCATACTCCCCATGTTGAGGGCATGTAGCCTGGGACAGCTCAGGAGGGGGGGGCACTCGCCTGTCCCCGCCTCATCCTGGCTGGCCAGGTTGCATGCTTGGATTAAGGTTTGGATTTTAGGGGGAACCCTACGTCAATTTCCGTTATTAATTTTGCTGCAGGTATCCCGCGCAAGTTTTTTCAGTGATTTTTCTGTATATTACCGGGAACCGGAGATACATTACAGCCGCAATAATAAATGACAATTTTTTCTTCACAAATTATTATTATTATTATTATTATTATACAGGATTTATATAGCGCCAGCAGTTTGCGCAGCGCTTTACAAAAATGAAGGCAGACAGTACAGTTACATCACAATTTGGTACAATAGGAATCAGAGGGCCCTGCTCGTTAGAGCTTACAATCATGTGCTCTGGCTATGTTCTAAACATCAGGTGCGTCCTTTTACAGGCAGATTAAGCCCCCCCCCCCCCGGCACGGTATTTAAAGGAATATTTTATTTGTATTGTTTCACTTTAAGCATTATTAAAATCACTGCTCCTGAAAAAACGATCGATTTAAAAACTTTTTTTTGCATTGATACATGTCCCCAAGGGCAGGACCCGGGTCCCCATACACTTTTTATGGCAATGACTTGCATATAAGCCTTTAAAATGAGCACTTTTGATTTTTCATGTTCGGGTCCCATAAACTTTAACAGTGTTCGAATGTTCGGACAAATTTTTTGCCTGTTTGCATGTTCTGGTGCGAACCGAACTGGGGGGTGTTTGGCCCATCCCTACTCACCATGAACAAGTTTGCACATCAGAAGTTTTGCCACTTTATCCATATTTAGTTTCATCCACAAAAAAGGGGGTGGCAAATGAAGGAGGCCAGATGGTTAAAAGGCCAAAGTATTACACCTTAAAGATGTATGTGTCCCAATTCTTCAGATGCCAAATCCTATATACCTCTACTATATATAGTCCCAATTCCCCCAAACATCATGGGTCCACTACCAGTCAGAACTCCCAATGCCCCCATGACTCCTGGGATATACTGCCTGGGTGTTAGTCCTTCTGGAGATTTAAGTTTTAAATCAAGCGGATTTACACCCTGTCAATAGTATCTTCTCCTGATGAAGTGATTGTAACAAATCATTCATATGTTCTAATACTATTTTGAAGGGTAGTTTTAGCTATCTTTTGTACCAGTAAAATATATTATGATTTTAATTATATGATGCTTCATTGTCTAAATAGTGATGTACATTGACATTAAGTCACAATAACTCCCACATTACGTTTTATAGGTAGTTTGGTTTTTAGGTGGTTAAGACTAGAGTTGAGCGGACACCTGGATGTTCGGGTTCAGCCGAACTTCGCGGAAACGTTCGGGTTTGGTACCGAACGTTACCCGAACTTGACCCCGGACCCATTGAAGTCAATGGGGACCCAAACTTTTCGGCACAAAAATGGCTGTAAAAAGTCCTGGAAAGTGCTAGAGGGCTGCAAAAGGAAGAAACATGGGAGATGTTATTAGATCTGCAATCTGTCCCTCAAAGCAGTAGAAATCTCTACCTAGTCCAGAATCAGATTGTTCTGTAATGCAGGATGAGATGTTATTATATCTGCAATCTGTCCCTCACAGCGCCGGCAGCTTCCTCTCCCTACACTAGCCTGAGAGCATGTGACATGCAGCACTGTGACTCCAGCCTCATATAGAGGCTGGGTCACATGATGCACTGGCCAATCACAGCCATGCCATTAGTAGGCATGGCTGTGATGGCTTCTAGGGAAAACCAATGAAACGCTTGTTGATTGGCTGCCCTGCAGCTATTCAACATGCGTGATAAAATACCAGAACCCAGAATCCGAACCCGGACTTTTTCTCAAATGTTCGGGTTCGGGACACGGACATCCGAAAGTTCGGTACGGACCCGAACTTTACAGTTCAGGTTCGCTCAACTCTAGTTAAGACTTTGTTGGTCAGCTGAACAGAATTAGAGTGCATGAAAACAGAGTCCAATATGTGTCTAGCAAACCCAAAGATCCTTTATCCATGTGTCACCCACTTCTGATGAGTGCAGCTTACTGAACCTTCACGCACATTATTTTTTTAGCTAGTCTTCTTATTGATCTCCAAATCCTAGTGAGGTCTGGTGAAATTGATTCAATAATCTGACCTCAGGAGTTTTACTAGCCCTCTAAACTGTGAAAAATCATTGGAAGGCATTTATAAAATATGACAAATCCATAGACTCAATTATGCTCACCTAGATAGGAAACATGACCACCCACCTTTTATTGCATATAACCTTCTCGAGTCCTATGAGCAGCAACAGCCCATGGCCCAAAGATTTCAAGGAAAATGTTTGTGAAGGGTAGTGTCATTCGACTATCAGTTGGCAGATCAGACATCTGTTGCCTGCCTTTTAATTTCTGGCATTTGGCACACTTGCATATAACAGTGGCACTTGCCTCTTTACATGACTGATCCATATGCTAGTGGCCCCAAGTGCACACTCTGTGAAATGTTTGTCCTGCAGCATAACCTTTTCAAAGTAGTGTTGAATGAGCAGGGTGGCATTGTGTTGTTTAACCAGTGTTATTGAAGGGTTTAACTACCTTCCATTACTTAGACTATATGAGTACATACTGCAGAACACCGAAAATGCTAGGAAGTGGTCATCACACCTACCAATAAAGATTTATCATTTAACTGGTGAACTTGAGCGGACCCCTGCTTGGGTGGAACACGTGGAAAGGTAATGGTGTGCTGTACTAATAAGGCAAGAGTCTTAACTTACTAGTTAATTGAATCTATTTATTCTCCTTCCTTAAAGTGTTACCAAACCCACAACAGTAACATCAGTCTGTATATGCAGAATAGCATACTTGTTACACTCACTGTGGAATTTAAGGGGTTAATCAGCATTCTGTAAAAAGGCTATTTGATCTTGTATGGCCAGATACTTCCTGCTTGTGTTGTCTGTGTGTAAGGCCATACTACACGCAGGCAGGGTTGTAAGTTTGCACATGCTCTGTTGGAGATTTCCTGTTTCAATTGAGTTTGTCAGGTCACATGGTGTTTACATCACACATGTGGGCGTGTATACAGATTCTAAATGACGGCCCAGACCCTCCCTCCTCCTACAAGCCCAGTAACTAAAAAAGAACACAGTGGGTGGGATATCACATCTAGAATCATGGAAGATCTGCCTCCCATAAAAGCACATGGACACAGGCTGTAGTGATTCCATAAATGAGATGACACCATTGTACATGTTTTTGCAGCATCAGTTGCAGCCGTGCATATTGAGGTCATAGATATTTCTATACTTTTACTTTTGCAAACACCCCACCCCCTGTCATCCTCCTCCTCCTCTTCATCTCACCTGGCCATCCACTGCAACCTTGCTAACACCCCACCCCCTGACATCCTCATCCTCATCACACCTAGACATCCACTGCAACCTTGTTAACGCTCCATCCCTTGTCATCCTCATCCCCCTTTTC
>BLSH010349835.1:109315-134463 GCA_018402905.1 Glandirana rugosa
TATTGAGAAACGTCTTTCTTTCCTCACCTTACACATGTTTTCTGCATAGAATTTTGGATGTGGTGCCCCAGCACTAAGTACGCTGGCACTTCAATTACTGTATATAGTTAATTACCTTTAAAAATAGACATAAGTTCCTGATGCATAACTGCTTTAAAACATCTGTATATCTAAAAAAACTTTTTTTATTTTTTACCTTCTTCAATGCCCAGTTCTTCATCAAGTTTTTGTTGTTTAGGCCTTTTAAGCTCATCAGTTTCATTTTCCTTCTCGTCCTCAGTTTTGAAAAGTGAATCTGTCAAAAAATGTAATATAACCAGTTGTGCTTTTGTCAATAAATATATCACTAAAGTCTAAAGTGAATTTCTGTAAAAATTAGTACCTCCCGTCCCATGAACACATTGTCCTATTAACCACTTCAACCCCGGAAGGATTTCCAGCTTTAGGACCGGAGCCCTTTTTGCGATTCGGCACTGCGTCGCTTTAACTGACAATTGCGTGGTCGTGCGACGTTGTACCCAAACTAAATTTGCGTCCTTTTTTTCCCACAAACAGAGCTTTCTTTTGGTGGTATTTGATCACCGCTGCGTCATTTCTGATCGCCGCTATAAACAAAAGAAGAGCGACAATTTTGCAAAAAAACCCAAATTTCTTACTTTTTGCTAAAATACAAATCCAAAAAAAAAATATAAAAAAACATTTTTTTCACCGTTTTTGGCCGATTTATATTCTTCCTCATATTTGCGATAAAAAAAATCGCAATCGGCGTTTATTGATTGGTTTGCGCAAAAGTGGCCGCGTTTACGGATGATGAGAATTCATTTTTGGGGTTTTTATTTTTTTTTTATTTTTTACAAAAAATGGCAGCGATCTGCGATTTTTTGCGGCACTGCGATATTTCAGCGGACATGACGGACCATTTTGACACTTTTTTGGGACCATTGGCATTTATACAGCGATCAGTGCTATAAAAATGCACTGATTACTGTGTAAATGCCATTGGCAGTGAAGGGGTTAACCTGCAGGGGGCGCGCTAAGGGTTAACTATGTTCCCTGGGCGTGTTCTAACTGTATGGGGGATGCCCTAACAGGGGAAGGGAAGTTATCACAGTCTTCACGTACAGGAAGGCTGTGATCACATCCCTTCCCCCTCACACAGAGCGGAGGTCCGTGTTTACATACACGGACCTCCGCTCACTCGCTCCGGGGGGGCCATCGCGGGTAGCCGGCGGCAATCGAAGCCGCCGCACCCGCTCCCTGGCCCTCCCCGAAAACAGTGAGCGTGCGGGCGTGCCTCCGGCGGCGCGCGCGCGCTCACAGTGCGCGTTATCGCAGCCGCCGTCGTATGACGGCGATTTGCGATAACGAACCACCTTGTCGCCGTCAACCTGCGGTTGGCGGTCGGCAAGTGGTTAAACATTGCAGAGTTGAAGAAATATCTCTGCTCTGGCCTTCATTTATCTTGAGCCTAATGCCTGGTACACACGATACGATTATCGGACAAATGATAGTTCATTTTTTTATTTTTTTTTATTTTGCATGCTAATCTCATATTAAAAATGAAGAAGTTACTAAAGTTACAAAAATTGTCATGGGACAGAATAAAAATTCGGAAGTAATGTCATGTATTGTATTGTAATGTATTTTCAGATGAATGCTGCACTGATTAAATGAAAATCATTCGATCTGGTATCCTAGGAGAAAAATTCATGCTTGTCTGATCAGATAATATCAGGTGAACTGTCATGATCGGCTCTCGAAAGCTGTGTGCTAACGATCAGATTATGGAACGGTGGCTTAGAAAGTGGTATTTTTTGTATGATTTTCTCATCATGTGTATGGGCCTTCAGTTACAGTACAGGAAATGATTTACTTTTTTAAGTGGTCTAAAGAATTGGGTGTAGAGGAGGCAGTAATGTGATTACAGATTCACTTTTTAAGTATTTACCTTCTGAATCTCTTTGTCTTTTCAAAATGTTGGGGGAGAAATATTCCTCTAAAACAAATGAAAGATTATTTGAAAAATACACATTTTAAAGCACAGGGAAGTTTCAATTAACAATATATATCCCTAAAAAGTATACCGTATCAAATATTCTAAACAATCTACTTACTTCTTATACCACATGGGGTTTGCAGATAAAAGACCGTGCTGGATTGACTCCCTTGATTGAGAGTCTGTACATACACAGTTGTGGGTGAGTACCCACTCCCAATGCTTCTAACTGGCTGGGTGAAAGGGAGGTGGTGGGCCCTCTTGCGGGGCCTGGGCTGCTGCCCCTGGAAATGGCTGGGAGTGTCATTCTCTGATCCAAACGTGGAAACAAGTACAAAGGAGTGCCCAAAGTCCAGTAAAAAGTAGGTAGGATTTTATTTTGGTTGTGATGAATACAATGTGGTGAAGCCAACGCATTTCGGGGGGATCACGGACTCCCCCTTCCTCAGGGCTGCTGATGTCTGGTTGCAGAGTCTTTCAAAAGTTGTCTATTATGACATTTGCATCTGGTGGTGCCGGGATCGGCAGGGGGGTATCCAAAAGCCTTTTGGATACCATCCTGCCGATCCCGGCACCACCAGATGCAAATTTCATAATAGACATTAAACTTTTGAAAGACTCTGCAACCAGACATCAGCAGCCCTGAGGAAGGGGGAGTCCGTGATCCCCCCAAAACGCATTGGCTTCACCACATTGTATTCATCACAACCAAAATAAAATCCTACCTACTTTTTACTGGACTTAGGGCGCTCCTTTGTACTTATTCTTATACCACATGGAAGCTATTTCTTTATATCATTGACATATTACATTAAAAACATACGCATTTTCCCCTGAAAAAGCTTACAGTCTAATGTTCCCATCGCGCTCACACATATTCTGTAGCTAATTAGGGATTCTGAGAGCAACCCAGAGAAAACTCACAAAAACTCAGGGAAAACATTCAAACCTCATGAAGATATTGTTTAAGATATAATCCAAACCCAGCAGCCAAAACTACAAGACAAGAGTTCTAATCAGTAAGTCATAATGCTTGTCTATTGCTAGGGGGACCTATTGTATGTGAGCTGGAACGGGTATTCCTAGGATTGCCTCTGCCAGGATTTCCTTTGAGCTTAAAGCAGTATTAAACCAAAAAGCAATTATTTATTATATTTGCAGCTTGCCAATCATTAAATGTGATGGTTGCATTTGATTTCTGATCTGGCAAGAAAGTCTGTTGTTTTTCAAAAGAACAAGCTCTCTGGTAGGGGTACTTACAATGATCAGCTTTTATTTATTCATGTAAAACTTTATCCCAAAAGGTGCGCCCTATACTTCTTCATCCAGAGTGGGGGATTCTAATACTGGAGGTGTGAGGTGGATCCCCAGGTGAAAACTGAGCGGAAAAAAAGCCTAAAATGAAAACGAATGCAGCCACAACATATAATGATTGGTAAGCTGCACTATATAATATTTTTTGGTTTGGGGTCTAATACCGCTTTAAATAACTATGTTGAAACAAGACACAGATGTCCAGCCTTTGCCTGTAGCAAATCAATACAATTAGCTGAAAACAGTGAAAACAGTTGTCATGTGGAAAAGGAAACAGGGAAGCATAAATCAAGAAACTAAATATTTCCCAAATGACAAGTATGTGTTTTTACATAGAAAATTAAAACAACTGGTCCCAATTGCAAATATTATTATTATACACAATTTATATAGCGCCAACAGTTTGCACAGCGCTTTACAATAAAGAAGGGACACAATACAATTACAATACAGTTCAATGCAGAAGGAATAGGAGGACCCTGCTCATAGAGCTTACAATCTAAAGGGAGGGGGAGGCGATACTAAAGGTTAATAGCTGCAGGGGATGGTCTGATGGAGGTGACTTAAGCACAGTTCATAGGTGGGTGGGGGATAGGCTTCCCTGAATAAATGAGTTTTCAGGGATCACCTAAAGGCAGACAGGGTGGGGGCTGATTGGACATACCGGGGCAGGGAGTTCCAGAGGATGGGAGAGGCTCTGGAGAAGCCCCCCAGCTAATATTTAATTTAGTCTATTTTCAATGGCTATTTGATGGGTACTGCCGCTTTAAATTTTCTCCACACATTTGGGCACAGGTAAAGGGGCCCAATCAGGTGAGGTGGAAGATTCTGGATCACCTGGGGCTCATTATATAAGGGCTGCAGCCCCTGTCACAGGTGCCTGTGGTTTTCAGCAAGAAGATCTTCCCCTCCCTTCGCGAGCACTTATTTGTGGTTTGTCACCCTTATATTTAAGGGGGGACTTTGTTATAGTTTAACATAAAAACTATTTTGCTTGAGTTTTTTTTATGACTAAGCAAATTACTGATTAATCTCTGATGGTTTGATATGGAAGATTTAAGTATGGTTGTTATACATTTGTTAAAACCAAAATAAAGTGGCGCAGCCAATTATTTGCCAAAGAAAAAATTTTTGTGTGCATTTATTCTAGATAAGCTTGATTGTCTTGTTGGGAATTATTTATATTTATTTGGGGGGATGGTGCATCCTGTGCTCCCATGGTGTGGTCACATATGAGGTCAATTATACCTTCTGAATTTGTATGCCCCCAAAAATGGCTATAGGACTACATCCTCTCTATACATTTCTATGCAGAGAGGGCATTCGTGAAGGAGATCTCGTTGTGTCAACATGGGAAGAAGAAGGAGAAGAAGAATAAGAAGAGCGGCATAACAGAGGGAAGGGGACAGCGGAGAAGACCGGCAAAAGAGAAGAAGACGCCACAGAGAAGAAGACCCCTCAGAAGATGAAAGACCCCGCAAAAGAGCCGAAGAAAAGAAGACACCGGAGAGGGGAGAAGAACGCCGGAGCAGATTTAATAAAATATTTTAAAAAGCTGTGTGGTTTTTTGTGTACATATTTCTTTCCAGGTAAATGGGTAGGGGTACGATGTACCCCATACTCATTTACATAGGGTGGGGGGCTGGCATCTGGGGGCCCCCTTGTTAAAGGGGGCTTCCAGATTCCGATAAGTCCACGCCCGCAGACCCCGACAACCACCGGCCAGGGTTGTCGGGAAGAGGCCCTTGTCCTCATCAACATGGGGACAAGGTGCTTTGGGGTGGGGGGCGCAAAGCCCCCCCTGCCCCGAAGCACCCATACTCCCCATGTTGAGGGCATGCGGCCTGCTATGGTCCAGGAGGGGGGGGGTGCTCGCTCGTCCCCACCCCCTTTCCTGGCCTGCCGGGCTGCGTGTTCGGATAAGGGTCTGGTATGGATTTTGGGGGGGACCCCACGCTGTTTTTCGGCATGGGGTTTCCCTTAAAATCTGCACCAGACCAAAGGGCCTGGTATGCTCCTGGAGGGGGACCCCATGCCAGTTTTTTTATTAAATTTGGCGTGGAGTTCCCCTTCAAAATCCCCAGAGCACAAAGTGCCTGGCATTGTCGGAATCAAAGTCGGATCCCTGTTCACAGACAAACGGTCCGACTTTGACCCTATGTAGGACCGTAAATCGCACAGCAAAGTAGGATCAAAGTCGGACCGTATTTTTGTCGGATAGTGTGAACCCAGCCTAAAATAGAAATGAAAGGCAAAACATTTGTGTATAGATATAAAAAAATTATAAATACCTTTTTTCACATGCTATCTGTTCTCAGCTGCTCCTCCATATGTTTCCAATTAGCTCATTGGGCATCAAGTGTGAGTCACATAGGAGGCCTACCCTGGGGTAAGTTCATCTGGGCTACACCAGGCAATGACCAGGGTCACTCATTCTAGCACAGGGGTTACACTTTGCCCAAAGGCATGCTTACACAGGGCCATGTGAAAGTCAAACATTAACCACTTCAAGACTAAGCCTGTTTTTTGAATTCTGTGCTTACGAGTTAAAACCAGGTTTTTTTGCTATAAAATTACTTAGAACCCCCAAACATTATATATATTTTTTTCTAACACCCTAGAGAATAAAATGGCAGTCATTGCAAAACTTTATGTCACACCGTATTTGCACAGCGGTCTTCCAAACGTGCTTTTTTTTTTAATAAATTCAGTTTTTAAGTTAAAAAATAAGAAAACAGTAAAGTTAGGCCAATTTTTTTCCATATTGTGAAAGATAATGTTACGCCGAGTAAAATGATACCCAACATGTCATGCTTAAAAATTGCGTCCGCTCGTGGGATGGCGACAAACTTTGCAACTTATAAAATCTCCATTGGCGACATTTAAAAAATTCTACAAGTTCGCAGTTTTGCGTTATAGAGGAGGTCTAGTGCTAGAATTGTTGCTCTCGCTCTAACAATTGTGGCGATACCTCCCCTGTGTGGTTTGAACACCGTTTTCATATGTGGGCGGGACTTACATATGCATTCGCTTCTGCGCGCGAGCTCGGCGGGACGAATCGCTTTAAATTTTTTTTTTTAATTATTTATTTTGCTTTTTACTTTTTATTTTTACACTGTTCTTTTTTTAAAAAAAAAAATGATCACTTTTATTACTATTACAAGAAATGTAAGCATTCCTTGTAATAGAAAAAAGCATGACAGGTCCTCTTAAATATGAAAATGCAAAAAAAAAAAAAAAAAAAAAAAATCTGAAAAAAATGACAGCCCCAAAAAAAAACGGGCCCTTTAAGAGCGTTGGGCGGACGTGACTTCTGACATCTTTTCCGCCCCGCCGTGTTATGGAGCCGAGTGAGCGACTTCAGCCGCTCAGTCGGCTCACAGACACTGGGGGGAGAGGATCGGATCATCTCCGCCGCTGCCAGTGGGTCCGGTAAGCGGCGTAGATGACCAGAAAGCGGCGGGAGGGGGTGCACCTCTCCCGCCGCTGATAAAAGTGATCTCGCAGTGAATCCGCAGCTAAGACCACTTTTATCATGTGCAGAATCGTCTGCAGGCACCATTCAGCTATCACCACTCAAACCCAAGGATGTCATATGACATCCGGCGGTACGGAAGTGGTTAAAGCAGTCCCCCCAACTCAGAGATGAGCCACATGTGTTTAGTGTTATATGCACAGTTCTTCCAAGTATACAGTACTGTCCCTCATCCTACACATTTTAACAGGTGTATATTTTGAATTTGAAAGGGCATTCAGAGCCCATGCCCGCTCCACCAGTCAGCTTAGCTTTGTTACCTCATTCCCAGTAACAGAATAGGAGAACATAGCGCAGACCTCATATGTGCTCAACTTAACTCTTGCTTCTCCATACCTAGTGATCAAGCCATAGATCTCCGTATTGCTAATCCACTCCCGGTGACTGACATAGACAGACCGCTAGGGAGGGAGCCGTAAAACTGGACTGCCTCCCTACCAGTCACTTAACCAGGTTCCATGCCAACGACTGGTTGCAGGTAGACCTTTAGATATTGCAATCAGTGTTGGTTTATACAACAATTTGCACAGGTATTTACATGGAGTTTTTAATTGCTTTTAGGGGTTAGGGTGTGTCAGGTACCAATAAGCTTCTATATGTAACTATCAGCCCCCATTAAGGGGGTGCATGCACATTAGGTAGGGTAGCTGGTTTGGGAGGGGACTCAGTCGGTTAGGCAGGTTTTGTGGTGTGGTTCTGTTGGGGCAATGGGGGAATGGTTATTTGGTAGCTAACCCTATAAAGTGTGTGTATCATACCTTTTTTGTTTTCTGTTTTTTAATAGTTGCTTTGTAGATTATCACCCCTCTTATATCATGGAGGTGAATATTCCTC
Organism: Glandirana rugosa; assembly: GCA_018402905.1. Classification (NCBI taxonomy): domain Eukaryota; kingdom Metazoa; phylum Chordata; class Amphibia; order Anura; family Ranidae; genus Glandirana; species Glandirana rugosa. The sequence continues at coordinate 116,995 of BLSH010349835.1, forward strand.
CCCTCATATAGGGGTTACTGAGCAAGGTTTCCAGGATTATCACCCCCCCCTTTTTTTCCTTCTCACCTGCATCTTATCGTGTAACCAATCAGAGTGGTTAGCAAGCTCTTTAGGTCCACCTTGTTTCCTGGTTTATTGCCAGATTATTGTGCTCCACGCAAAATCCTGCCTGTTGTCCTGTAATACTGAACTTGGCTTGTGACCACCCCATTGCTGTTTCTCTGCCACCTGCATCAACCCTGGCGTGTTACCTTCACTGCCACCAAAACTCGCCTTGACTTGTGACTCTGACGCTGACTCTGTGCCTTATGATCTGGACTACTTGATTTCTATTTCAGTAAGAACTGCGCCTAGTCTGAGGTTTCCAGCCACTGGTCTCTACTCTCTACGGCACAGTTCTAACAGTTTTCTTATTGCTATATTTAATAAATAATATATGTTTCATATGTAGCACCCTCTAGTGTGCTACTAGTGTGAGAGTAGGTAAACCATAATCTGACTCAGGGCTAAGCCTGAGTAATGGAATCTGGGTCAGGGTTTACTAAAGTTCAGGGCTGGATGAATCATGCAGACAAGTCTGTGGTGCCTCCCCCTGGGTCCGGTAGTGTGTGGAGCCCAGGAGAATTGATGTGCATACTTGGGGAGCTTCCTGGGAAGTGGGCCTGGCAGGGTGGTTGGGCAGCCTTTAGGCATTGAATGAGTCATGCTAGCAGGGAAGTAGGATGGAAGATAGAGATGCAGTGCTGAGGGAGACTAGCAGTGGCCCCCGGTGGAGCCCTTGCCGGTGAGGGGCTCTAACTTAGGCCAGGGCACAGGTGGCTGGCCTGTAAAGATCCTACCACAGGAGAAGTTGGATGGAGGCTTTCATGAGAGGCAGTGGGAGCAAGGAGAGGACAGTGTGAGTACTACACCAAAGTGCAGGGACCTGCAAGCGGGAGACAGCCACATGTAACAGGGCTCCCTGGAAGATAGCAGTATGCCTAAATATTCCTTACCTTGCCCTGGGAGATCTCCAGAGAGTCAGTTGCGTAGACTGATGAAGAGGGTCTGTTGGGTAGATTGGTGAAGCGAAGCAACCAGGTGGGCTGGTGGAAGAGCAGCCAGGTGGGCTAGAATTTCCTGCTGTGGCAGAGCTGGGAACAGTGTCTACAAGGGAGGTGGAGTTACTCCAGGATGCAGTCCACACAACGTGCTACTTTCTTAGGGACTGTGAGGTCGTAGCCTGTAAGGGGCTGTTCCTGATCTAACAGACCTGATAGATGGTACAGAGGAATCAATTGGAGCTGTATAGAAAGATCAATCAGAGTGGTACATGGGGAGGAAGTTGTCCCTGGTTTTGTGACTGTTAAGTTCGGCATCCCATGATTCCTATTCCGCAGCAGTGGGGAACCCCATCATTTGCAACCCCTATGGGGGTAGTGCTACATATATGAGCAGTGTGTATAATTATTTAGGTGAGGAGACTATGATGGTTTCACTAAATGCAATTAGGGGTCAAACATGCCTTAGGTCATTACAACTAATCAAAATACATTTAGCTAAACTCAGACCAGTATAAGGTAGATTTTGCCTGGTTGATATGCTCATTATTCTTGGCACCTTTTTTTTTTTTACAGAAAAAATGATTGTCTTCTTCTGGGCTCATTTACACTTGCTTAAACCTCTCCTCATTAGGAAAGAGCATTTGGCATGCAGTGAGGCGGTGTTCTATTACCTCACCACTGCCTGTTTTAACCCCCTAGATGCCAGACTATGGTTGTGCACAGTTGTGCAGCAGTTGCTGTACAGCCCCATTCATTTGAATGGGTCACGCTTGGCGAGCAGTAATGCCCACTGAGCATGACAGGGGTGTGATTCCTGCTGCGGCCACAAAGCAAGGCGTCGGGTCATGGCAAATGTACACCCCTGATTGCTGTCTCTGCATCTAAAGGGGGCAGTTGAGGAGCAGTTATATTTGTGGCTCAACCATTGGGTTTTACCACCACCATAAGTAAAATGACCAGGATATAAGCGAGTATCATTAGATTTGTATGTTTTAGAAATATATTATAGACAAAGAAACAACAATGGAATCTGCAGGTGGTACCTCTATCAGATTCAATGACTTCATCCTGTGCTGTGATGAGATTATACTGATCTTTGGATTTATTTTCACCATCATTCCTGTCCTGTGTTTGGTGAACATAAGATTCTACATCTGAAAATAAATGAAATAACATTTTCATATTGCAGACTCAATATAAGCAAAACCCATGCATGAAAAAAAGTATAAAGTGATGCAGCCATTCCCCATTAATATGTTGGAAATTAAGTGAAGCTACACAAGTATTAAAATGCCTTAATGGATGGATGTCAGTCTGTAGGAGTGGGGATTCTTAAGCACACGCATGTACACCACCCTAGGTGACATAAGATGCTGAATCCCTAACTTTTGGGATGTATGCTAGTGGCCCTTAGTGCACCTTCTGTGAAATATTTGTCCTGCTGTATAACCTTTTCAAGGTAGTGTTGAATGAGCAGGGTGGTATTGGGTTGTTTAACGAGTGTTATTAAAGGGTTTAACTACCTTCCATTACTTAACCTATATGAGTACATACTGCAGAGCATCAATAATGCTAGGAAGTGGTCATCACACCTACCAATAAAGATGTATCGTTTGACTGGTGGACTGGAGCGGACCCCTGCTTGGGCAGGACACGTGGAAAGGTAATGGTGTGCTGTACTAATAAGGCAAGAGACTTAACGATCTATTTATCCTCCTTCCTTAAGTTGGTGTGAATTTAGACTGACAATGTTGAGTAATTGTTCTGGAGAGGTTTATACTGTTCAATGACATGGCTAAATTGGTCTATAGAGATTGGTAGCGTGGAGCTTTCTGGTGTTTTCCACACCCCCTTTTGAACATTTGGGCTTATTGTCCTTCTCTCCCTTTTTTATTATAGATTTCCTCCACATCTCCTGAGGAAGCGGCCCTGTGCCGTGAAACATGTAGAGAAACTTCAAATGTGGAATTTTCCCCCATGCGTTTATATATATTTAGCTTATTTAAGCTATTGATATATTGTTTAAAGTGCAAGTTATTCCGAACCGTTGTATGTTCATATTGCACGGGAATGATGTCACTTAGGGGTGTACTCACTTTTGTTGCCAGCGGTTTAGACATTAATGGCTGTGTGTTGAGTTATTTTGAGGGGACAGTAAATTTACACTGTTATACAAGCTGTACACTCACTACTTTACATTGTATCAAAGTGTCATTTCTTCAGTGTTGTCACATGAAAAGATAGAATAAAATATTTACAAAAATGTGAGGGGTGTACTCACTTTTGTGAGATACTGTATATATAATATTTTGTGAGATACTGTAAGTCCCTCATGCATAACTGCTTTAAAACATCTCCATTTCAAACAACTCATTTTTTTACCCTCTTCAATGGCCTCTTCTTTGCAAAGTTTTTGTTGTTTAGACCTTTTAAGTTCATCAGTTTCATTTTTCTTCTCGTCCTCAGTTTTGAAAAATGAATCTGTCAAAAAGTGTAATAAACCAGTTGTGCTTTTGTCAAAAAATATATCATTAAGTCTAAAATGAATGTCTGTAAAATGAGTACCTCCTGTCCCATGAACACTATTGACATAGTAAACATTGCAGAGTTGAAGAAATATCTATGCTCTCCTCTTCATTTGTCTTGAGCCTAAGATGATCTGAATTTAGACAGAGCAACTGATTGACCAGATTTGCATGAGTGTCCTTAATCCCATGAGCTAAAACATACGCTATATTACCAAAAGTATTGAGACACCATTCTTCCAGAAGCGCTTTTGTGAGGTCAAGCACTGATGTTAGACGATAAGTAGAGTTGAGTGAACACCTGGATGTTCGGGTTCGGTGGGTTCGGCCGAACTTCGCAAAAAAGTTCGGGTTCGGTACCGAACTTGACCCGAACTTGACCCCAAGCCCCCAACCCCATTGAAGTCAATGGGGACCCGAACTTTTCGGCACAAAAATGACTGTAAAAAAGTCCTGGAAAGTGCTAGAGGGCTGCAAAAGGAAGTAAAATGATTTTAGAACAATAATCTGTCCCTTACAGCAACAGCAGGAACCTGACCCTATAGAACTAGAAGATGATTTTAGAACAATAATCTGTTCCTCTAAGCAGTAGACTCTACCTAGTCCAATCAGATTGTTCTGTAATGCAGGATGAGATGTTATTATATCTGCAATCTGTCCCTCACAGAGCCAGCAGCATCCTCTCCCTAAACTACCCTGAGAGCATATGACATGCAGCACTACGTGACTCCAGCTTATACAGAGGCTGGGTCACATGATGCACTGGCCAATCACAGCCATGCCATTAGTAGGCATGGCTGTGATGGCTTCTAAGGGCAAACCAGTGAAACGCTTATTGATTGGTTGCCCTGCAGCTATTCAACAGGCGGGATCAAATACCCAAACCCAGAACCCGAACCTGAACTTTTTTTCAAATGTCCGGGTTCGTGTCTGGGTCACGGACACCCCAAAGTTCGGTACGGACCCGAACTTTACAGTTCGGGTTCGCTCAACTCTAACGATAAGGCCTGGCTCGCAGTCTCTGCTCTAATTCATCCCAAAGGGTTGAGTTCAGGACTCTGTGCAGGGCAGTCAAGTTCCTTCACCCCAAACTCGCTCATTCATGTCTTTATGGACCTTGCATTGTGCACTGGACCAAATCATTTGGTGGAGGGGGGATTATGGTGTGGGGTTGTTTTTCAGGGGTTGGACATGGTCCCTTAGTTCCAGTGAAGGGAACTCTTAAGGCGTCAGCATACCAAGACATTTTGGACAATTTCATGCTCCCAACTTTGTGGGAACAGTTTGGGGATGGCCCCTTCCTGTTCCAACATGACTGTGCACCAGTGCACAAAGCAAGGTCCATAAAGACATGGATGAGTGAGCTTGGGGTGGAGGAACTTGGCTGAGTCCTGACCTCAACCCGACAGAATACCTTTGGGATAAATTAGAGCAGAGACTGCAAGCCAGGCCTTCTCAACCAACATCAGTGCCTGACCTCACAAATGCACTTCTGGAAGAATGGTCAAACATTCCCATAGACACACTGCTAAACCTTGTGGACAGCCTTCCCAGAAGAGTTGAAGATGTTATAGCTGCAAAGGGTGGGCCAACTCAATATTGAACCCCACGGACTAAAGCCTTGTACACACGGTGCGACGGTCGTATGAAAACGGTTGTATGACCGCATGTTGTATGATCATCCAACTGTTAGTACGCGCAATTAAAACAGCCGACGTGCGACAGTCGTACAACAGAGGTTGGATGAGCAAACTAGAAAACCTTGGTTGTACAAGTGGTCGTACATCCGTTGTATCGTGTGTACAGAGAAGTTGGTCCAACAAGTTGTACTGTGCAAAGCACACATGCTCAGAAATCAGGAACGCCTGGAAATGTGTCAGTTCGTATAAACCTACATTCCTAATTCACAAATCACATTCACCTGAACTTCCTCTTTATACACTCGTAACACGTCACTACGTTCGGCTTGGTCGTACGATCGCTTAGTCATGTCAGTACATGAGACACAACAGCCAACATATGATTTGGACCATTGAGTCGTATGACTGTCGCACCGTGTGTACGAGGCTTAAGACTGGGATGCCATTAAAGTTCATGTGCGTGTAAAGGCAGGTGTCCCAAAACTTTTGGTGATATGGTGTATGTGCAAATGCTTTAACATTTTGTTACAGTACAGGAAAGGATTTACTTTTTAAACTGGGTTAAAGAATTGGGTGTAGAGGAGGCAGTAATGTGATTATAGGTTCATTGTTTTAAGTATTTACCTTCTGAATCTCTTTGTCTTTTAAAAATGTTGGGGGAGAAATATTCCTCTAAAACAAATGAAAAAATAGTTGAAAAATACACAATTCAAAGCATAGGGAGGTTTCAATGAACAATATCTATCCCTAAAAAGTATACCGTATCAAATATTCCAAACAATCTACTTGTTATCTATACCTTATGGAAGCTATTTCTTTATATCATTGACATATTACATTAAAAATTGAATTGTCCCCTGAAAAATCTTACAGTCTAATGTTCCCATCGCGCTCACACATATTCTGTAGCTAATTAGGGAGGAAACCAATTAACCTACAAGTGTGTTGGTAGAAGCAACCCCAAAGAAAACTCACAAAAATACAGGGAAAACCTTTAAACCTCATTAACCGCTTGGCAACCAGCCGTCGCCGTTTTCGGCGGCAGGTCGGCTCTCCTGCGCGAATCGCCCTAGCTGTACGGCGGCTCGCGCAGGGAGCGTGCCGCGGGTTAGGAGGACTCGATGTTCGCCGGCGACCCACAATCGCCTACTACATAGGCAGAAGGGGAATCCACCAATGTAAACACGGCAGATCCCCGTTCTGTCAGGGGACATGACGGAGATCTACTGTTCCCAGTGATCGGGAACAGTGAGATCTGTCATATCCCTGGCAGCCCATCCCCCACACAGTTAGAACACGCCTAGGGAACACAGTTAACCCTGTAATCTCCCCCTGCAGGTTAACCCCTTCCCTGCCAATGCTATTTATACAGTAATCAGTGGCTATTTTTAGCTCTGATTGCTGTATAAATGTCAGTGGTCCCAAAAAAAGTGTAAAAAATGTCCGATCTGTCCGCCGCAATGTCGCAGTCCCGATAAAAATCGCAGATTGCACCATTACTAGTAAAAAAGTAAATTAATAAAAATGCCATAAATCTATTCCCATAGTTTGTAGACGTGATAACGTTTGCGCAACCTAATCAATATACGCCTATTGCGATTTTTTTTTTCCAAAAATATGTAGAAGAATATCGGCCTAAACTGATGAATACATTTGTTTTTTTATTATTTTTTTTTTGGATATGTATTATAGCAAAAAGTAAAAAAAAAATGTTTTTTTTTTTTACATTGTCGCTCGCTATTTGTTTATAGTGGAAAAAAATAAAACACAGAGGTGATCAAATACCCCCAAAAGAAAGCTCTATTTGTGGGGAAAAAAAGGATGTCAGTTACATTTGGGTACAATGTTGCACGACTGCGCAATTATCAGATAAAGCGACGCAATGCAGAATCACAAAAAATAGCCTGGTCATTAAGGATGCAAATATTCTTTATGCTTCATTATATTGTAGGAAGAGAATCGGAAGCACCTGTTATGACCCCTTTGGCAACTCTTACATAGTCACCTGATTGTTGATTGATATCTAAAAAAAAAGGGTACCCCTTTCACACCAAGGCGTTTTTCAAGCGTTTTGCTCTAAAATTAGCACATAAAAAGCGCCCCTAAAACGCTGCCCATGCATCTCAATGGATGCTTTCACACCGAGGCGTTGCGCTTGCTAGGCGTTGCCAAAAGTCCTTCAAGCAGAATCTTTTCAGCTTGTTTTGTGCGCTCAAAATAGTGCTTCAAAAACGCCCATGTCCATTGAAAATAATGGTTAACTGCTTGAAAAACGCTTGAAAACACTTGAAAAGTGCATGAAATGTGTACTGAGGCTGTGTAAAGGTCACATGATTGAAACACAAACGCTTGAAAAATGCTTAAAAAACGCCTTTAGAGGGGCGCTATTTATAGCGCTAGCGCTTCAAAAACGCACAGTAAAATCATTGCGTTTTACAGGATTTTACAGGCTTTTTTCCAATGCCTTGGTGTGAAAGAAGCCTAAGAGATGTGATCATTCTCACCATACAAAGGGTATAACCTGTGTGTGGTCACATGTGAAGTCAATTATACCTTCTGAATTTGTAAATCCCAAAAAATGGATACAGGACTGCATCCTCTGCATGTATAAATCAACAAACACATACAAATAAAAGTATTTCATCCAGGGCTGGTGCAAGGGATTTTTGACACCCTAGACGAAACCTCATTTTGCTGCCCCCTCATGGCTCTGCCCCTGACTCCACCCCCTTTGCCCTGCCCATGTGACAGGAGCTAGCACTATACAGGAACAGGGGCAGGCCGTGCATTAAGGGTGCATGAGCGCTGCCCCCCTGTCCCTGCTGTCACCCCCCTATCCATGCGCCTGGCCCCTTTCAGGACGCCGGGTGCATGGATTCCTATGGCGCGGGTTTTTTTTTTTGAAGCACATGATTAGAGCCAGAGGCTCTAATTGGCTTCTAAAAAGGGTGGCATCGGGGTGCAGAGAATGTGCCCCGATCCCACCCAGTTGTGTGACCATAGCGAATGAATTTTCACTATTTTCACACTACAGTGCCTCCCCACCAATCAGGAGGCAGGTCAGGTTCTCGGGGGGTCGGAGGGGCCGCTACCTCATCACCATCGGGCAACAAACAGACGGGTTTTGCTGGGTGCCTGTAGGTTCGGGGGATCATGTCATTTCCAACATGAATGCTCTGCTTGTGAGGGTTCACATCCCCTGTCCCGGTGCTTCAAGAATGGAAAGAATTCGGCCAACGCTGGAAAAAGGGAGGACGCCAGTGAGAGTGGAAAAGCTGGCACTGTACCTAAGTAGGTATCCAAACAGGGCAGCTGCTAGAATGTTATCATTGGGTTTTCAGGAGGGTTTTCCCAGTTATTTATTCCAGTATCCTTCCGGTTTCGGTTAACTTGCAGTTGGCCTATGCGCACATCAGGGAAACTGCAGAAGGAGGTGGCTTTGGGCAGGATGGCAGGTCCATTTTCGGCCCCACCGTTTGATGGCCTTGTGGTTTCTCCTTTGGGGGTAGTCCCCAAGTGGGAACTGAACCAGTTCCGTTTGATCCAGCAACTTTTGCATCCAGAAGGTGGATCCGTTAATGATGCAATCGATCCCTCATTGTATACCGTGTCATACGTGACTTTTGATGATGCGGTGGCATGGGTTAGGAAATTTGGAAAGGAGGTGCTCTTGGCTAAGAGCGACATTGAGTCGGCTTTTCACCTTTTGCCAGTTCACCCGGACAGTGTTCACTTGTTGGGTTGTAAATGGGGTGGTGAATATTTTGTGGATCGATGCCTCCCTATGGGTTGCGCGATTTTGTGTTCCTATTTCAAATGTTTCAGTTCTTTTTTGGAATGGGTAGTCAAAGATCTGTCAGGCCACAAGTCAATATTCATTATTTGGATGATTTTTTTATAGGCCAGCCGGGAGATTGGGCCTGTCTTATGTTGACTGCTTTACAGTACATTTTTGACGTTTTTTGGATGCCATTGTCCCCAGATAAGAAGGAGGGCCCGGCTACGGAGTTTTTGGGAATTGTCATTGATACATGTAGGATGGAATGTTGGTTACCGGTGGACAAGCTGGATAATCTTCCCGGGACGGTGGCCGGTGTTGTTCGACGGTCGAAAGTTCAGTTGCGGGAATTGCAATCGTTGTTAGGCAAGCTCAATTTTGCTTGTCGTATTATGTCAATGGAGCAAGTGTTCTGCAGACGTTTGGCATTGGCAACTGTGGGGTTAAAGCGCCGCCCCATTTTGTTTGCATTCGGCAAGAACATCGAGACGATTTGCGAGTTTCAGATATGTTCCTGGAACATTACAATAGCAGGTCTTTTTGGATGAGTATGGCGGTTTCTGTGGGGGAGTTGGAGTTGTACATGCAGCTGGTTCAGGTGGTTACGCACCTTACTTTCGGGGGCCGTTGGAGCACAATGGAGGGGTTGGATATTTTGAGAAATTTTGCGTTGTTGGAATTATTTCCAATTGTACTGACCGTTGTCTTGTGGGGGGCGGAGTTCCAGAATCACTGTGTTCCTTTTCACTGTGATAACATGAGTGTGGTCCATGTTCATGTGGTCCATTAACTCATTGTTGGCTTCACCCACCCCCCGGTGGTCCGCCTACTGCGTAATTTGGTTTTGTTGTGTTTGTGTTTGATTGTTTTTGTGTTTTCTGTACAAGCTCCAGGGGTTGAGAATAATGGGGCTGATGTGCTTTCTCGATTACAGTGGAACAGATTCTGTTGGTTGGCACTGGAGGCGGAGCAGCTGTGGTTCCTATGCCCCAGTCACTTGTGGAACCTCATTTTGCCACCATAACTGCCCTTGTCAAGCGCTCGTTAGAGGAGGCTACGTAGCTTGCATATGAGCGGGTCTGGCAGGAGTGGTATGCCCTGGTGAGTATGGTTGGGGGCTGCTTTGGGGATGAGGATAGGCTACAGGTGTTATTGTATTTTGTAGCAAAAAACTGCACGGGGGGTGTCTGCTGCTTTCATTGGGCGAAAGATGGCTGGTCTCGCTTTTATGTTTAAATTGGCCTGTGTTAAAGAAGTTACAAAGTCCTTTGTGGTTTGTATGGCCCTGAAGGGTTATCGGAGGGGGCAGGTGAGGTTGGATCACCGTTGTTCTGTTTCCTTTGGGATGCTAATGGTGCTGTCTGATGTTATTCCTCGTGTATGTAAGACTGTGTTTGAAGTGCAGTTATTTTGGATGGCCTTTGCTTTGGCCTTTTTTGGAGCCTTGCGGGTAGGGGAATTGGTTAGTCCCTCCAGGTCGGTGGCCGATGGCCTCGGGGTGTCCAATGTGGTGATGCAAGGGGAGACAGTGTCTTTACTTAGTCAAAAATCAAAAACCGATCAGGTTGGGTGGGGAACTAAGGTGGAACCTGGCAAAGTGCTGGGTTTTCCATTATACCCGGTCGCTGTAGTAAGGGCTTGGCACGTAGTGCGACCGGCTGGACCTGGGCTTTTTTTGATTCATGAGGATGGGTCAGCTTTATTCAGGTATCAGTTTGTTAGAAATTTGTTAGGTATTTGTTTTTAGAAAATGTTTGTTGGAGGGGGGATTCTCGCTTGGAGAGTACTCCTCACATTCCTTTTGAACTGGGGCGGCCACTGAGGCAGCTCGCTGGGGTTTGAGTGACCAGATTCTTCGGTGGATTGGTCATTAGGAGTCTCAACATTTTTGTTTGTATGTACGTCCACAGCTGCTTTAGTACATCATCCATCTTTTGGTGGGGTTGATTAGCGATTAAAAAGAAAAAAAAAAGGGGGGTAATGTGTTTTTCTGGTATGTTTATGTTGAGTAGGTGTGGCTTGTAAGGCCGTGGGGGGATTTGTGTGGGGTTTGTGATTAAATTGGTTGGGTGTTATGGTTTTGTTAATTTTTGTGTTTTTTTTGCCTGATGTGGATCCTGGGCCATTCTTATGTTCATTGGGGGGGCTAAAAGGGCGGTAGTTAGGCCCGGGGGTTGGCAGCTTGGTTTCCCCCGTAGTGAAGCGATGGTTCGATGGATCGGTGTGCCGGGGATGCTGTGGTCCAGGGTGTTTCCAGAAATTCAGCATTAGGCAAGGTTGGACAGGCCTCCGGATGTGCTATTATTATTATTGCATGACGGAGGTAATGACCTCAGCTTGGGGGCCTCTAGAGAAATTATCCGGGACATTAAGTGAGATTTTCTTCCAGGACACCGTGCTCATTTGGTCGGACATCATTGGCAGAGCTTCTTGGCATATGGCCCGGTCGACAGATCAGATTAATAAAGCCAGGGTTAAAGTGAATAGGGAGTTGGCCAATTTCTTTGTTTCATAATGGGGGGTTGGCTGTTCGCCATGTTGAATTAGAAGGAGACCACAGAATTTATCTGAGGTGTGATGGAGTGCATTTGTCTGCAGTAGGTATAGACATGTGGTGTCTGGGATTGCAGGAGGGGCTTCAAAGAGCTATAAGGCTGTGGTGGGCTGCCCACACGTGAGGTTTCACTGGTGGGCATCTGTGGCAGGGGTCTCAGGTTTTTGAAGGTCGGAAGGTGCATTATAACTATAGAAAATGGAGTCGAATGGGTTGGGCCCATTTCAGTATGGGTACCTTCCCTACTAAGGAAGTTGTGCTATCGGTCATCGAGCTGCATTGGGTGATAAGTGAATGTAAAGTTTGTCCCGGAGCCAGTGGAACCATGGCCAGTGGCCAGGATTCTTAAGTGGTTGGGGTGCAGCCTGTGATAGTAATCCTTCCTTCACTGAGACAGATTCAGATAGCTAAGTTGGGTAATTGCTCACGTTCAGAAAATGGAATATGTTTTTGTAATTATTGTTAAGGTGGCTTAATAAAGGGCTACTATGGCCATTTCAATCCAAAAGAAGGTGTTTTGTGTGTTTATTTTAGAAGGTATAGCTTAAAAATAAGGGGTGCAATAGTAGTGGCCCTTGGCAGCGGCAGCGGCAGCCATACGCCAGTCAAGGACAGGCCTGGAACTTGAGTGCAACATAAGTTCAGGGCCAGTATGACTGGGTTGCTGGGCAGGCTAGAATGGGGGTGGTCTGGTAATTATGTTTGAGTTTGGGAGACCAGCCAATTGGGCTAATAATGGTGCAGGGTGTGGCTAGGTGTGGCCTGGAGGGTCTGGGCTAGGGTGGGGATATGGGGGGTAGTCAGTGCAAAGCCTTGCAGCATCAGGAGAAGTTTTTCCCTCCTTCCCCCCCTTTTTTGTATATGGGTTTTGGTTCCATTGTCACAGTGTACAAGGTAAGCTTGGGGTTTATTTACTAGGTAATGCTGTGAGTGAACGGAAGTTGTAGCAGTTGGCAGAGGTCTCAGGTTTTTGAAGGTCGGAAGGTGTATTATAACTATAGAAAATGGAGTGCAATGGGTTGGGCCCACCTTGGTATGGGTACCTTCCCTACTAAGGAAGTTGGGCTATCTGTCATTGAGCTGCATTGGGTGATAAGTGAATGTAAAGTTTGTCCCTGAGCCAGTGGAACCATGGCTAGTGGCCAGGATTCTTAAGTGGTTGGGGTGCAACCAGTGTGATAGTAATCCTTCCTTCATTGACCTGAGACAGATTCAGATAGCTAAGTTGGGTAATTGCTCATGTTCAGAAAATGGAATATGTTTTTGTAATTATTGTTAAGGTGGTTTAATAAAGGGCTGCTATGGCCATTTAAATCCAAAAGAAGGTGTTTTGTGTATTTATTTTAGAAGGTTTAGCTTAAAAATAAGGGGTGCAATAGTAGTGGTCCGTGGCAGCGACAGCATCAGCCATACGCCAGTCATGTATGTCTGTGTCCCCACACACAGCGCCTATGCAAAGTGACATGGTGAAATAAATACTCATCAACATTTTTTTTTTTTTTTTTTTCCCAATAAGAATTTTATTAGAAACAATGGGTTACAAAGGTGGTACAGAGTAATGAAATATCGCCGGTAGGTAGCGTCTTACATCGGGACCTTATATCTTAGGATCCAACAATAACTGAAGATAATGATACAGTAGGTAAATAGGATCAAACAAGATTTTAGGAGAGAGAAGCGGTATACTTATGGTCGACTATCAAGATCACAAATATATCACTTATTACCTGAACGTCTCGCAGTCGCCCGAACTCACATCCTCAGAACGCAAGTCTTCCGAGTAGATCAAATTAAGTTCATGTATAGTAAAGGAGTTAGAGTTAGTCTCTTGTTAGATGTTTGATTGGGATGTCAAGAAGTAGGAGTGAACTGAGCCTGTAATGTCATCTATCTCTTTTCCCTTAGCGAGAAAAGCTTAGTTTAGGGTGATTTTATGTTTAGTGTCCCAGATCGAAGGTAAATCGGCATATCTCATTGTGTAAGGGAAGGTGGGGTGAAGGGGGAGGTGGGACGGGGGGGGGGATAACCCGAAAGGAAAGGATGGGAGGTGGGAGATCAGGAGGAATGCGGAGGTGGGAGAGAAAGGAGAAGGGAAAAAAAAGAAAAACGGGGGGGGTTATTCGACTTGTCTGCCCCTACGGCAGCCTAGAAGGGTTGTAAGGGTTAGAGTCTTGATAGTAAAAACGGTGGGATCGTTTCGTGTTAATGGTGGCTGTATCCTATCGGGTCATCCTCCTTGAGTGTTGAGGAGGAGCCCCCGACTTCTGTCCCTGTTTGGGACTCATCAACATTTATAGACTATAGCCCGCATTAAGCCTTCTCTGCAAGCCCGTGTTCCTCTCAGGATTGTACTTGCAGCACAATGTTGGCCTGATCTGTGAGGCTGAGCTATATACTGTGCCCTGTGATGCTGAGCTGTATACTGTGTCCTGTGATGCTGAGCTGTATACTGTGCCTTGTGAGGCTGAGCTATATACTATGCCCTGTGATGCTGAGCTGTATACTGTATCCTGTGATGCTGAGCTGTATACTGTGCCTTGTGAAGCTGAGCTATATACTATGCCCTGTGATGTTGAGCTGTATGCTGTGTCCTGTGATGCTGAGCTGTATACTGTGTCCTGTGATGCTGAGCTGTATACTGTGTCCTGTGATGCTGAGCTATATAATGTGTCCTGTGATGCTGAGCTACAGTATCTCACAAAAGTGAGTACACCCCTCATATTTTTGAAAATATTTTATTCTATCTTTTCATGTGACAACACTAAAGAAATGACACTTTGCTAAAATATAAAGTAGTGAGTGTACAGCTTGTATTACAGTGTAAATTTGCTGTCTCCTCAAAGTAATTGAACACACAGCCATTAATGACTAAATCGCTGGCAACAAAAATGTCAAAATTGGGCCCAAAGTGTCAATATTTTGTGTGGCCACCATTATTTTCCAGAGCTGGTGGATGTTAGAGACCTTGTGCTCCTTCACCTTCCGTTTGAGGATGCCCCACAGATGCTCCATATGGTTTAGGTCTGGAGACATTCTTGTCCAGTCCATCACCTTTACCTTCTTTAGCAAGTCAGTGGTTATCTAGGAGGTGTGTTTGGGGTCGTTATCATGTTGGAATATTGCCCTGTGTCCCAGTCTCCAAGGGAGGGGATCATGCTCTGCTTCTGTATGTCACAATACATGTTGGCATTCATGGTTCTCTCAATGAACTGTAGCTCCCCAGTAGAAACTGAGAAACGTTCTTCAGACAGCCGCACTCCAAAAATTGCCGTTTATTGGTAAAATCAAATGAGATACAAGCAGAGCATATTGGGGGACAAACCCCAGGTACAAATACTGACGCGTTTCACGTCTATATCTGATGCTTAATCATAGCTAGAGATGGTATGATCATATTGCTGCTTAAATATGAATTCAAGATCCTCTCAAACAAAGAGAGGAGGAGGGAAAAAGGAAAAACCAGGTGAGTGTAATTACCTCCAAATTAAAAAATCAACAACTCACTTTAGACAGTGAATGAAATTAACATAGAATCAATTGTGTCATCACATACAAAAACACAAATGTGTAACATACATAGTAAAAATTGGTGTATATAAACTAATTAGACACAATTAAAATGCAAGTACAACCCAATTTCGACACAGTGATAACAAATATATTGTGCTGTTTAAACTGATGGTAAAAAGGCAAAACAAGGCATCATGTGGAAACATAAAAGGGAAACCCCATGAGTTAATTAAACCACATGAGCATGTTAAATACTGTGTCAACAAAAAAAGAGGGTAGAGGAAAAAGGGAAGACAAAAAAACCATACAGGAATCCCCCATATAGTTCAAAAGACACCATGCAGCAAAAACTCCAAACACAAGGCATCATGATGACCTCACCTACACTCATCATCATGATATGTTGTGGAGAAGACAACCACTTAAACAAATCAAGGTGTACACTAGTACAAAAAAAAAACAGAATGTATGGATAAATGCTGCACGATATTAGACCCAAGGGGGTACCATCCACATCGAATTTCACAGTAGGAGATATGTCTAGAAACGGATCTAGAAGGGACGTAATGTCTTAGGGGAAAGAGAACAAAACAAAAAATACAAAGGAGCAGAAAATGTATTTTATCCAGAAACAAGGGAAATAATGATATATGTGGATATGGATGCCAAAGGATAAATATAATATTGAAAATAATAATAATAATTATTACAATGGCAACAACCAAAAAAACACTAAAACAATTATTTTCCATCATGCGGGGCTGAATAAAGAAATCATCCATAGAGTTAATCCTATTGGGATTTATACATAGAAACAGTTATTATGTGGTCAAAACACTAGAGGGCGTATATGGATATAATGGATATATTTAACAAACGGGTTATGATATTGTATACATGTCTAAGAATGGTATACGAGATATAATATTATATATACAATCTAAGAGTGGTATATGTTAATCATAAAAATAAGACACATCCCAGTGAGGTGAGGACATCATGATGCCTTGTGTTTGGAGTTTTTGCTGCATGATGTCTTTTGAACTATATGGGGGATTCCTGTATGGTTTTTTTGTCTTCCCTTTTTCCTCTACCCTCTTTTTTGTTGACACAGTATTTAACATGCTCATGTGGTTTAATTAACTCATGGGGTTTCCCTTTTATGTTTCCACATGATGCCTTGTTTTGCCTTTTTACCATCAGTTTAAACAGCACAATATATTTGTTATCACTGTGTCGAAATTGGGTTGTACTTGCATTTTAATTGTGTCTAATTAGTTTATATACACCAATTTTTACTATGTATATTACACATTTGTGTTTTTTGTATGTGATGACACAATTGATTCTATGCTAATTTCATTCACTGTCTAAAGTGAGTTGTTGATTTTTCAATTTGGAGGTAATTACACTCACCTGTTTTTTCCTTTTTCCCTCCTCCTCTCTTTGTTTGACAGGATCTTGAATTCATATTTAAGCAGCGATATGATCATACCATCTCTAGCTATGATTAAGCGTCAGATATAGACGTGAAACGCGTCAGTATTTGTACCTGGGGTTTGTCCCCCAATATGCTCTGCTTGTATCTCATTTGATTTTACCAATAAACGGCAATTTTTGGAGTGCGGCTGTCTGAAGATCTTTTCTCAGTTTCTCCTGTATCATGGCGGAGCCTGCACCCTATGGAAGCGGTTACATCTGTGGAGTGAAGCCGTGGCTTTGAGCGGGTATTGTCTCTCCTTCTGTAGCTCCCCAGTGCTGGCAGCACTCATGCAGCCCCAGACCATGACACTCCCACCACCATGCATGAATGTAGGCAACACACACTTGTCTTTGTACTCCTCACCTGGTTGCTGCCACACACGCTTGACACCATCTGAACCAAATAAGTTTATCTTCATCTCACCAGACCACAGGTCATGGTTCCAGTAATTCATGTCCTTAGCCTGCTTGTCTTCAGCAAACTGTTTGCGGGCTTTCTTGTGCATCATCTATAGAAGAGGTTTCCTTCTAGGACAGTGGTTCTCAACTCCGCTCCTTGGGACCCACCAACAGGCCAGTATTGCCTTGGGGAGATGCAGACTAGAATACTGCAATCACCGAACAGCAAATTAGATCACCTGTGATGTATTTCAGTTATCCTGCAAACCTGGCCTGTTAGTGGGTCCCGAGGACCGGAGTTGAGAACCACTGTTCTAGGATGACAGCCATGCAGACCAATTTCATGCAGTGTGCAGCGTATGGTCTGAGCACTGACAGGCTGACCCCCCACCCCTTCAACCTCTGCAGCAATGCTGGCAGCACTCATTCGTCTATTTCCCAAAGACAACCTCTGGATATGACGCTGAGCACGTGCACTCAAAATTCTTTGGTCGACCATGGCGAGGCCTGTTCTGAGTGGAACCTGTCCTGTTAAACT
>BLSH010349835.1:188011-198638 GCA_018402905.1 Glandirana rugosa
CCTGTAACCGTCTGTTCAAGAAGTACAGGTATGAACCACCAGTGTCTGTAGTGTACCCTCCGGGAATGGGAAACGGTCAGTAGAATTACCTCCTCCATATCCTCACTTTCCCAAAAAAACTGGTTTCTCCGACCCTGTTTTAATGGTCTGTTTTCGTGGTCTCAGAAATTCACGTAGGTGTCATCAATACTACTATCCATTCACGTTAACGTGTTCCTACCTTCCAACAACTCTCCTCTTTACCCAGAATGCATCTCAACTCGCTTGAAGATCTTCAGGCCCAAGACGACCAAGCCGGCTTGAAGCTTCGGGGTCCGGGACAAAGTTCGGGTTCTGTCCGGACCCCAACCCGGACTTTGTCCCGAAGTTCGGCCGAACCAGCAGAACCCGGACTTCTAGAAGTTCGCTCAACTCTACGTAAGACCCATTTCTCCTCTCAACAACCTTCCATCCTTGTGCAATTGCACTTACCTATCATCATAACTACTGTGGATGCACTTAAAGACTCTGGTGCTTTTGTCTGGTAATTTTGTCCCAGCCTCTTTGGTCAAAAAAACCCTTTCACTCCTATACCTCCTCCATTAAGATGACTGGCAAAGGGTAAGGGCCTCCCATGTGATGTCTGTGACCACCAAGTATGGACATGAAGAACTTGTCTGCCAATGTCCAAAGGATGATTTACTTCCTTCAAACTTTTGGCTGAATAACCAACTTTTCAAAGTCTGCACTCCAGGTCTCACACCATCTGTGTTACCTGGATCTTATCTTGGATGCAGCCCAAGGCACCCCTCTAGGCTAATGATAGCCTACTTTTGAGACAGTTCTCCTTGCCCAGTTTCACTCAAGACCTTCTTAACCCAATGTACTCACAATGTGCAACAAAGCAAATCCACTCCTTTGATTGTCCAATGTTTTTATCCAACCATACAAAGCTCTTCCTGGCATGGTGGATCGCCAAATCTGCCTTGGAATTGGGAAAACTGTTTCTTCACATGCCCTATGATGTAGTAACAATGGATGCCAGCCTTTCCTGGTCCCCAGAGGAGACAAAACACCCCAATGAACATTCTGTAACTGAAAGGCATCAGATTATTTCTACAACATTAGACCTCCCTTCTACAAGGTGCAGTCCAACAATGGCACAGTTATAGACTGCATAAATCAGGTGGTGCCAGAAGTCAAGTTGCCCTATAAAAAAACAAGTCTATTACTCTCCTCATTGGGAATTACATTCTAGCTCTCTCAGCTGTCCACATCCCTGGAGTGGACAATTGGCAGGCAGACATCCTAAACCACCAACATATAGATCCAGGGGAGTGGTTTCTGCCCCAGGGTTCTTTTTTTTGATCCCCTAAAATCTCTGTCAAAGCTAGGGAAAACCAGATGTTAAAATCCAGGCCTCCAAGTTTAACAACCACATTTACAGCCAGGAAAAGGGATCCTCTAATATTTGCAATAGATTCTCTGGTGATTCAGTGGACTCAATTCAAACTGGTTTATGCTTTCCATCTAATGAAGATCCTCTCTTGACTGCTGTACAAGATAGAGGAAGAAAGGGTCCCACCAATGCTCAACACTACAAATTGACTGATTGATTGTGTTAGACAGACATGCTCAGAATTCTGGTGAATGAGCCTTGGCCTCTTCCAAACAAACTAGTCGTTTTATATGATAATACATTACCCATATACAAATAAATTCACATTGTATGGTATAAAAATACAAAGCTTTTGGGTTCATAAAAAAGTGTATACTATAGTATATACAGCAAAAAAATATTAACTGTGTTTCAATAAATATATTCATATAAAATGAATTACATCTATACATATACAGATCAAAGGAAAAAAGGAGATAAAGTGAATAGTGGACTGTGGCCTAATAAATAAAATACATAATAAATAATTACATTTCTACTTTATTTTAAAAATAAATATTTTAATCACAGAATATATCAAAATACTTTATAACTTAATGTACCTCTAGAAACGCACTAAAAATGGTCCCAAAGGTATATATGAGCAGGAATACAATAATAAAACTAGAGTATCCAATAGATCAGATGGTAATTATGTAATGCAATGAATGAAATAAATTACAATTCTTCCTTATAAAATGCTTCAAAATAGGGAGGAGCCCTAAATATGCCATCACAACACTGGGCTATAGGAGACAAAAAAACATATTACAAAAAGGATCTCATAAAATTGTTTGGACCTCCAATTCCTCATTGAGGCCTACTGGTTGCAAACTTTCAAGTTGAAGAATTGAAAAAGTCAATATATTTCCTGTGAACTTCTTTAATTGTTCATCCTTCTTATAAACTAGATGGTGTGAATTGAATAGCCACTAATTTTAACAATTCAGGATTACTATAAATATGAATAGTAAAATTATGAGAAATGCTGAAATTAGGTGCACTTTTTTCAACATTCCTCCTAGGTTCCCCAAATCTGGCATATAGGGGTCTCATTGTCCCCCCTACATATGTCAGAACCACAGGGACAGGTAAATATTTAGACTACAAAGTTCAAACAGCAGGTCAAAAACGCCTTAATGGTAACACTCTGCCTTTCTTATCAATGAAGTGTTTTTGGTTGTGCAGCACATGGGCACTGGTTAGGCTTTTCTTTTTTTTGTATTGATGCATTCCATTAATTGAAATGAATGATGAGATGGTTGTGATGCTGATTTTCCTGTTGCTCATATTTACTTTGCTGGGAACTATAAGGTTCTTAACGTTTCTTGCTTTTCTGAAAACCACACGTGGGGTCTCAGGAATACTGTCCTTCAATTTAGGATCATTGAGAAGTATTTTATTGATGGAAAAACAATCCTCCAATAGGGACACTAATTCTGTTGATCTGGGGGCCTCAAGGGATTCCCTTAATTTCCTCTCACTTCCTGTTTGGCTATGTGACAGAAAGTGAAGGGAAATATCCACAATGGGACACAGATGGCAGAAAAAAATCTGACAAGGGTTATAACCCTCTCTAATGCTAGCCATACACTAGTTGAAAAATCACTTAAAGCGGAGTTCCACCCACAAAAACATCTTTACATTTTCCAAGTCCTGTAATCCATATAAACCACATTTGGAGAAAAAAAAAATTATACTCACCCTAAGTGCCCTGTTGCTATGTGGTCCCTATAATCTTCCACTTCCTGGTCTGTGGCGCTCTATATCACTTCCTGCCTCGCCTGGGCTCCTAGGAGATGTGAGTCATCATTTCCCAGGAGTCAGTGGGCATCCCTGAGCTGTAAAATAGCATTATTTCCAGACAGGAAATTATGCAATTGAAGGCTAAGGCTTTCTGGTTTTGTGGGGAAGAGATATGTTATCTATTTTGCTTTCCTCCGTCGCTGCCTATTGTTATGGCAACGAGACATACTCTTGGCGCAGTGCGCATGCACAAGATCGGGAGGTGCATGCTGGTTACCCAGCATGCATCTTTTCCAGGAAGAGACAGGAAGAGGGTGCAACTGGGCTTCACATGCCCACAACTAAAATGGAAACTCTCAGAGTGAAAAAAGGAGCAAAGTAAGTATAAAATAAATAGGAAAACTACCTGGATGCCAGCAAAAAAACAAAAACAAAATTATATGGACGGGACTCCACTTTAAATGGATTTTCTAAAAACAAACACATAGTCGTGAGAGCAAACTATATTGCCATCATGTAATGACCGAATTTCAATCAATAAATCATTAGATACACATAAATTAATCTGTTTTTCATCCATTTTTTGCTTCTGGGTCACACATGCACACTACCAACTGTTTAATTGCAAGAAACACATTGTCTGTTTGGCAGGAGTTTTTCAAACTTTTCCTTCGATTTTTGGCTCAAAAAAGTCACTACTGAATTTCAATTTGTGCCCATTAACTGGACGCAAAATGAACAAACTGTTCAAATGACAGATTTTCAAACATTTTTTTGTCTAGTGTATCAGCACCATTACTCTATCCAATATGAAAAAAAACGGTTTTGCCTATAGTTCTACTTTAATGGTTTATAGGAATTATAGAATGTATATATATTATTATTCACTGTTTTATGAACCCAAAAGCTTTGGATTTTTATTCTATACAATAAGAAATCTCTCTGCATATGGGCAATCTATTATTGTATATAACAGCTTATAGTTATACTTTGTCTCAATTCATGTAATTTATATGATT
Organism: Glandirana rugosa; assembly: GCA_018402905.1. Lineage (NCBI taxonomy): Eukaryota > Metazoa > Chordata > Amphibia > Anura > Ranidae > Glandirana > Glandirana rugosa. The sequence goes on from BLSH010349835.1 coordinate 192,194, forward strand.
TTATACGTACAGTAGATTATTGATGATTATTCACAGAAATCCATTTTAAAATGATATGTATGATGTATTATATGTATATAATGTATTACAATTACAGCTCTGTGTATGGATTTTAAGTAGAGTTGATCGAACCTCTGGAAGTCCGGGTTCTGCAGGTTCGGCCGAACTTTGGGACAAAGTCCGGGTTCGGGACCGGACTTGGCCCAAACTTTGACCCGGACCCCGAACCCCATTGAAATCAATGGGGACCCGAACTTTTAGGCACAAAAATGGCTGTAACAAAGTCCTGGCAAGTCCTATAGGTCTGCAAAAGGAAGGAAAATGGGGGTAAGAGTATGACAAGTGCCCTACAAAGAAATGGGGGTAGGGAAATAACGTAAAATAATTTTTAAGCTAAAATCACATAAAAAAATAAAAAATGGAGGTGGATCTGGAGTTGGAGGTTGAGGAGGCGGTGAAAGTGGCGGTGGAGGAGGAGGAGGAGCCAACACAGTTTTTTTTTATTTTTGTGCAAGAAATGCACCACTGGCCGCAAATGTAGTTTTTAGAATTTTTTTTTTTTTTTTAAACCAGCAATGTAGATGCACTTTTTAATTTTGTGCAAGAAAAAATAATCTGTCCCTTTAAGCAACAGCAGGAACCTCTCCCTATAGAACTTCTAAAATCATCTCCAAGTTGTACAGGGAAAGTTTCCAGCTGTTGCTTTAAGGGAAAGATTATTGTTCTAAAATCATCTCCAAGTTCTATAGGCAAAGTTTATTCTAGCCGCATAGAAGCCATATTATTGTTCTAAAATCATCTCCAAGTTGTATAGGCAAAGTGTATTCTAGCCGCATAAGAAGCCACATTATTGTTATAAAATCATCTCCAATACAACTTGGAGATGATTTTATAACAATAATATGGCTTCTATGTGGCTAGAATACACTTTGCCTATAGAACTTGGAGATGATTTTATAACAATAATAGGGCTCTATGCAGCTAGAATACACTTTACCTATAGAACTTGGAGATGATTTTATAACAATACTATGGCTCTATGCGGCTAGAATACACTTTGCCTATACAACTTGGAGATGATTTTAGAACAATAATCTTTCCCTTAAAGCAACAGCTGGAACCTTTCCCTGTACAACTTGGAGATGATTTTAGAACAATAATCTTTCCCTTAAAGCAACAGACTCTACCTAGTCCAGTCAGATCGTTCTGTTCAGCAGGATGAGGTCTGCAATCTGTCCCTCAAAGCAGCAGTACTAGTATCTCTACCTATTCCACAATCAGATCGTTCAGTAATGCAGGATGAGATGTTCTATAATATCTGCAATCTGTCCCTCACAGAGCCAGGAGCATCCTCTCCCTAAACTATCCTGAGAGTATATGGCATGCAGCACAGTGACTTCAGCCCCATATAGAGGCTGTGTCACATGATGCACTGGCCAATCACAGCCATGCCATTAGTAGGCATGGCTGTGATGGCTTCTAAGGGCAAACCAGTGAAACACTTGTTGATTGGCTGCCCTTGGCAGCTGTCCAAAACGTGGAATAAAATACCAGAACCCCGGACCCGAACCCGGACTTTTTTTGAAAAGTCCGGGTTCGGGTCCGGGTCCCGAACACCCCAAAGTTCGGTACGGACCCGAACTTTACAGTCGCTCAACTCTAATTTTAAGAAGAACCCCATTCCAAGATGAAAAAAATATGGTGTGGGGTCCCCCCAAAATCCATTCCAGGCCACATGCCCTCAACATGGAGGGGGTGCTTTGGGGGCATGTTGATGAGGACAAGGGTCTCTTCCCCACAACCCTGGCCAGTGGTTGTAGAGGTGCAGGGATGACTTATCAGAATCTGGAAGCTCCCTTTAACAATGGGGCCTCCAGGCCCCCCTATGTGAATGAATATAGGGTACATAGTACGCCTATTCATTCACCAAAAAAGTGTAAAAAGAATATAAAAACACAGAGACAGCTTTTGACAAAACCTTATTAAAAAACAAAAAAAAAAAACACATGTGCCCTGAAGTAGATGCAACATCAGTCATAATGCCCACTGTTACCACCGACCTGAAAAGAGAAAAAAAAACCCTCCTGTCCCAACGAAGGCTCCCGCCATCTGCCAGATCTGCCATATGACAGTTCTTAAGAAATCCTTCTGCATCTGTGAGGAGCAAAGAGGAGGGGGTGGAGTGCTGCAGTTAGACCCCTTTCACACTGGGGCGCTTTACCGCTACCGCCCTGCCCGCCCCAGTGTGAAAGTGGCCTTACAGCTCTTATGCACATGTGTATAAGAGCTGATTGGAGGAAAGAGACATCCCACACTCCGGATAGGCAGAGGAATGAAGGAACATGCTGATCTGTATTCTGATTACACATAGCTGTGTGCTTATCTCCCTCCCTGTCACAAATGTATCTCATGTGTCAGGAAAACTTTTCAGAAATGACTCATGCTGATAACAGAGGAACCAATCACCTGAGAGAAACCACACTTAGAGCTTTGGAGAGAGATAAATAAATGTTACAGATATAACTTTTCTGTTCAGATTTCATGACTGGAGTTTACAACCACTTTAAGGAGTATCTACAGGGGTTGGACAAAATGATGGAAACAAGTATGGTAAAAGAATGAAATTGTTATCTAATATGGTGTTGGGCCATCTTTGGAATCCAAGACAGCCTAAATTTTCCTGGGAATTGACACATATGAGCCTTGGTTGGTGGAACATGGAATCTGATACCACTCTTCATGCAAAAATCCGGGTCACAATCCTGCCCAATGCCCTCTTGTCTCTTCAGGTCAGTTGACCATGTCAACTGTGCTCATGCTTATCAGACAATTGAAATTGCACCCGAAGTTGTCAAAAGTAGTGCAGGAACTACTTTTGGAAATCGGTGCGGCGCGGCAAGGTCTGCGTTGCAGCGATTGGGGCACTCCTATTGCTGGCATTAGGCTCTGATTTGACATGTGATTTGACCTGTCAAATCGCATGTCAAATTGCGCTGATGTGAATGGGGGCTCAATGTGAAACATATCGTCACTTTCTCACCTGCAACTCATGTAGGGTTTCCATATTTTTGTACAACCCCTGTATATCCAAAAACAAAAATGTAACATATTGCAGCTTTACTAGTCCTTGTGGTGGCCTTTTTTTCACATGACCATGACATGACATTCACTGTCAGGAACACACTTCCTATCCTAGGTTGTCCTAGGGTATCAGAGTTTTCAGGGCTTCTCCTCCCTTTATCTTCATTACATGGTGGAAGAGGTGGGGCAGTTAGCAGTTTACAGTAAATAGCTTAGCATAAAAATATATTTTTTTGCTTTCAGGTCACTGCACAGTAAGCTCCTGTTCACACTGGTGCAATTTGTCATGCAATTTGACAGTTCAAAATTGCATGACAAATCGCAACTCATTGCCATAAATGGAACTGTTCATTTTGTCGTGATGCATGTCACAGCAACCTAGAAAAAGGTTTCTGTACTACTTTTTTTTTCAATTTCATTGTGACTTGAATAGACTTCTGTTAAATGAAGTCGCATGCTGCAATGAAATCGGTGGTGCAAATCACACTGATCTGTGGCTTTAAAATTGCATTGAAATAGCGCAATATTAAAGCTGCACCAGAGTGAACCAAGGCTAAGGCTGCATTCACAATTTAAGCTCATGGTGTTTTTTTTTTTTTCAAGTTTCTGTGCACCGTGCATAGGGCAGCTTATTCATTGAAATGGGCTGACCTATGCATGTCAAACGCACCAAAGAAGCTCCAGCACCTGTTCAGGCATTGAGCTTAACACCTTTTTTTACCAAACGCTTTGATGTGTGTGTAGTGCATTTTGTAGAGGGACAAATAATGCATCTCCTAGCCATGTTTGGGGTGCGATTAAGAATTAATGGCACCACAAGTGCATTGCAGGTTTTTAGTGCATTTTCTTAATGCAGGCAAAAATGCCCGTTTCTTCACAAGTTCCAGGATTGCACAGGTAGGAATGAGGACTAAGTGACAATTTATGGCAGGCTCAACAGGTATTTTGTGTACTTGCGGCAAATGTTCTTCGCCTTAAAAAATAAAAACGTATGCAACCACCACATCTAAGGACTAGTAAGATTCAATATTATATTTTAGTAATATTCTTTCAATTTGACTCATATTATGAACATTTTGACTTTAGCCTGCCTGTTCATACCAACTAGTCTTTACTCTATGTTACTCGGTTGGGGAGGCATAAGTGGTGAAGTCACAGTTCAAAATACATATATACATTTAGAGTTGAACAGTTATTATTGTTTTATATATATATATATATATATATATATATATATAAATTTGACTTTTTTTACACTTACCATCTTTTTGTCCTCTGCTGTATTCTTGATTCACCTCATCCTCACAAGCACCACAGCAGCCAAAAAATATACCCTTTCCAGATGTGCCCTTTGCCTTTTTCTTTTTTCCTTAAAAACAAAGCAAACAAAAACATGCATTGGTGCAAGGAAAAGTACAGTCCATATTATAAAATACATTAGATTGTATCAGGTTTGGAAGGGGGGAGGGGGGGGGATGGGATTATGATGGTGCCCAAGAAAAAAATGTACAGAAAATAATAAAAATTAACAATTTTTATTAATATATATTTAAAAGATATGGATTCAGCACATAATTAAAAACAATACATGTATAACATGGCTGCCTGTATATTGTACACAGAGAATCATGGTGGGTGGCACAATATGATGGTATATATCCTACATATTTGGCCTATATAGGCTTCATCAGGGATTTTTGTGAACCATCAGTGAGATTTTATACTGTACCAGAAGGAAGACAAAAAATATTACAAATTCATGTACATATTTACATTTCAAGCAAATTAACAACAGCGACCATATCATCATCACACAAAAACCCCTGATGAAGCCTATGTAGGCCAAACATGTAGGATATATATCATCATATTGTGCCACCCACCATGATTCTGTTTACAATATACAGGCAACCATGTTACACATGCATTGTTTTTAATTATGTGCTAAATGCATATCTTTTTAATATACAGGATGGGCCATTTATATGGATACACCTTTATAAAATGGGAATGGTTGGTGATATTAACTTCCTGTTTGTGGCACATTAGTATATGTGAGGGGGGAAACTTTTCAAGATGGGTGGTGACCATGGCGGCCATTTTGAAGTCGGCCATTTTGAATCCAACTTTTGTTTTTTCAGTAGGAAGAGGGTCATGTGACACATCAAACTTATTGGGAATTTCACAAGAAAAACAATGGTGTACTTGATTTTAACGTAACTTTATCCTTTAATGAGTTATTTACATGTTTCTCTTTGTTTACAGCCATTGACATGTCACCGAGGTTAACACGTGCGGAGCGGATAGAAATTGTGTTGATGTCTGGTGAACGCAGAAACCGGGTCATTGCAGCAAATTTCAATGCAAGACAGCCTACGAGACCACCCATCTCCCATGCTACAGTTAGCAAACTGCTTGCTAAGTTTCGTGAAACTGGTTCAGTGTTGGATTTGCCAAAATGTGGACGCATGAAATCTGTCACTAATGAAGAAATATCAGTTGCTGTCCTAGCTTCATTCAGCAAGAGCCCACAGCGTAGCACTCACCGCATGTCACTGGAGAGTGGCATTAGTCGAACATCCCTTTGGTGGATATTAGGTACTCACAAATGGCAACCTTACAAACTCCAGCTACTGCAGCATCTCAACGAGGATGACCCAGATCGGTGCACTGAATTTGCAGAATGGGCAAAACAAAAATTGGAACAGGACCCTCAGTTTACGCAGAAGATTTTGTTCAGTGATGAGGCAAACTGTGAAATGTGAATGGTGAAGTTAACAACCACCGCTATTGGTCTGACACTAACCCACATTGGATAGATCCCTCCAAGACTGTTGGAACCAAAAAATTGATGGTATGGTGTGGTATATGGGGTACAAAGATAGTGGGGCCATTCTTCATCAATGGAAACCTCAAGGCCACTGGATATGCAAAATTTCTACATGATGATGTGTTTCCCTCTTTATGCGCTGAAGCTGGCACGTTCCCTGAGTTTTTCCAGCAAGATGGTGCACCACCACATTATGGGTGTCAGGTCCGAGCATTCCTAGATGAACAGTTTCCTGGAAAGTGGATTGGTCGTTGTGAGCCAGTTGAATGGCCCCCAAGGTCTCCCGATCTGACCCCCTTAGACTTTTATCTTTGGGGTCATCTGAAGGCAATTGTCTATGCTGTGAAGATACGAGATGTGCAGCACCTGAAACTACGGATACTGGAAGCCTGTGCTAGCATTTCTCCTGCGGTGTTGCTATCAGTGTGTGAAGAGTGGGAGAAGAGGGTTGCATTGACAATCCAACACAATGGGCAGCACATTGAACACATTTTATAAGTGGTCAGAAACTTGTAAATAACTCATGAAAGAATA
>BLSH010349835.1:203223-254508 GCA_018402905.1 Glandirana rugosa
CGTAACAAGACCGTAGAGATGTAAAATACCTTCTACTTTAGACTAACCAACCATACCCGTATTATGTGTGACCAGGGTCGTTTTTCCGATGGTAATGATTTACAGGATGGACAGTTAGATTAGATTATCGAAGTCGTAAAAGACTCGAAACTATTATTTATCTCAACTCGCTTGGAGACCTTCAAGCCCAAGACGACCAGGCAGGCTTGAAGCCCTGTTTCAGGCCCAGGCCCAGGCCTGCCTTGGGCTTGCTAGCGTGCCTGTTGCTTGGGGTAACTTTAGTTACCCCTGGGCTTGAAAATACGTGTTTTTACCGACATTGTTTCAGGGTCCGTGCGATCGTTCGGGTTCCGTCCGGACCCGGACCCGGACTTTGTCCCGAAGTTCGGACGGACCAGCAGAACCCGAACTTCCAGAGGTTCGCTCAACTCTATTTATTATCAAAGCTCAGAAAATGCTGAAGCTATTAGATTAGATTGACAGGTAGGACATTTAGTAATGGTAGCCTTTTTGCTGGGACCAGTGTGTATTATGCCCATACCAACCAATCAGATTTCATCTTCCATAAAATGTAGAGATGCCAGAACAATGCAAAATGTTTTCCCTGTGTTACTACACTTTACATATTGCTTTCTAGCTTAAAAATGTCCAAAAAGCATTTACTAGTAATGGGGAGCTTGCAGCTAGAGAGTCACTGCTGGGGTAAGGGAGAAGGGAAAGCCAAACTGATGGTTAACTGCTGGGCAGGAAAATGAAAGGGCTGAGCCATCTTGCGAGTGGGAGCTTTCCGATTATATGACCGACATGACAACCAACCACGGCGGTCACATGATCCTAAACCCCGCCCCGCCTCCCAGCATCTGAAACCCCTCAAAGGGTCGGGAGGTCCCGATGCAAAGGGGTTAAAAGCAAAATTTAGGTTTAGATCAATAACATGACATGTAAACAGAATATTTGTTGGTGAATTTTATTTTTGTCACCTTCCCACCTCTCCACCTCATCCATTCAGAATATTCTCAAAGCATTCGCTGTATGGCACCCATGCTGAGTTGCTGATCTTCTATATTCACATCACAATGCAGCAGGGCAGCCACTTGGCACATGACTCTGAAGATAGTGGAATTCACTGTAGTAGTGCTGGCAACTGCAGAGATTTCCAGCATCCAGAGGCATTTGCCAGGTATGGTTTATACTGTACATAGTTACATTGGTCCAAGCTAGATCAATGTAGCTATGTATAAATATGTCAACGCCTGGAATTCTTTTTAAATTAATAGGATATATGACAGCCATAAAGTAGAATTGTGTTTCGGAAGAACCAAAGTATGAGAATGAGGAATAAAATACTTAGATATTTCACATTGATTTAAATGTCGTGCATATGAATGTTGAATATAATCAGACATTTTCACTGAGAGACTGAAAATAATGTACATTGGTTACAATGTACAATGTTATTGGTTGAACTAGATAGACTAGATGGACTTGTATCTTTTTTCAACCAGACTAAGGGCTGGTTCACACATAGGGACTTGCGATCCGACTTATGTCGCCCCAAGTCACTTGACATAAGAAATCCCATTAAAGTGAATCTTAATATACACTAATGAAGCTGCTCTGACTTCGGTCCAACTTCAGAAAAGGTTCCTGTACAACTAAAGGTGACTTCTATCCAACTTGTGCCCAAAGAATTCAATGGAAGTCGCCTTTAAGTCGGATCCCCATCTATATTGATATATATATATTGGTATATAGGTAGATAAAGCCCCTGGACCAGATGGCATCCACCCATGGATCCTAAAAGAATTGAGCTCTGTCATTTCAAAGCCATTGTATCTAATTTTTAGGGACTCCTTAATGACGGGAATAGTACCACTAGATTGATGTAGGGTTAATGTGGTGCCCATATTTAAAAAGGGATCAAAGTCTTTACCAGGTAACTATAGACCTGTTAGTTTAACGTCTATAGCTGGGAAGATACTGGAGAGTTTAATAAAAGACCACATAGATGAATTCTTGCTGGAAAAAAAGCATGGATTCATGAAAGACAGAAATTGTCAAACAAACCTGATTTCTTTTTATGAGGAGGTAAGTAAAACCTTGGACAGAGGGGTGGCTGTGGACGTGGTATACTTGGATTTTGCTAAAGTATTTGACACCGTTCCCCACACACGGCTAATGTGTAAGGTGAAGTCTACAGGCTTGGAATGATTAGTTTGTAAATGGATAGAAAACTGGCTAAAATACAGAATTCAGAGAGTAGTGGTTAATGATTCTTATTCTGAACGGTCTAAGGTTATCAGTGGTGTACCTCAAGGTTCAGTGTTGGGACCCTTACTTTTTAATACCTTTATAAATGATATCGGGCCTGGGATTAAAAGTACCATTTCAGTGTTTGCAGATGACACGAAGCTATGCAGTGGAATAACGTCCTTGCAGGATGTCTCCAACTTACAAGCAGAACTCAATGCACTGTTTAATTGGGTGACTGTGTGGCAAATGAGGTTTAATGTAGATAAATGTAAAGTTATGCACTTGGGGGCTAAGAATATGCATGCATTGTACATACTAGGGGGAGTACAACTGGGGGAATCCATAGTGGAGAAGGATCTGGGGGTCTTGGTAGATCATAAACTTAATAATGGCATGCAATGCCAAGCTGCAGTTTCCAAAGCAAGCAAAATCCTTTCTTGTATTAAGAGAGGTATGGACTCCAGAGAGAGAGATATCATGTTGCCCCCCTGTACAAATCATAAGACCTCATCTGGAATATGCAGTTCAGTTTTGGGCACCAGTTCTCAAAAAGGATATTGGGGAACTGCAGAAAGTGCAGAGAAGGGCAACCAAACTAATAAGAGGCATGGAGGAGCTCAGCTATGAGGAAAGATTAGAGGAACTGAATTTATTCTCTCTTGAGAAGAGGAGATTAGGGGGGACATGATCAACATGTACAAATACATAAGTGGTCCATATAGTGACCTTGGTGTTGAGTTATTCACTTTAAGGTCATCACAAGGACAAGGGGGCACTCTTTACGTCTAGAGGAAAAAAGGTTTAATTTCCATATATGGAAAGGTTTCTTCACGGTTAGAGCTGTGAAAATGTGGAATAGACTCCCTCCAGAGATGGTTTTGGCCAGCACGGTAGATTGCTTTAAAAAGGCCAGGATTTTTTCCTTAACCTCCCTGGCGGTATGACTGAGTCTGGAATTTATTGCTGAAAGCGGTAATGGTTTTCTGCATGGAGATATGGCGTTATGTACTATAGGCCTGCAATGGTTAGTAATTACTTACTTAAACCTGACCAAACAACACTCTAGTAGACATCTGAGATGTAATAAAGTAAGAAACACACAAATTCATGAATTATAATCAAATAAATAACATAAATTTATTCAGATGGAAACACTCAGAAAATGTTTAACTACAAAAAATTAATAATCCTCCTGAGTGTGGTAGATCTTGAAGCAGGGTACCACACAAAGTCCAACATCGCAATCGGGGCAGTAAAACCTGCTTTCTTTCCGGACCTTCTTCCCATTACCGTCTCTTTTGGAACAGCAGTCCACACACATTCTGGTTGCTGCTGCTTTTTTGGCGGTTGGCGGAATGTACTCAATAAAATGGCGACCAGTCAGGCGAAGTGGGTTGCCAACGTCCGCAGCCCGATATCCAGATCTGGTCGCAGATGGTACCTCTTGGGTAGCAAAGATCCGTTCGGCCACCCTCCAGATGAACTCAGAGTGGACAACCGGTTTCTCACTGAGCTCTGTACAAAATGTAAGCGTTCCAGAAGGTGGCGGAAATTTTTTTTGTAATATTTTTTCTGCTGCTTCCGCATTGCTGGGTAAAAAGTCATAGCCTGGTCGGCCCGGTCCACTCCTCCCATTGTGCTGTTATAATCTAGAACGACCTGCGGCTTTTGTACCTCCTTTCCTGCCCTGGTGGGCACAATAGCAGTGACGGTGTTGTGCACTGTGCTGAGTAGGCAAACGTCCTTTTTGTCCCTCCAGCGCATGGCCATCATTTTGCCTTTTTGAAAGGCCACCAGCTCACCACTTTTTAGTGTCCTTTTGCACAGCATTGATGGCATGTTTTTACGGTTTGGTTTTACCGTACCGTAAGCGTCTGTTTTGCGCTTGATCAGCACCTCATTGAGCTCGGGGGATGAAAAAAAATTGTCCGTGGTCACACAGTAACCCTGATCCAACAACGGCTCTATGAGGGTTAGAACAGATGCTGTGGCCATTCCATAGGCACTGTACTTTGGGTCAAATTTGGTCCCTTTGCGGGTATAGATCACACAGTTCCATATATATCCGGTGGCCAACTCGCAAAGCATGAACGTTTTGACTCCGAAGCTAGCTCTTTTTGAGGCTATATACTGTATCCAGCTGAGCCATCCTTTATAAGCCATCAAGCTTTCGTCTACGCTTACATCGCGGTCCGGTACATAAACCCGCTGGAAATTTGCCACGACCATTTGCCAAACGTTCCAGATCTTTTTTAGCTTTGGCACAGGATGCGTTTCCTCGTCATACTATTATTTGTGAAATGTAAATTTTTCATAATAAGGGAGAAGCGGTACTCCGACATCACGCAGCCTAAAAAGGCGTGGCCAGCATTCTGTTTTTGGTCAAGTACCATTTTTGGACCGGCTTGCCCACCACGCCTTGCAGGATAATAAGTCCCAGAAAATTCCACATTTCCTCGGTGCTTACCGGCTTCCATAGGCGACTTCTGGAAAACCAACTAACTGGCTACTAACATTTATAGGTAAAGTTGATCCAGGGAAAATCCGACTGCCTCTCGGGGGATCAGGAAGAAATTTTTTCCCCCGCTATAGCAAATTGGATAACGCTTTTCTGGGGTTTTTTGCCTTCCTCTGGATCAACTGTGGGTGAAGGATTGTGTATATGGGATTGTATGGTTATATATATATATATATATATATATATATATATATATATTTATTTATTTATTATTGGTTGAACTAGATGGACTTGTGTCTGTTTTCAACCTGGCTAACTATGTAACTATATATTGAAGCAACTTTGCAGGAAAAAGAAAAAAGGATCCAGGTATTACCCAGGCAACCCCCTCCCCCCCTTCTCTGATTGGCCACAGGCAAAGTCGCCTGCCATGGAGGTCGCTTTAAAGTCACTTTGTAAGTCGCCCAAATTCGTGCGGAAGTTGCTTTTAAATTGCCTGGAAAATTCACCCCTGAAGTCGGATGGCCTATGTGTGAACCAGCTAAGGCTTCGTGTACACCTAAACTACTTTGACTGCCGTAGGAAAATGCAAAACGAGGCAAGATCATGACATGTTTTACCGTGATTGTGTGCGTTTTGCGGCTGGCAGTTAAAACGTTCCTATCCTGAACGCGATTCTTCCGCATTCAGGAGAACAAGATTAAGGGAGATTGAACTCCTCTAACCTCAGCAGCTCCTAAATGATCCTAAAAGCCTATATGTACATGGGCACATAGGATTTTATAGAGTTGAGTTTAGGAGCTTTGGCAAAAAAAACGCCAAAAGCTCCTAAACTCAAGTTTAGGAGCTGCAAGTGTACATGAAGCCTAACTACAGTATGTATGTACATGAATTATTATAACCTTATTTCTGCTATACACTATAAACTAAACACAACACAAGTGCTTACTCCACACACAGAAGATGCCATAGCTGACTCCACCTATGCAACATATGGACAGGATACATCCAAGCAGAGTACGGGTACTTGTTTCTATTTTCATATTGTCATTGAGTTGACCTAAAAAAAAGAAAGAAATGTGCAGATTTTTTATTTTCCTATTCAGAAAAAAATATGTAAAAAAAAACATGTAGCCTTTTTAGCTCATTAAGTGTTTTATGCAGAATTATTATATCAAGACAAAATTGGTATAATTTACTAAAAGAAACAGAGACTGTTCACAGAAAATTGAATGTTCACTGAGTTCAGTGAATAAGATAAAGAAGTTTACTTTAAGAAACCCAAATATGAAAATGAGTGGAAGACATTTACAAAAATGAACATGGCACTATACCCCATATATTTATAACAACCAACGCAAGACCAAACCTCCAATTTCTGTATCACAAGATTGGAGTAGGGGGATATATTATGCGCCACACCAAGACGTGTATTACAGGGATAGGCACGGACCAAGACTGACAGACATTTTTTAAAGTACAGACCTTAGTGAAGGACACCAAGGTACAGAGCAGGCCAGGGTCCCCCATAGATCCCCCTTTTGAGCAGGGTCCTGATAGATCCCCCTATAGAGCAGGGTCCCCATAGATCCCCCTTTAAAGCAGGCCAGGGCTGGTCCCCATAGAATAGATCTCCCTTTAGTCTTCTTACTCTTACCTTTTCACCTGTATATTCCCCAGGTTTTCCTGCACCACACTCCAGGCTCTCCCCCTGCAAAGAATATATAATATATTTAGCCAACATTTTACTTATGCTGCTGGAGCTGGGCCGGCCGGCACAGAACAGAATCCATTCCAGCTCCAGCACCTTGCGAATTGAGCCATACATAATGTATGCCTCAATTTGCACTGCACTGAATTTGCATGTCATTTGTACAGGAATCCGTTGCGATTCCTGTACAAATGACATGCAATGCCGTATACCACATATTGTGAACTCAGCCTTAGTGATCATCAACCAATCTCTGACTCAAACCTCTTAGCCCATATTTTTATAATACCAAAACCAAACAAAGACCCCTCTGAATGCTCTAATTATAGACCAATATTTCTTCTTAAAATAGACTTAAAACTTCTTGACAAAATATTAGCAAATCAATTCTCCCATTTCTCACTAAAAAAATTGGAACAGAACCAGTAGGATTCAGGCCCGGACGAGAAGCCAGGGGCAACATTGCAAAAGCACTAAATTTGATTCATAAGGCCTGTACAGAGATCAGAGGCCTTCTCCTGTCAACCGACGCAGAGAAGGCCTTTGACAGGTTCACTTGAGACTATATGGCCGCAACTTGCGAACATATTGGATTGTGACAAAAAATTTTAACCTGGATAGCAACTTTTTACGGTAATCCAAAAGCCAACATTAAAGTCGTTGTAAACCTCAGTCATGAAATTTGAACTAAGCACATATACTGTATCTGTAGTGTTTACTTGTCTCTCTCCAAAGCTAAATGTGTTTTTTCTCTGATGCTTCTTTCCTCTGTTATTAGCATGAGTCATTCTGAGATGTTTTCCTACACATGAGATAACATTTCCTACACATGAGATAACATGAGATAAAATTTGTGTTGGGGAGAGAGATAAACAAGTGGGGGGGGGGGGTGTCCCTTTCCTCCAATCAGCTCTCACACAGTATATAAAAGCTCTAACTGCAGCTCCCCACCCCCTCTTCTGCACTCCTCACAGATGCATAAGGATTTTATCACAAATTAGCACTTTTAAGGGTTGTAGACAAGAGAAGACTGCAGTTAAACAAGTAAAACCTATGAATGAGTATTTTTTTCACCTCTGTGTATCATCTGAGGCTATTCACTTCATTGGGTATATGTGAGGGTTTACATCCACTTTAACCGCTTGCCGACCACTGGTCGGCAATTGACGGCGACAGAGTGGCTCCTCTGCGCAAATCGCCGTCATATGACCGCGGCTGCGAGATCGCGCACAGTGAGCACGCGCGCGCCGCCGGAGGCGCGCCCGCGCACTCCCTGTGTCTGGGGAGGGCCAGGGAGCGGGTGCAGTGGATTCGATCTCCGCCGGCCACCCGCGATGCTCCCCCCGGAGTGAAAGAACGGAGGTCCGTGTAAGTAAACACGGACCTCCGTTCTGTGAGAGGGGGAAGGGCTGTGATCACAGCCTTCCTCTACATGGAAGCTGTGATCGCTTCCCTTCCCCTGTTAGGGCAGCCCAAACACAGTTAGAACACGCCCAGCGAACACTGTTAACCCTTAGAGCGCCCCCTGCAGGTTAACCCCTTCACTGCCAATGGCATTTACACAGTAATCAGTGCATTTTTATAGCACTAATCGCTGTATAAATGCCAATGGTCCCAAAAAAGTGTCAAAATGTTCCGACATGTCCGCTGAAATATCGCAGTACCGCTAAAAATCGCAGATCGCCGCCATTACTAGTAAAAAATAAAAAAAAAATAAAAACCCCAGAAATGAATTCTCATCATCCGTAAACGCGACCACTTTTGCGCAAACCAATCAATAAACGCTGATTGCGATTATTTTTATCACAAATATGAGGAAGAATATAAATCGGCCAAAACCGATGAAAAAAAAATGTTTTTTTATTTTTTTTTTTGGATTTGTATTTTAGCAAAAAGTAAGAAATTTGTTTTTTTTTTGCAAAATTGTTGTTCTTTTGTTTATAGCGGCGATCAGAAATGACGCAGCGATGATCAAATACCACCAAAAGAAAACTCTATTTGTGGGAAAAAAAGGACGCAAATTTCGTTTGGGTACAACATTGCATGACCGCGCAATTTTCAGTTAAAGCAACGCAGTGCCGAATCGCAAAAAGGGCTCTGGTCCTAAAGGGGGAAATCCTTCCGGGGCTGAAGTAGTTAAGGTCAATGGCATCTAGTCCGAATAAATATATATATATTAATAATGATTATAAGTAAGTGGGGTGGGCGCCTCCAATTTGTTCAGAAACTCATACAGTAAATAAGGATTGCTGCCCCTTTAAAACGTGCTAGTGACTCCAGTGCTATGTATCAAATATGAGAAAGGTAAAGACGCAATACCTGTATTGAATGAACAATGGTTGCCCCCTTGTTCAATAAATATCACTATGCATACAATCCATTGCAACTTGGAATAAAGTGCTTGAAGTCCAATACAGTGCATTAACCAAAATAAAAAATCAAAGTCACATAATTTCCACATATAAGTAACTCATATGCTGGGTATTATTCCAACTAATGTAAAGTCCATATGTATCAGTTCATAAATATATATACCTCTTTAACCTGACACCAAAAGCCAAAGGGTATCCAATAAAAGGAGAAGAGTGCTGTTAAAGTTCTGTCTTAGGTTTTTACACGTGCTCAAGTAAGTAATGACCCCTTTTTACAGGTTGGTCATAAGTCGCATGGTTGGGATATACCCAAAAGGATCTCTGGTGTATGGTGTTCCATCACAGCTAAGATTAAACTTGTGTGTGGTGAACAAGATAAAGGATCTCATAGTGCAGCAAGTTTATTTAAAAACCATAATATTAAGAGTAGTAAAGAATTGGGTCACTCACATTTAAAAGTGCCTGTCTTCCGACACAAGGTGTAACCAGTGTTTGTGAGTGACGATCCAGACGATCCCGGAATACTGTGCAAGCCTCGTCCTTGGATCTACAGGTGGGGGAATACCCAAGGGATGGTGTGGTCTGGATGTGTGGCTCGCTCAGACTTCTATGTACGTTTCGCTGCGCACATTGTCTTCAGGAAGTGACGTCATACCGCTTCCTGGAAGTATATATTGAGAATGACTGGTTGTATGATTGGTTGGGCCACTCCAAAATGGTGTTATGTGGACAAATACGTGAGGGAAAAGAGACCGGCAAGATCTTCAATCCCCAAACGCTGGTCACACTTGTACATTCAATTTCACAGTGATCCAAACTTCAACCACAACCCTAAAAAAGATTTTATTTATAAAAACACATGTATAAAAACTTAGCTAATATAGAAATTGCCACAAGTTAAATCCCCTCTTACATATAATCCTATATTTCTGCTGTAATGGCACCCAATAGGAGAAATTCAATAGTGGGAGTAGACTGCTCCCTAGTGTGGTAAGCAGTTGGTGCATCACCAATCACTCCCGTTTCTAAAATGAACCTACTGGGTAAGGAAAACATAAAAATATTTAAAAACAAGAAAAAAAATTATAAAATCACCTCCCTCTGTAATGTGTGTAGCTTCCATGCTAGGACATAAATACCCAATACGTAAAAAAATACGTGGAAAAAATAAAGTAGACTATAATCGAATGACCCTTACACAAGGTGAGGGCCCTGGGTATTGAGTATGAACCCTAGATGTTCAGGGCAGCAATAAGGAACCAGAATCACCAGTTGGAAATACTGCTGGCGACACCTTGTTCCAATACCCAAAATAAGAACAAAACATTCAGAGAAACAATAAAATGGCAATAGTTCAAAGGATATCTTCATCAGTAGTTGGTGATAAAACATTTCTAGTCGATGTCCAGGTTCAAACCCAGTGGTTGGAGGGCTTGGAGCTTGGAAATCCCCTGGGTTTCCATCTGTGACACCAACTTGACCATATCCCTACCGCTCCAGTTTGGTTTAACCCTATCGATGCCCCAGAATATCAAAAGAGAGGGGTCTCTATTGTGAACCACAGTCTGAAATGATTTCACACACTATGCTGTTTAAACCCCTTTTTATGTTTTCAACGTGTTCTCCTTCTCCTTTTGCTAGGCTCCTTGTAGTGCGCCCTACATATTGATAATTACATGGGCACATCAAAAGGTATGTGACATATTTGAGTTACATGTGATAAATAGAGTTGAGTGAACCGTACCGAACTTTGGGGTGTCCGGGACCCGGACTCGAACCCGGACTTTTCAAAAAAAGTCCGGGTTCGGGTCCGGGGTTCTGGTATTTTATTACACGTGTTGAATAGCTGCCAAGGGCAGCCAATCAACAAGTGTTTCACTGGTTTGTCCTTAGAAGCCATCACAGCCATGCCTACTAATGGCATGGCTGTGATTGGCCAGTGCACCATGTGACCCAGCCTCTATATGGGGCTGGAGTCACCGTGCTGCATCACATATGCTCTCAGGATAGTTTAGGGAGAGGATGCTGCTGACTCTGTGAGGGACAGATTGCAGAACATCACATCCTGCATTACTGAACGATCTGATTGTGGACTAGGTAGAGATACTAATACTGGTGCTTTGAGGGAGGGAGAGATACTAGTACTGCTGCTTTGAGGGACAGATTGCAGACCTCATCCTGCTGCACAGAACGATCTGACTGGACTAGGTAGAGTCTGTTGCTTTAAGGGAAAGATTATTGTTCTAATATCATCTCCAAGGTGTACAGGGAAAGGTTCCAGCTGTTGCTTTAAGGGAAAGATTAAAAAAATTATATATCCGCGCTTAGGACAATAATACACTTATAGGACTGCAGCCTTCCAACATCCCCCCGTAGAGGGACCACAAATGTTATGAAAATATATATAAAGGAATGGCACTGTCCCCAGTGTTGATACCACAGATTAAATAATAACGACAAAAAATGAATAAATATTCTGCAATAATCACCCTGTCTTGCGGCAAGTACACATTTGAATGAAAATTTGTGAAAGAGAAGTATCACCAAAGTGCAAAGTGCAAGTATTAAATGATCATAAATCTTGTTAAAAAATAGTCGATTAAGGTGCAAAAAATTCAAAAAATACAAAAAATATAAAAAAGTGTAGGACAAATAATAAAAAATAAAAATAAGAATAAAAAAATGTCTTTTATAAATATCCTTTAAACGTCTTCAGTAATTGTTGCATAAAATAAAACTGTGAAGAAATCCTGTGACAAAATATCCATATAAAGTGACTTCCGTGCTCCTTTTGTGTAAACAAGATGACTTCCACATGTGCTCCCCCTCTTGGGTCCCTACTCACCACAGTTCCATACCCCTACGGGGGTAATGCGCCTGGGTTATATGGGATCTTTCAACTCCTCTCCTCCAACGATAACCACACTGCAGGTCCTTAGATTCCACTTTGTCTGCCAGTCAGCTCAATCGGAGAAGAAAAAGGAAGGGGAATCCCACATAGCGTAGTATCTCACGGGTAAATTTATTAAACCAATCTTTAAAAAACAGTCTTTGAAAACGGGATAAAAAGAATCAAATCAGAAGCGTCCGGGTTAGTACACAAAACAGCCACTCGGCTGCTGCTTGAGGAACTATGCCTTCAGTGCCCTCAATATAATCAATTAAATTAAAACATGGTTGCAGCTCAGTGCCTGGTAGAAGAAAGCTGAGCAACTGGTGACATACAGTATCTCACAAAAGTGAGTGCGCCCCTCACATTTTTATAAATATTTCATTATACCTTTTCATGTGACAACACTGAAGAAATGACACTTTGCTACAATGTAAAGTAGCGAGTGTACAGCTTGTATAACAGTGTAAATGTGCTGTCCCCTCAAAATAACTCAACACACAGCCATTAATGTCTAAACTGCTGACAACAAAAGGGAGTACATCCCTAAGTGAAAATGCCCAAATTGGGCAAAAGGGTCAATATTTTTTTGTGGCCACCATTATTTTCCAGCACTGCCTTAACCCTCTTGGGCATGGAGTTCACCAGAGCTTCACAGGTTGCCACTGGAGACCTCTTCCCCTCCTCCATGACAACATCACTGAGCTGGTGGATGTTAGAGATCTTGCGTTCCTCCACCTTCCATTTGAGGATGCTCCACGGATGCTCAATAGGGTTTAGGTCTGGAGACATGCTTGGCCAGTCCATCACTTTTGCCCTCAGCTTCTTTAACAAGGAAGTGGTCGTCTTGGAGGTGTGTTTGGGGTCGTTATCATGTTGGAATACTGCCCTGCAGCCCAGTCTCCGAAGGGAGGGGATCATGCTCTGCTTCAGTATGTCACAGTACATGTTGGCATTCATGGTTCCCTCAATGAACTGTAGCTCCCCAGTGCCGGCAGCACTCATGCAGCCCCAGACCATGACACTCCTACCACCATGCCTGACTGTAGTCCCATAGAATTTGCACACATTTTTTGTTAATTTGGACATTTTCATTTAGGGGTGTACTCACTTTTGTTGCCAGTGGTTTAGACATTAATGGCTGTGTGTTGAGTTATTTTGAGGCGACAGCAAATTTACACTGTTATACAAGCTGTACACTCACTACTTTACATTGTAGCAAAGTGTCATTTCTTCAGTGTTGTCACATGAAAAGATATAATAAAATATTTACAAACATGTGAGGGGTGTACTCACTTTTGTGAGATACTGTACCTGGCCTTTACTGTGATAACCTAACCCACAGTGTGTTGTGGAAGGGCGGGAGGCCTCTGGCCGCAAATTTTCCCCCCTGCGATTATGCCTTCTCCGCCCTGATTAAGATCGATTGCATTAAAAAATGGTTGCTGAGAGCTTGAGAGTAGTGTTGGGCGAATGGTTTGGGCTGAGCATGAATTAGGCCTGAACGTTGGCTGTGCACCCGCTAAGCAAACACCCAAATGGGCAGGGCATTCAAGCATTTGTTCGGCCCGCCGAACGCCCCACGCTGCACTGCGCGCCAAACAGTGAATGCTAAACCCTGATTGGCTGAAGCAATGAAGGCTTTGCCCAATCAGGGCACAGAACACTGTCAGAGCCATGATTGGACACAGTCATGATGACTCTCCAATCAATGCTCATTGCTCATAGTCCCACCCTACACTATAAAAGGTTTCTTCCCAGAGGAGCCATTTGCAGTGTGATATTGGCATGGAGATAGATAGAACAGGCCTCTGTTCATTGCTACTAGCGAATTAGTGTGCTATAGTGTGCTAGTGTACTTCTATTGTGGGCGTAGAGTGTCAGTGTCATGTGAATATAGTGATCCTGCAGCGTCAGTGTAGTGCATCCATGCATTATTACTGCAGTATATTGAAGCATGTCAGTGTAGTGTGTCAGGCCAGTTTTACTGCACTATATTGAAGTGACATTTCTGTCAGCGGCATTCCTCAAGTTAAAGTGCACCAAAAAACACTTTCCATTGATTAAAGTGAATCCAATTACACATTTCCCTGTCACTTTTACATTTCAGTTATAAGCCCCCCACCATGTCTGGGAGGCCAACAAGGAGAGGCAGATGTTTCCATGGTACTTGTTAAAGGGGGCTTCCAGATTCCAATAAGCTCCCTGCCGCAGACCCCCACAATTACAGTCCAGAGTTGTCAGGAAGAGGGCCTTGTCCCCATCAACATTGGGACAAGGCATGTGGTCTGGTATGGTTCAGCAAGGGAAGCACCTGGTCATCGTCCCCCTTTTCCTAACCTGCCGAGCTGCATGCTCGGATAAGAGTTAAGTATGGATTTTGGGGGGGACCCCCATGCTGTTTTTTCTTCACATTTTTCTATTGCCTGCAATGGTATTGTATTGCCGGCAATTTAAATGTAATTTTTATTCTTTAGAAATGTTAGTAAGGGGACCCCCCTGGCACTATATTTAAAGGAATTTTTCATTTTTAGTTTTCAACTTAAGCATCATCAACCCTTTTGCTGCCATGTGGGGAGTATTGCACAAAATCCTGCTGCAGTCACCAGGATTGTGTGTGTAACTGACAGGCAGACTCCTGCTTGTCAGATGGCACAGCTGCCGCCCGGTCGATCTCATGCACCCCTGGTATCAGTACCCCCCATGCGCTCCCAACATGCTTACCAGGCTCCGCTTGCCCATTGGTGGGCCCGGGACAGTCATGGTGGGCGGCAGTGGCTGGAGGAACATTGACCCGGAAAGCAACATCTCTGACGTTACTTCCAGGTCTCGGTTCCCCGGCTCGCTTTGCCGGGGAAGGATGTTTTGCAATACGATCTGCATTGCAAAACCTTCAGTGGAGCACAGGGGAGACATGCAGGGTCCAAAAGACCCTGCATGTCTCAATAAAGAGAACCTGTAACCATAAAAAATCACATAGGGGACTTCTTGTCCCCTATGTGATGAAAAAAAAAGATAAGTAGAAAAAATATATTTATTTTTGCAACAAATAAAGTTACACCCAAACACATAAAATCCCCATCAAAAAAATTTTTGAGGCCCCCCCACCCCCACATATACACACACGCATAACCGTAAGCACATGCGTTGGGGAGTCTACACATGAAAATGTTGATTGCGATACAGATGTTACATATTCACGTTAGTGGGTATTTACTGAAATATTGTGTTTCCTAGACCTTAGAGGTAATATAATGTGACATAAAAAATTGGAACTACAACTATTTTATTCTCTAGGGCACAGGTGTCAAACTGGCGGCCCTCCAGCTGTTGCGGAACTACAAATCCCATGAGGCATTGCAAGGCTGACAATTACAAGCATGACTCCCACAGGCAGAGGCATGATGGGACTTGTAGTTTCGCAACAGCTGGAGGGCCGCCAGTTTGACACCCCTGCTCTAGGGTATCTGCTTTCAGAAAATATATAATGTTTGGGTTTTTTGTGTCTCAGAAACGCAAAAATGTCTCAGGCAGCGAAAGGGTTAAAATCACTGCTCCTTAAAAATTATCTTTTTTAAAAGTTTTTTTTGCATTTATACATGTCCCCCAGGCCAGTACCTGGGCCTCCATACCCTTTATGGCTAATGCCTTGCATGCAAGCCTTCAAAATGGGGACTTTTGATTTTTTGAGTTTGGGTCCCATAGACTTCCATGGAGTTTGGAGTTCGGGTCCGAGCTTTTGGGAGTTCTGGTGATAACCGAACTGGGGGGTGGGGGGTGTTGGGCCCATCTCTACCACTGACACCAATGATGAGGCACTATTTCTTCCACTGACACCAATGATGGGGCACTATTCATCCCACTGATACCAATGATGGGGTACAATTCCTTCCTCTAAAACCAATGATGGGGCACTATTCCTCCAACTGATACCAATGAAGGGGCACTATTCCTCCTACTGATACCAATGATGGGGCACTATTCCTCCAACTGATATCAATGATGGGGCATTATTTCTCCCACTGACACCTATGATGGGGCACTGTTCCTTCCACTGACACCAATGATGGGGCACTATTCCTCCAACTGATACCAATGATGGGGCACTATTCCTCCCACTAATATCAATGATGGGGCACTATTCCACCCACTGATACCAATGATGGGGCACTATTCCTCCAACTGACACCAATGATGGGGCACTGCATCAACAAGGGGGGCACTATTCCTCCTGCTCAAATCAATGATGGTGATTGTTTACTCCCACCAACCACAGACACCGGAGAATACTCCCACTGGCCACACTATGACCCCCTAAACTCTGAGAAACTTGGAACTGGTCTTTTGTTTGGCAAATTTGAGGACCTTGCTCTACAACTGTGTAAAGCATAAATAAATAAATACATGCTCTAAATGCCAAATCAGTCAAATCTGTTAATGATATGTAACAGACAAAGGGTTATGTAAACACCCATGCATATTGTATACATGTACAAACATAGAATACAGGTCAAGCTATAGCTACTATCCATTAGTAGTTTGCCACATGCAACTGGATTGATCTGTAATGTTGAATATGTTTTACAGCTTCAAAGCTAATTAAGGGAAATAGAATAAAGCACGGTAGCATTATCTATGGATAGATTTTGTTTTAAAATATATGAGTAGGATGGTGAGAGGAGGTGTGGAAGAGGACATTGATATTTAGAATGTAGAGGGGGGGGGATTTGGATAGGACAGTAGGCTAATAGTGGATAGAATCAATAAGTATGAGATATAAGATAGAGAGGTAGAGAGGCATAAAGGGGTTAAGGGTGAGCTGTTAACGGAGAATGAGAGCAGCTGGGAGTAATGCGAAGTTTAACAAAAAGTAGGGATTTTATTAAATAAGATATAAAGGGTGATTTGGATTTGTACCCTTTAGTCTGTTTTCCCATATGTGTCACATGCTGTAGGTTTATGTTTGTATGCATAAGGTTTTAGTAAGAGAAGTACCATGACCTTTTTCTGTAATTTATATGAAATGTATAAATGTTTTCAAAGTAGTTTCTACAGCTTCAATTTGTGTTAGGAACATACCCCAATATATATGTCCACACAGGTAACCTGGTCACCTTAACCCAATAACCATGGTGTCATCGGTACCAAACTGAGCACTGAATTCTTTTCAACATTAAAAAACAAGTCCAGTTGAAAGAGACTGCAACTACCATCCATATAATCCATAAATGCACATGCTGGATATCATGCATATAATGTACAAACACATAAGAAGGAAGCTATTCTTGGACTCACTGAAATGCCAGTAGAATAGATCACAGTCAATATTCCCCATGTATATCCTACTTGTGCATCTTATACAATTGCCTTGGGGTCACTCCAGCAATGTTGTTGCACCTATGGGTGTAGATCAACTCAACATTTCCTTCTTTGGTCTCTTCCTCAATTTGCCTCTATCCCTATTTAGATTAATAAAGGTTTAATTGCTGAAAATGACTTACCTCTCCCCGTGTCTCACTGCACATAATCATTCAGGCACTTTCATTCCTCTCTTGTGTGGCTTGCTCTTTGTCTCTTCAAAGCTGTCATTGCTATCTTATTGCTTTATGGATATGTCATACCTTTCTATCAAAGGCTTTCTTAAAACATGCAATATTTTTTACTCATTAAAAATCACTGTATTATTCCCACGGTGGATAAGTTCCATTCTAGGTGTTTCTACTCTCTTTTAGTCTTATAGTTTCATTCTAAGTTAAACTCAGAACTTTCTCTTTATTAGGTCTTACAATATAGAATGCAATTGTGTATGGTGGTAATCAATGCGGTCAATCATTAACAGACATTCTTATCATCAAAGTCAAATTTTATAGATTCTGTTTATTGCCTTGGTGAATGCAAGGTACAAAACTATGCGATAAAAAACAAGATTACTTATTATCTCTCTGTGCTTCAAATACCCCCATACCCGCACTCAAAATTGGAAGATCAAATAACACTTGATCCAAGCACCCGACCCAAAGTATGACCCCCATCCCCCACAAATAAAAGGAAGGTAAAATAATGCTCAATCAAAGTATCTTGCACAAAGCATTCCACCAAATGAAAGTAAGGTCAGCATTGTGCCCAAAGTCTGACTCCTCCCCCAATGAAAAAAAACGGTCAAATAACACAGATCCACTAAACAAGTGCAGTGTTTTGATGATGTCAACATGCTGGTGCAGCTTTCCATGTTTTTCTCCCTAAAATCTTACAGCCTCTTTGCAGCCACTTCCTGTCTGCATGTATTCTGGCGATGGTTGCATGGCATTTATCAGTTTGGGTGTCCTGAGGGGAACAACATTGCAAAACCGGTGCCTAGTGGAGATGTGTGGGGTGCCATTCAAAATTAAGGTTTCACCACTACCCTGAGGTTGAAATTTGCAATCCCAGTGAATGTTTGTGCAGATTCACCCAGATTAATGTTATTCAAAGCATAATGCACTGCATGGCCTTTGAACTTTGGCCAGCAGGAATAGAACAGCCTATAGGACAGCACAGAGGCTTAGTGGTCATCACTCCTGCTTTGCAGCACTGGGATCTTTGCCTTGCATCCTTTGAGTTTGCATATTCTCCCTGGGCTTGTGTGGTGGGTTTCCTTTCACAATCCGAAGGCATACTGGTAGGTTTGAACATGTATATACAGTATGCGAGATAGGAACTTTAAATTGTAAGCTCTTGAGGGCAAGGACTGAATGCACAGTATATACAGTGCTGCATACATATTATGTGATCTATAAAAACATGGAATAAATAAGGAGGCTTTTGGTTATTCCAGCCCCCTCAGTTATAACTGAAACAAATTAGTGGACAGGGCTCTGGTGTAATAGCTATCTATATGCCATCATCCCTATTTATGAAAATATAGTTTGCAAACCCTCGGGTTGGGATTTTAAAGGCACAAAAACACAATTATATAAAAAATTATTATAAGGTTTATTAAGTACAAAATAAGATAAAAATACACACTTAGTTCAACAGTACAAAAAAATCAGAAAACATTTTGCATACAGTAGGAATAGACCGATTAATGTACAAGACCTAATGCATTTCGGTACATATTGACCTTCATCAGAGGTATTTATCTTGTGCAAAGTAAGTCACAGATTTCTGAAAAATAAAAGAAAGCGAATGAGATGTTATGCCTGTAACAATATTAGGGTCCACACAAATTGCTTTTATATCCATACCTGTTGCAAAGTTTTTCAAAGGAATGTTTAAATTAAACACGGAGTTAAAACAGGATTGTGAATAGGGAGCTGTTCCCCTGTAATCCCCGCTTTCCGAACCAGATCGGGCTGAATCCCTCCAAACAGAAGCTCCTGGTACCACCACTAGGGAGATGAGGGGTCTACTAGAGTAATATTAAGACATGGAATTAAATCAGTATAAGGGTACTTGTAGTGACATCAAAAAAAAAATAAAAATAATAATTTTACAATATGAAAATCTCACTTGGTCACCTGAAGGTACTAAGGCTACATCCTGGAATGCTAATGGGCACAGTCACTGGACATAGCGTATTCAATAACCCTTAAAAAGGGGATTGAAAATAACTTGCAGATTCACCACTGGAAAAGGATAGAGACAGATTTAAATTACTGAGATATATTGGAATAGAAACCAGACCCAAGAACAGGAAGGCATTGCAATATAAATTTACCTTCTCCTGGGGTGGGAGCCTGTAGTTTATTGACCAAGCGTCATGAAAGATTTAGTTCAGCTGTAAAAAAGTATATAAATATATACAAGGTCAAAATAAAAGCCTGATATATAACCTCCAGGGAGGAAAAAAATCCCCTGGAACTAAAAGCTACCAGCAGTACTTAACTGCAGAGTAAAGACAATAAAGGAGAAAAGGAAGTGTTGATGGTTACCTTTTTAAAGGAGGTTGCTTGAGTTAGTATAGCGAGGTTACCAGCTTGCTCACTTAAAACTGGGGGGCACAGAGCAGTCCTAGTGTTTATTAGAAGTTGCTATAGGAAAGTCTGGAAAACTTACATATTACAGGGATATAGTAGGGTCAGTTAGGTAACTGTACCTTAATTCTGTTTGCTAGCATTCAATCATTCAACTTATTTGCTGTGTTTTTGTTGTTGTTATTATTGTGTGTCTGTGGCTTTTTTCTTTTATTTTATTTTGTAGTCAGTAGACACTTTTCACTGTTGCTTCTACCATAGCAAACTTTATTTTTTATTATTTTTTTTTGTTCTGCTGCAAGATTTCTCTTTAAAAAACAATGTTTTTGTTTCAGGGTGGTATTTTGGGGTTTTCAAGTTTGGGCCATTTGTTCATTACCACTTGCCGACCTGCTCACGTACATTTATTGCGGCAGGTCAGCTCCCCTGCATGAACCGGCGTACCTGTACGTTGGTCCGTGCATGTGCGCCCACCGCGCGCCACAGAGCGTGCCCGCGGCTCCTGGACTCGATGTCCGCCGGCGACCTCTGTGCAGAGGCAGAATGGGGGATGTGCCAATGTAAACAAGGCGGATCCCCATTCCGGCAGGGGACATGACAGCGATCTTCTGTTTCCTGTCATCGGGATCAGTGATCTCTGTCATGTCGTAGGCAGCCCATCCCCCTACAGTTAGAACACACCCAGAGAACACAGTTAACCCCTTGCTCGCCCCCTAGTGTTAACGCCTTCACTGCCAATGTCATTTTTACATTGATCAATGCATTTTTACAGCAATGATCAATGTAATAATGTCACTGGTCCTCAAAAAGTGTCATTTGTGGTCAGATTTGTCTGCCGCAATGTCGCAGTCCGGCTAAAAATCGCAGATTGCCGCCATTACCAGTAAAAAAAATAAATAAATAAAAGTCCATAAATCTATCCCATTGGGCATTGATGAGGCGGCACTTATAGGCACTGACTAGGTGGCACTGATGAGGAGGCACTAATATGCCACTTTGATAGGTGCCGCTGATATGCAGCACTGATGAGCACTGGTAGGCAGCGCTGATGGGTGGCACTGGTGGTCACTGATAGTTGGCACTGGTGGGCACTGATAGGGGGCAGTAGTGGGCACTGATAGGCGGAACGGATAGGCAACACTGATGAGCACTGATGGGTAGCACTGATGGGCACTGATGGGCAGCACTGATGGGCATTTCTGGGCATCACTTATGGGCACTGACTGGTGGCACTGATGGGCACTGATTGATGGCACTGATGGACATTGCTGGGGCTTTCCTGTAATCAAGGCACTTGATTATTTGCCCTGTCGTTCCCTGCGAGGACATGCCGCTAATCGGCTCTCCTTGCCACACGCTCTGTGAGTGTGAGGCAACAAGAGCCGATTCATGGCACTTTCGTGTTTACATGTGACTGGCTGGGATTGAACACAGCCAATCACATGGTTAAAGATCTGAGTCATCGTGACCTATCAACACGGCATGGACATGTAGCTTGCTGTCTTGAATAAATAGTTGTTTGTTTTACTATGTCCTTCCAGGACTGATTCCTGAAATGGAGGGTTTTTACAACCATTATCATCACCTGGTGCACTTTCAGTGTTCTAATGAAGAAAGTGGGAGTGTCTTATCTGCAGAAGCAATTAACCCTTAGGGAGTATCTCACAACTAAATGAAATTCCTATTGCAGGAGATGCCTAAAATGTTATTTGTATCTTAGTACTTCTGATAAATTAAGAATGTATTAAAGACCATCTTACTGCTCTCACAATCTGCAATCTTATGACTAAATATTGCTGTCATAGCTCCCCCAGTAACACTTACATGACTGATTCTATCCCCTGAGTTTTACATTAGCTGTGTTTGTGATTCGAATGCCTTTTTATGCTCTTCTAATGAAAAATGTTAAGTTTGCAGGGATTTTAGGTAGTGCTTCTTTGTTCACATCCCCACAAGATCCCTGACCACCCTCTTACATGATATAATCAAGACCATTAAAGTGGTATGCAATGTCTATTCTGATTCATGGGGGGCATACTTGTGGGTGGGGGCAGCGTGGTGAGGTGGCAATAAAACACACAGTCCAGATGCAAATACAGGCGGTCCCCTTGTTACAAACATCCGACTTACAAAGGACTCCTATGTACAAATGAAGGGAGACTACAGGAAGTGAGAGGAAATCTACCCCTAGGAAGGGAAATTCACTCCTGTAAGAGTTATTATGGGAAAAAGGGGTCTCCACTGAAACTTTATCACCAATCCTTGTTTCCACAACAACCCAAAATTTTCCAAATCCAATTGTTATTGGAACGGAAAGTGAGGTGAAATCTTCTGAACAGAAACAGACAGCAAAATAAACATTACAGGGGTGTTAACCCTTCCCTATGCTATCCAAAAAGCTTAAAAATAGTTTTTTTTGGGTGGAGCTACACTTTAAACAAATTACTTACACCACTTACAAACAAATTTGACTTAAGAACAAACCTACAGTCCCTATCTTGTTTGTAACCCGGGGACCGTCTGTAGTAGAATTAGTATTGTAGTACAAACAAAACAGTTCACAACAAACCTGGTGGGAGAAGGCCCAACTGGGAAAACTCATGAATGCCAACACCGTGTAGCAAAGCAGGTATCAGCTGAACTGACATTATCTGTCTAGTGGGGTAAATGCAGCATGGCCATTCGGTGCCCAAACAGAAAGATGTCCAAAGAGAATACAAGCCTTAAACTTTCCCTTCTCATCTGGAACCTTTCTCTGACACTAATATTGTCCCTTACAGATGGGTGACCTGTCTCTATACTACCCACATGCAAATGCACACCAACCCCAGGGGCCAGGGTCCACACTCAAGATGGCCACCAAAGTCACAAAGGTTGTCAGCCTCCAATCAGATCATGGCCCCGGATACTCAGAAAACTATAGAAGAACCATGTTCCTCTTGACTTCCTCTCCCTCTGCATTGCCATTGCAGTTGAGCCCCACCTGCAGTGGAGACAGCAGACTGCACCTGTTTACATACTGCTCCAGCAAACTAGAGGAGAAAGGATTCAACCTGCTTCAAGGTCAATTATAAGTATTAATTTATTGACCCAGAAACAGGATTGCATACCCAAACTGTTGAGGGATTATGGGGCAGTTTGAAATGAAGAAACAAACAAAAGGGGCTGCAAGACATTACATGAAGTTGTACTTTGCAGAGTTTGTGAGGATGCAGAAACACAAATATGATGGCATGTTTTCTAGTGTACTCAATGCTATCGTAAAATATTGAAATACATAAATAACTTTCATCCTGATATACATAAACAAGTTCATATTAACAAAATAAGTTATTAAGTAAATAAATAATTTATGAAATAATTAAGTTTCTTTGTCATTTCTCCAGGTGAGCGACATTTCTCCTCTAAGGCTATGGTGCCCAAATAATGCAAAAGTACCAAAAATGTTATTGCACTGTTACATGTCCCCTATGGCAGTGCTTAGTTCCGCATGCCTTTTTTGATAGCAATTTACCAATTAGACCTAAAAATTACCACAATTTTACCAAATTTACCCCTATATAATTCTGTGAGCTTTGCTTCTAAGTTTGGGTTTGCAAAATTGCAATCGTTTGATGATCTTTGCAAACAAAAAAAAAGGTAGCCGTAGACTGTTTATAGACATATAGAAAAGACAACAACATTGGCATAAAATCAAGAAATTTATTACAACATTGATTAAAATTACACAAGCAGAGAGGGGGCGTGGCGACCGACGATGAGGAAAGCCGCATGAAGCTGTAGCTCCGCTCGGCCACTCTGGGACTAAGCCTCACAAGTGGGTTCTCCGGCCATAACAAGCGCCCAGAAGCGCTACAGACTGCACTGACCTAGCAGCGATGACAAGGCACAAAAACCACCAGGCCCAGCTGAAGAAGTTGGCTAACTTCTTCCAGCTGACAGGCCACGGATCTCGGCAATATGGCGGCGGCGAGCGCACACCACTGAAGACAGACACGAAGGCTGCAGGGGGAGACTGCGCCAGCACGACTGCATCCCGCAACCTCCAGCAAGTAGGAAACCCAGACTCTGGGGACTCCTCAGGCTCATCATCACCCTCAACACGCAGCCCAGCTAAAGCAAAGCCCCGCAGGGAACCACTACACGAACAGGGGGAAGACATGGAGGCAGATGCACAGCAGCACAGAGAACCCGGTATCGGACATAACTTTAAAGGACATGCTAATGTCCCTCCAATCCTCAATACAAGCTGACATAAAGGGATGTCTTTCTCAGATCCACAGTGAGATACTCAAATTGGGGCAGAGAGTGGACACTATAGAAACATCAATGGAAGCCTGTATTTCTTCTTACAACAACATGGTAGATGCACATGATAACCACTCAGAAGAAATAGCATGGCTGAAAGCAAAGATCGCAGACCTAGAGGACAGATCGAGACGATCGAATATAAAAATAGGAGGAATCCCTGAAGCTGTACCCCCAAGCCAGCTGAAACAGCACGTACTAGGCCTTTTTTCCATGCTTGCACCATCTCTATCACAATCAGAGCTGGAAATTGACAGGATTCATAGGCTACCCAAACCGTCCTTTATTTCCCTGAAGCACCAAGAGATGTGCTGCTAAAAATGCACCATTTTCAATCGAAAGAACTGATCATGTCCCAATTAAGGAAAATGCAACCACTTCCTGAGGATTTATCGGGCCTACAATTTCTCCTTGATCTATCTCGTCACACCCTTCAAAGGAGGAAGAACCTTGCAACTATTACTAAGGCACTGAGGAACCACAGTATCCCGCATAAATGGAAGTACCCTGCCTCCCTGTCAATATCCCACAATGGCTCCACAAGCACTATCTCATCCCTAGAGGAAGGTATGCATCTACTGCAGATGTGGGGTATAATTCCCACAAATACAGCCACTCCTCTTCAAGGATCACCTCCCTCAGCACTTAACCAAGAATGGTATCCCGCAAACGCTCTGCCAAAAAACACCTAATCAATGGAGAACCCCGCCCAACTACATGGGCAATAACTATGTCTTCATAGTCCCAGGCCATGGATATAATCTCCTTTTGGCCCCCACACTAACTCAACGCACTACCTTGTTCACGAGCCTACTCTGGCTCTCTTTTTACAGTTCTAGTTATATTTAGTTTTCCGTCATACCTTTAGTACTTGCCGGGCACCTCATAAGAGTCCTTATAACGAATCAACCCCATGGATCATTACCCCATTGCAACAAGAGGACAACACGACTCAAGTAAACATTGATATCCATTGACTGAGTATTTTCCAATGACCATCAAAATCTTGTCGCTGAACGTAAATGGACTAAACCACCCAGCAAAACGCTTCTCGATGTGGAAAGAAGCGGTGAACACCAAGGCTGATGTAATTTGCACCCAGGAGACCCATCTCCAAGCAAAGGACCATCCCAGATGTGCCCACCAGGACTTCCCCTACACATTCCTGGCGAATGCTACGAAGAAACAGAGAGGAGTGTTAATTGCAATCAAAAACACAGTTTCCTTTTCCCAAAAGACTATGATTGCCGATCCCGAGGGCCGTTATATCATACTGGACTGTACCATCAATGACCTTCCGATCACATTGGCAACGGTATATGCTCCTAACACCCATCAACTTCGCTTTCTCCGCAGGTTGTTTAAATGTATCTCTATCTATAGGACTGGTCACTTACTGTTGTGTGGAGATTTCAATCTCACTGGGGACCCCTCACTAGACTCCACCTCCTGCAGCCGGGGCACCCAGCATTCTCTGGCCTACTTGCTTCGGGAGGAGGACCTGTTCGATGTCTGGAGGTGCCATCACCCCACAGGTAAA
The DNA here is from genome assembly GCA_018402905.1 of Glandirana rugosa. NCBI lineage: Eukaryota > Metazoa > Chordata > Amphibia > Anura > Ranidae > Glandirana > Glandirana rugosa. Next base: position 228,711 of record BLSH010349835.1, read on the forward strand.
GACTATACCTTCTACTCCTCCAGACACCGAACTTACTCACAAATTGATCTCTTTATTTCTGATCTTGAACTTCTCCGGCGATCATCCTCCCCTGTGATAGGTGACTTGACATGGTCAGACCATGCTCTGGTCGCGTTGTCCATAGGGGAGGATGCGCCATGAGACAGTAAACGTATATGGCGTTGCAACACAAGAATGTTACAAGACCCCCAATATGCTGAAATAATACACAACCATTTCCAGTAGTTCTTTCAAGATAATGAAGGGTCGGTTTCTGACCCTTGGACCCTTTGGAACGCACAAAAAGCGTACATCCGAGGAATTTGTATACAGCAAAGCTCAAGAGCTAAAAAGTTACGTGAGTATAACCTGAAGGAACTGCTGGAGAGGATACACACCTTAGAAGCTTCTAATAAACAACACCCATCATCACAAATCTCTCACACCCTAACAAATCTGAGACAAGAGCTTATACAAATGCTTAACGACCAATACGATAGGCATCTCAAAAGATTAAAACTGACCTCCTACGAACAGGCTAACAAGGCAGGCAAATACCTGGTGAGGAAAATTAAGATAAAGCAAGCTAAAACCAGGATATCCCATATTATACATCCGATAACACAACACAAGATTACACACCCACAAGATATAGTGGACGAGTTTGCATCCTACTACAGTAGCCTTTACAATCTTAAGGACAACCCTGACACACCACAACCCAAACTGACGGACATAAAATCCTTCCTGGAGAAATTAAATTTACCATCACTTTCAGTAGAACAAATAAATGAGCTCAACCAGCCGTTCACACTCTCCGAAGTAAATAGGATTATAGGTACCCTGCCCAATGCCAAATCCCCAGGCCCAGATGGGTTCCCCAACAAATTCTATAAAATCTTCAATAACACACTAAATCCGCATCTACTAAAAGTATTAAAAAAAAGCAACAAAAGACTCGTCACCCCCCCCCAGAAATGCTACAAGCATACATAGTCACCATTCCCAAACCGGGCAAAAGACCCGACCACCCCTGCTAACTTCCGCCCCATATCACTACTAAATACCGATACTAAAATCTTTGCCAAATTACTAGCCAAACACATCATGAAATTCCTTCCCGCCCTCATCAAGAAAGATCAAATGGGATTTGTAAAAGGTTGCCAAACCTCAGATGCCGTGAGGAGAGTAGTGAATATAATAGACCATGCATTGAAATCCAGAACGCCTTCTCTGCTCCTTGCCCTGAATGCAGAGAAGGCGTTCGACAGGGTACATTGGTCTTATATGGAACAGACATTATCTAAATTTGGTTTTCAAGGACCGATTAAAGTCTCTAAGCCATTTAAAATTACAAACGGCACCCGCCAGGGATGCCCACTATCCCCCACAATCTTCAATCTGATAATTGAGCCCCTCGCCGTATCAATAAGAGCCAACGAAGAGATCAAGGAATTCACCTTTCAAAACTCCCCCCATAAAATAAACCTTTTTGCAGAAGATATAATCCTCATGCTGACCGACCCAATTAAATCCCTCCCTACAGTGTACAGACTTCTAGGCCACTTCAGCAATATCTCATATTATAAAATGAACACCTCCAAATCTGAAATTCTAGACTTAGGTATGAACCCAAAAGAAAAACTATTACACCATTCCCATGGAGCAACAAAGGGATAAAATACCTGGGCATCATCCTCACAGCAAACTTAGCCACAACCCTGCGTATTAATATCAACTTACTAACAGCAAAAATATTGGCAGAGCTAAGTAGAATCTCTAAAACAGAACCGTCTTGGGGTGGCAGAATGGCAGCCTATAAAATGAACTTCCTCCCCCAAATCCTCTACCTATTCCGTAACCTGCCACTTAACATTCCTAATACCCATCTGAAAAAAATCTCCACCATCATGCACAAATTTATCTGGCAAGGAAAAAAGCTAGATGCTCAACTCTCACCCTGTACAAACCCTACAATGCAGGAGGGGCAGGCCTTCCTAATATAGGAAATTATTATAGAGCCACCCATTTGGAACAAATGGGGAAATGGAACTGTAAGGGAGACACACCTTCATGGGTTGACATAGAGAGGGCACTAACCCCATCCCATAACCTCAGCTGCATAACCTTAATAGACCTGTGCCATAAATGGAACATACAAACTTTCCCAGTAACTATCCAAGCCTCTATCCTAGTATGGAGACAAACCTCCAGGCAAAACAACACACTAAATATCCTGGATGGTTTTTCGGAGATGGTACTGCGCAGCCTATTATCCAAGCATAAACAGACAAAAACTAGTGTAATCAATGTGATGGCTCAATAGACAGTTCTCATGTGTCACAGTGTACCTGATGACCTGTGAGATGTGCTGCAAACTTCTTACATTTGCACATATGAATATTGAAAAGAGGTTATAAAATACATGTAGCAAACATCATGTGTTGTTTCAAACAAATCAAAATAAGTGGATACAGTGCTAGAGTGGTAAATGAAAACAGTGGATAATGTTGCACAACTTGTGTGTTCATTATATGATTCAGACTCCCTCTGCTGGTGGAAGACTGTAATGTGTCTGATGTGCGAATCCCAAATCAAGCTATATGTATAAGCAATAAAAATCATATGTATCCAGCAATAAAAATCATATAAATCAAACGAGTATAAAATGGATATAAAATGGATGATACAACATATAACGTGATAGTAAAACACAGAAGATCGAATAAAAAGTCCTTTTTCAAATATGATGATAATGAAATAGTGACAAAAAGTAACTTGTGCTCCAAGTGTCCATTAAAACATTTCGTGGTACGCTTGTGTAAGGAAAGCCTCTTTTGCAGGGGGGTTAATGTGTCATCATCCCCAAGAAGGATTCCTCTAGACCGGTGCTCCAATCCCCCTAAGTGCTCTCAGAACTCTCACCTCTGAAATACAGGAAATGTGCACAGGTTTCTTTTGGACCTCACTCTCCAATCCAACACCGCTTTAGCGTCACTCTTTGGGTGGTTAAACGATCGTTGCGACCGACCGGTCGTGAGTCACCTCTTGCGCTCTAAGCCTCCATATAGCTCAGGTATGAAAGAAGAGACAAGAAGCTTCCATGGTGTAGTAGGTTAAAACACTCCAAGGTGTTTATTAAATCCAATAAAAGATGTTCACATAAAAATGCGGTAAAATCACTTTAAAACAAACAGCAAGGGCCAAACTGCCTCTCACTGTGTATCCAGCAACGTGTGTGCAGCCTAAATATCCTGGATGGCCCCCCTATCCCCATTAAATGTCTGCAAACAGTAATACCAATGCTATATACGGACTCATTAAGCTCGGAAGGTATCTCCAACCTGCAACAGCTGTACACCAATGACAAACTGAAACCCATATCCTTCATCTTAAATGAATACAAACTATCTCCAGCAGCATCATACATGATGTTGCGCATCCACCACTTTCTACAAAAAGTACCCTCCTCAGAGTTCAGAACCAACCCTCAGGTTTGGCAACCCCTTTTTGCAGAAAAACCCACAAGTAAAGGGATCTCCCTCATATATAACTTCCTGCATAACACACAACCACTCTCTAAAACAAAATCCATGGAACAATGGGAAAAGGAATTAGGTACACTGGGAGATGATGCTAAAAATAACTATGAGATGGTACTACATGCCCTTTAGATTAGCAAAATTCTCCTCCTCTACCTCTCAGGAATGCTGGAGAGGCTGTGGTCAAGTAGGAAACCTTACACACATTTTATGGGATTGCCCTTCTTTGACCAGTTTCTGGAGGCACATTTTTTGTCTAATCTCAGCTCGCACAGGTATCCTCCGCCCCCCATGTTCCAAACTAGCCATTCTAAATATTGGCATCGAAAATGACCCACCAAATTATAGATCTGTGATAACTCACATCCTCCTCGCAGCAAGACTGGCCATACTGAGGAAATGGAAAACACAACTCACCTCCACTCTCTCAGAAGTCTCAGCTATGGTCACAGAAAATAAAACCTTCGAGAAACTGATAGTAATCAATGCAAACATATGAAAAATGTAAACTATTATGGGAAATTTGGCCATAGAAACACACCATCTAGTACTTGAATACTATTGATATACTTATACTGCACTCTTTCTTGTCTCGTGTTGTTACCTCCTGCAAGCAATGTAATTATATTTTATATTATTTACCAATATCCTCCAACAACAAATCTCTATGTATGATGCACCGGCATAATTGTATTGTATTGTACTTTGAAATTGTTTTTTACTTCTACAACTCCAATAAAAATCTATTGTTAAAAAAAACAAAAAACTGTCTTTAGAGTTAAATCTAATAAATAATACTTTAAACACATTACACAATTGTAATTGGGTTGGGAATTTCAACTCTCCAACCCATTCTTGATATTTTTTTTCTTTTTGTTTGTGCTTCTAATGAGCCACACTCCATGGATCTTGAAAGATTATGCTCATCATAAAGCCTATTTAAAGCCTCAGTTTTTATTACTTGACTAATTTTACCATACATTCTCATCTACTTAAGTGGCCTTCATGGTGGACAAAGCAATGAATATTTCACAAACATAATTTCAGCATATTTTACCCAAACAACAAAAAAGAACCAAAAAACACATGATGTTTATCCATTGACTCTTGCTAATTTCAAGTTACAAGCTGTTTTATATGGTGCTTGCCCATTATGCATGTTCATAAGCTCAGTATAAAATAATCTTACTACTCTCACAGTAAGAGACAGATAACTGTTTTTCATCTGTACCCCTTATTATATTAATATATTAATAAACTCAGTATTTGTGATAAAAAAAAAAAAAAAAATACACAAGCAGAATATACTGCACAACATAAAATGTGTCTATTTTAGTTCATATTGGATGAAAAAAGATTCAAGAGGCTCCATATGCAAACTCTGTGCATTTTAAACATTATGCCTCAGGAATACATGTGAATAGAATCAAAAGTCAGAGGGCCCCTCCACATAGAAGAGAAACAATAGGCCTTTCATATATCACAACATGTTTAGTAATATTGAAAGCAAAATCATTAATGATGAGGTTGTACTCCTCATGATTCTATTCACATTTACTCCAGAAGAAGAATGTTTGAAACACGTCAAGTTGGCACGTGGAGTCTCTTGAATATTTTTTAATCCAACATGAACTAAAATAAACATATTTTATGCTGTGCAGTATATTCTGCTTGTGTAATTTTAATTATTGTTTTAAAAGAAAAATATGGGCTTTTTTTTAAATCAAACTTACCTTGGTGGTGCATCTGTCTCCCGCTGGATCCAACACTGAGAACCAAGCGATCGAACCCTGCCAATCTCTCGGTTCTTAGTGCTCCCTGAGCAGAGAGCTGGTGACTGGCGACCACTGCTGTCTGCTCTCTCCTCCAGCACTCAGTGGAGTGCTCGGCTGTGAAGGGGCGGGAGCGGCCAGCTCAGGCTCTTAGCAGCTCTCTGAGAGACTGAGCCGAGTGTCGGTCCAGGCATGGGGGTGCATCCCGTCCATATGGCCACAATCCCTCCTGAGCCTGGACTCTGTGATTTTAGGGCCTCAGCACGCTATCTGCTGAAAATGTATCAGAGAAGTGCAAAACAAACTGCATTCCTGTGAGCCACAGGAGATGTACAAACTTTCTAGATTTTATGCCTACACACAATCCATGATTACCCCTTGTTTTTTGTTTGCATTGTAAGCCTTATGTGGATGTAGACACATAGAGCACACTTTGTCTTTCTGGTAATAATATATGGTAACATCATGTGATGATCTTTGCTAGCAATTTTGTGATAATCCGTTTAGTTGAAATTTAGTTGAAATTAACCATTAATTCTACAAGGCAGCAGTGCACAGTGTCTCTGTGCCTTTGTTTATTTAAAAAAATACATGATCACCATGACAGCACTGATGTAGTTATCAGTCAGCCGTCAGTGGTGGTAGAAATGTTTGGTCTGTCACAAGTTTGTTCTAAGATAAGATGACAATGGAGGCATCTGAACACACTTCCATCTCCATGAGTAGGGATGAGTAAATCTGCCTGGGTTCGAATGGCTGGGTTTGGGGAATCACGTTTGAGATCCCCAAACCCCAAACATAGCATGAAACCCCATTAAAGTCTATGAGAACAGTAAAATTCAGCAGTACCCCTATCTGATTCATTTCACTTTGAATGTAGTTATTAAAATTATAAAAACAGAAATGGGAAAAAAATGGTGCAGGATTCCCTTTATTATTCCAACCACACCCTTATCTATTCATGCAGCCTAATAGCCAGGTAAGAGAGGACAGTGAGCATGACCCTCCCAGTTTGAGAAAGGTTGCTGCTAAAAAGTTTGACCCAAAATAAATGCCCTATCAACAGGAAATAAAAATATATCCTCAATAAATGATTAATACCCCAAAATAGTGCCCCTCCCAAACAAAATTTCAATCCTAGCCAAAAAGGCAGTTCAGGAGCTCAAAGTTACCTTGAACCCTAGGTCAACCACAAAATTAAAATTAAAGATAAATTAGCCCCTAATAATAAGACCAAAAAGGCAGAAAGTGGGGTTTATTGCCCAAAGAGCTAGTAATTAGAATTTATTTACAGTTTTCTGACTGACCATACTTTTTCTCTATGCAGTTTGTCAGTGTTCCCAATCCTTTCCCCATAGCAGTTCAAAATACACTATGGCTGTTCAGTGCCCCCCATTTTATAGTGAATGGGCTGGCACATAGCAACACCTTCATTTTTGGCCCTTCACAGTTCATAGCATTTTGCATTGTATTATCATTACAATGAATTTGGCCTTTAGAAATTCAGCATCAATTCATTGAGACCAAGATTCTCGAACCTGCCTGCAGGATTTACCTCAAACCCATAGTAGCACCTAGAACCTCATCAAAGGAATAAATATGGATGACTTCTGAATAATTAAATTAATCTTAATATTATTTTTTAAGTAATAGACAAGGAAACAAATCATTGGGGGGTTGGTCAAATAGTGTCTGCACAGCTGAATACTATCTAATATCTATAACCAACTTTACCACTGATAGTCTTCCACTTAACAGTCAGGTTCTACTGTACAGATCTATGTTCTGTGAAATAAAGAATCACATAGTTTTAATGTAAAGTGAAAATCAAATGTAAGGGAAATGTACTGAGGGAAATAAGGAGGGTGCTATTTCTGACCACCTTCCTAAAGTGCTAGTGGCCTGGATGCTATGCTGAATCCGATGCTTTGGCTCCAGTGCTTTCTTCATAATTCGACTGCTTTGAAGCCCCTGCATTTGCAATTAAAAACAGGGGTCTGTTTTTTAATAGAACGTGAGCAATTGCAGTCTTCATATTTCCTCAATTCTTTTTTTACTTAGTCTTTGGGTGTTAACTATAACAGCAAACCATAGAGATCTTTTGAAAGTTTTATCACATGTGAAAAGAAACCTTTTAACAGTTTACTACAGCGTGTAAGCTTAAAGTTCAAGGTTTTATTATACAAATCCAGGTTGCTAGAAAACCAATAACTCATACATGTCAGAACAACATATTTATCTCACTCTATTAAAACTATACTGCTGGGTGTTAAAGTGATTGTAAACCCTGACCTTGTAAAAAAGCCCATTCAGTTTAAAATAGAAATGAAAGGCAAAACATTTGTGTAAGCATATGAAAAAAATATTATACATACCTGTTATCCTTTTTATATACTGTAAGTGATCACAATCCATCTTTTCTCAGCTGCATAAAGAGCTCATAGAACTAGGGGAGGAGAAAAAGCTTTACACCGGTTTTCCCAGTAAATGGCTGTGGGGGGGGCGGAAAAGTCTGATCATTGGAGGAGAGCAGGCTGAGTTCCCAGCACAGAGGGAACTGACTGTGCTGTGCTCTCATGCCTAGTGTAGTCAGTTCTTAATAGGAAAGCAGAGGGACTGACAGGAACATCAGGGATTTCACATAAAAGGAACAATACAAAGAGAACAGGAGACTTTCTCATACGAGTACATGGTACAGGAGGAACATATCAGGAATATGAAATATTAAGTGTACCCATTATTTAATCCTCTTGTGAAGATTTTACATTAGCAATACTTTTTTTAAACGTTCACTATTCTGCAGTAAATCTTTTTATCCCAGTTCGAACACTCAGTATGAAAGAACTGCTCCAAGGCAGTCCCCCACTTAATGGCCAGCCACAGACATAGGGTGCAGGTCCAGTTCGTACCGTGAATAGTCTGAAAATGTGGATGGATGACTGCATGCTTCAAAGAATAGTTAAAACTCTGTCTTCTTTTTTCCAAAAGTTAAAAGCAAGACAACAGCGCAGTTACACAGGTAGCAAGGCTGACGTGTTTCACATCTAGGGGTGGGCAAGCGGTTTGGGCCCAGCTTAAGTTCAGCCCGAACATCACCTGTTCGGGTGTTCGTCTAACGTCCGGCCGAGCGCACAGTCAATAGACTGTTAAAAAGGTGTTCCAGCCTGGGTGAAAAAAAATGAAAAGTTAGCAGCTACAAATCCTGCTGCAGCTGATGACTTTTAATATTAGGGCACTTACCTGTCCAGGGAGCCCGCAATGTCAGCACCCCAGCCGATCTTTGGATCGTATCCCGGGTGCTGCTACCACCATTCCTTGTAAGGGATCCCAGCAGTGAAGCCTTTCATCTTCACAGCTGGATCCCTGCTGCACATGCGCAAAGTGCTTTCTTATTGGCCCAGAGGTGGGGCAAGGAGGAGGGGGACCGAACGTCCAAGAGACAGGCCTTGGCCCCATCTCTGGAAGTGGGGAAGAGGACCTGTCAAAAACAGGTCCCCGTTCCCCCACCCCCCTGAAAGTTGCCAAATGTGACACTGGAGGGGGGTAAGAAGCATATAAGCGGAAGTTCTACTTTTGGGTAGGGAAGCTGGCCACCGCATCCTTAACAATGGATGAGTCATCAGCTGTCAGCGGGCTTTCCTGCTGACACCTGAATGAAAAAAATATTGCTGAATTAGCTGGCAATAGAAGACCCTTTGGTTCCTAATAGACAATCACCACATGTTTCTCCAATCTCATATGTATTGCTACTGGTGAATCATTTACCACTATATATTTTTTAAATTTAGCTTTGCTTATAGACAGCAGCAGCTTCCCAATATATTTTTATTCTACAGGAATATATATGGCCCTTTAGTAGGCGCTGCACCACAATGGCCTCCTGCTTCCTTGGCATCCTTAAGTGGAACCAATGGACAGAGAAGGATCCTGCCTTATTTTCTCCTCTATCTCATTTCCTAATGCTATCTCCTTCCCCTGCATTGCCCAATGGTGGGCAGCTGGCGCCTGTGGAAGAGTAGAATCAAGCCCTTCTCCTCTTGCGGTTCCCCTTCCTGCTGTGTCTCCAGTGCCTTATCTATAAGGCAAGCATGTGTTCCGCTAGCAAAGTTAAGAAGATGACGTCACTTTCTTCTGCCTGCTTATGGTCCACCATTTTTGCAGCTTCCTCAAAATGGGACAAGACTGAGCTGGTATTCCAGATCAGCAATTACTGATAGGGGAAAAAATCTCCTGAGTTAATCCTTGTCTTGAAGTCACACAAGTAGTCATTTACAGTATATCTCCCTGCCAGGTACAGCCTCGGAAGCATGTAAAAGGTATAATTCCAGCATGTGGGGTGTAGCATACTAATCTATTGATGGACAGCTGGTTATGTTGCTGCTGTTCCACCAAGAATTCTTCTGGCATGGTGTAGCAAGTCTTTTAATCATGTGTGTTTTCCCAAGTGCTGGACAAACAAGTTCCGGATATGGGCTGGACAAGGCACATGGGAAGTCTTCTACTGTATATGCACAGGGTAGACAGTAGGTTTATTCTATTTATCACACAGCACCAGTGGCGGTCCGTCCATTAGGGGCGCACAGGCACCACCCCCCATCCATGCGTCTGGCCCCCTGATCTACATACAGGAATTGGGAAACAGGTCTCAGACCCGCTTCCTGATTGGCCGGGAGGAGAATCAGTGTGAAAATAGTGAATATTCAATTGCTATTATCACAAAACTGGGTGGGCTCTGCACCCCAAGCCCACCCTTTTTTGAAGCCTATTAGAGCTCTAATCATGTGCTTCAAAAAAAACCCTGATTGGAATCCATAGTCCGGCACTCTGCATGTAGATTAGGGGGCCGGACGCATGGATGGGGGGGTGGCATCCCTGCTCCCCTAATGGACGGGCCACCACTGCTGGATATTATAACACTTTATTAATTCTATATTACTTTTATTAACAATAAGGAAAAGGGATGCCTGCCTAAGCACCTCCAAACTAATTTGTGAAACTCCTGAGGTCCAAGCACTAAAGGAGAACTGCATTTGGTTGAAAAGGCTGACAGAATGTTCCAGGGAGACTTTCAAGGTCTTGCCTCTCTTTCAAAGGATAACTGTATTGCAATAGATAACAATTAATGGATGAGGAGGGGAGTTTACCTGTTTACAAAAGATGCAAAAACTATATTTTGGAGAGTGCTGAGCCTGTGCTGCACTTTTTGCCCATATTCATGACCTATGTCATGGGTGTCCGCTTATCTCTGCATGCTTTGATGATCCATCTCAGCTTCTTGTGAGTCTAGTGCCAGACCACTATTGACCTGGTGGTGCCCCAGGGCAAATTTTAAATATTAAGTCTGCTCCAAGCATCAACTATCTTTTTGGTAAAATTACAACAGGGACAAATTAATAGACAGGGAATTATATGAGGCTCCTGTACAAGATAATATAGAAAGTGGAGTAACACCACATATAGTACAGTTACCTAGTCCCAAAGCCCAGACTGAGAAGGCCGGGAGATCACCACAGGTCTCGTTCATGTTAAAGCTGGAACAGTCACTGATATAACAAGCTGAAACAACCGTGGTCTACTTGGTTAGATTGGTACAAATAATTGACTCTGAAGCAATAGATCACATGTGCATTAGATCCTCCTTCCCCCCTCTTTACCCCCACCCCCCGTTACTCCCCATACCCCCACCTTCTAGTTCAAAAAGTTTTCTTGTGCATTTTCCCCCCATACCCCAATGTGTTAAAGTGACATTGTTATTGTTATAGCAATACCTTTTTTCCAAAATACTGAACGATACTTCAGTATATATGTTCTGTTTAATCCGTTTTATTATCTTTGAAACATGTTTATTATCTTGCTCATATATAACTTGGTGTGAACGGTATTATGCATTATCTCACCAGAACAATGTCTGTACCCTTGAGAATCAACAATAAAATATATTGAAATTAAATTTGCTTATCCCTACAGGTAATGCAAATACATGACATATGAAATTAAAATACATGACATTTAAACCCCCCAAAAAACTCTAAGACTACACAAAATTAGAAAAATATAATAAAATTAGAAAAAAATATTTTAAAAAATGGAAAAAATTGAAAAAAAAAATTAACTCCTTTAGAGGAGACAGGGAGTTTGTTGGGAAATTGGATAGGGATACACAAAAGAAGAAAATGAAGACATTTAATAGAGATACCAATGACCACAAACAAGGCAAAGTGTATGAATTGCAAAAGGATAAGGACGTTGGAGTAGTGGAATCCAGGGCCTCCACAGAGTAAAGAGAGGTGATTCCAACTAGAGGACCCAACACCCCAAGACCTACTAATACCCCTAGGCCAGGTAATTACAATAAGAACCCCCCACCTACTAGAAAAGTAAACAGGAACCCCCCTACCAACAGCATGAGGAAACTTATGCAAGAACCAACCCCCCAGTATCAAGTATCAGTATCAATGTGTACAACTTATGGTATTTGGAAGTGAGAGCTCTTTGGGTGTATTTGAAGCCAAGTACACCCAAGAAGAAGTGACATCATGTGGGTGGAGTAAGCCCCATGTATGGTTATTTAATGGAACTGAGTAGCTGGTGAACTCTGTCTTTGATAATGCCCTGTGAGAGGGGTGAAACGCGTCAAGGTAGATTGCGGTTCCTCAGTTACCTCCAGCGAACAGTGGAACGCAGACGAGGTGCATGCTAACAAAAATGCTTCCTGGAGCCAGCGAACTATTTTTCCATATTAAGGCGTTGTTACTCCGCAACACTGTAAGTAAGATTTTAACCATTTTATAAATAAACTGAATGTTCTACACTATACTGGTTCTCTCTCCTTATGTATGAGCATGTGAACTTCTTAAGAAGTGTCATCCCATCTCCCTGTTCACCAGTCTACTAGCCTGAGTGACCCACATGCAGTATTGCTAAGGAGTCCAAATTTTAATTTTCTGGTGAGTCCAACGAAGGGGGGGGGGGGGTTGTGAAGCACAGGTCACTTTGGAGGGATCTTGGGAACACTGAGCACTTTTTAAAGATTTTTCCACAGGAGCACTTTATGAGGAAACAAACATATTGGGGACTGTGTTTATATATCACAGATTTTCATTTGCTACATGCTTCACACTATGAATTTTTGAATTTTTTGTGGTTTTAAAAAAAATGTTACTTTATTAATGAATTGTGTTTCACAGACTTTCACTGGCTACATGCTTGTCACAATTTATCACTGTGTAACTTCTATGGATTGATTTTTGCGATGTATATGATGTTAAGCACTTGCACTTTATTATTTTAGGGTGCTATTTTGTGTGGTTGTGCTGTGGTTTGTATCTTTTGTTTGTTATGACTAGCTTTAGCTGTCTGTTAGGAGATGGTGTCATTTCTGACTTCAAGAATCTCTCAAAAAAGTTAATATGATAGAAAGTCTGGGGACTGGTTGAACACGGTTTTCATTAAAGGAGAAGCACAGCCAAAGCTCGCTTGGTTGTACTTCTCCAATGGATCACAGGAAGGCAGACCGTTCTGCTCTCCTTATGATCTGTTTTCAGAAGAGAGTGAAGTGAAGTCCGCTCTCGCTGATGTCACAGAAGTCGGTCCAGACTCTGCGTCATCATGACCACAGAGTCGGGATCCACCAGCTCCCTAGACCGACACCCGGCTCAACCTCTCTGCAAGCCGCTGAGAGACTGATCCGGCCACTCCTGTCCCTCCACAGCCCAGCACTCCAATGAGAAAGGAGGGGGCAGTGCAGAGAGCTGTGACTGGCAGTCAGGAGCTCTCTGCTCGAGGAGCTGTCAGAACCGAGTGACCACCTGTTTTCAATCGCTCAGTTCTCAGTGTAGAGGTGCCAGGGAACAGATGCAGTATCCACCTAGGTAAGTATAAATAAAAAAAAACAGAAACTTATACATCTCTTTTAACATACAATGAAGTAGCCAAGCTTCTAAATGTTTAACCCTTTGTAGAGGTCAAATCTAGTTTACTACTGATGAGATACAGTCAGGCCTGGACTAGCGTACCGGGATACTTCCCAGTGGGCTGGCCGCCTCCTGGCTGTCTTGGGGCTGCTTTGAGGGAAGCGGTATAGCTGAGGGGCCGCCATGCAAGTGCACAGGCGCAGACCGCACTGATCGTCACTGCTTTATTTGACATGGCAACACCATTATGTCAGTGCGCATGCGCCTGCCTTCCTGAAAATAGCCGAACATGTACGGACTTTCCTCTAGCCGGGCTAGCTTCAGAACAAGCTCTGGAAAGTCCATACACATTCGGCTATTTTCGGGAAGGCGGGTGCATGCGCACTGACATGATTACGCTAGGCAGCGCCATTTTTAAAAATAAAGCAGTTGCGGTCAGTGTGGTCTTCACTGGTGCCTTGCGCCTCAGCCGGGTAAGACCAGACCTGTCCACTCCGAAGCCTATGATCTCTCCTGTCCCATCCCCCAGCCTCTGGCCTCCTGTACCATCCATAGCCTCTGACCTCCTGTCCCATTCCGCAGCCTCTGACCTCAGCAGCCTCTGACCTCCTGTACCGTTCACAGCCTCTGACCTCCGCAGTCTCTGACCTCCTGTACCGTTCGCAGCATCTGACCTCCGCAGCCTCTAACCTCCTGTATCGTCCATAGCCTCTAACCTCCGCAGCCTCTAGTTTCCTGTACCCAGAGGCGTAACTAGAACCTTCAGGGCCCCGGTGCAAGAAATTATGAAGGGCCCCCTGGCCAGGGCCCTTCCCACTGATCCTGGGGCCCTTTACGCCTATCATGGGTCCCTTTATTACGATACTGCAGTGGGGCCCTTTCACAAGTTCTGCAGCAGGCCCCAGGGGGACCAGGGAAGCACACAGGGGCCCTGGGAACAGCAGAAGATAAGTAAACTGGATAGAGGAAAATGGAGGAGATTGGGTCCTCTAAATGCCACCCCGCCATCCCTCCTATTCAGGTGTACAAGGGAGGCACATGGGCCCCCTGGACCATGGGGCCCGGTTGCAATTGCAACCCCTGCAACCCCTATCGTTACGCCCCTGCCTGTACCATCCGCAGCCTCTCACCTCCGCAGACTCTGGCCTCCTGTAACGTCCGCAGCCTCTCACCTCCTGTACCATTCGCAGCCTCTGACCTCCACAGCCTCTGACCTCCTGTACCATCCACAGCCTCTGACCTCCGCAGCCTCTGGCCTCCTGTACCATACGCAGCCTCTCACCTCCTGTACCATCCACAGCCTCTGACCTCCTGTACCGTCCACCACCTCTGACCTCCTGTACCATCCACAGCCTCTGACCTCCTGTACCATCCGCAGCCTCTGACCTCCTGTACCATCCGCAGCCTCTGACCTCTGCAGGCTCTGACCTCCTGTACTGTCCATAGCCTCTGACCTCCTGTACCATCCACAGCCTCTGACCTCCTATATCATCCACAGCCTCTGACCTCAGCAGTCTCTGACCTCCTGTACTATCCACAGCCTGTGACCTCCTGTACCATCCGCATCCTCTGACCTCCTCAGCCTCTGACCTCTCCTGTCCCATCCCCTGACCTCCACAGCCTCTGATCTCTCCTGTTCCATCCCCTGACCTCCGCAGCCTCTGACCTCTCCTGTCCCACCCCCTGACCTCCGCAGCCTCTGACCTCTCCTGTCCCATCCCCTGACCTCCACAGCCTCTGACCTCTTCTGTCCCATTCCCCAGCCTCTGACCTCTCCTGTCCCATACCCCAGCCTCTGACCTCTGCAGCCTCTGACCTCTCCTGTCCCATCCCCCAGCCTGTGACCTCTTCTGTCCCATCCCCCAGCCTGTGACCTCTCCTGTCCCATCCCCCAGTCTGTGACCCTCTGCTGTCCCACCCCCCAGCCTGTAACCTCTGCTTTCCCATCCCCCAGCCTATGACCTCTCCTGTCCCATGCCGAGCCTCTGACCTCTCCTGTCTCATGCCCAGCCTCTGACCTCTCCTGTCTCATACCCCAACCTCTGACCTCCACAGCCTCTGACCTCTCCTGTCCCATCCCCCAGCCTGTGACCTCTTCTGTCCCATCCGCCAGCCTGTGACCTCTCCTGTCCCATCCCCCAGCCTGTGACCCTCTGCTGTCCCATCCCCCAGCCTGTAACCTCTCCTGTCCCACCCCCCAGCCTGTGACCTCTATTTTCCCATCCCCCAGCCTGTGACCTCTCCTGTCTCATCCCTCAGCCTCTGAACTCAGTTGTCCCATCCCCCAGCCTCTGACCTCCACAGCCTGTGACATCTCCTGTTCCATCCCCCGGCCTGTGACCTCTCCTGTCCCATCCCCAGCCTGTGACCTCTCCTGTCCCATCCCCCAGCCTGTGACCTCTCCTGTCCCATCCCCAGCCTGTGGCCTCTCTTGTCCCATCCCTAGTCTCTGACCTCTCCTGTCCCATTCCAGCCTCTGACCTCTCCTTTCCCATCCGCAGCCTCTGACAACCTCCTGTATCATGTTCGCAACCTCTAACCATCTCTTGTATTTTATCATGATTTTGGATGGTATACCGTGCTGATGGCAGTGGAGAAAGCAAGCAGCAACCCCAACCCACAACAAGGTACACTAAGCAATAATTATAAAAATAGGCTGTGCTAAATGCAAAATTAAATAAATAATATCACATAAAAATTAGACACATGAATTAATACAAGGATGCGCAGATATGTTTTGCTGGCACATAAAACATAGGACATAAAAATCCAGTCACAGTTCTCATAACCCGGTATAGCGAATAAAATGGGATAATAGTGCTAAAAATACATAAAATGGAACAAAAGCACAAACATATATGGTGAAACAAATGACCATTGGATATATATACCCACAAAAATTAAATTGTAGGTGTATATCCACTAATTAAGTAAATAACTATGCATTCTAGATCTTGTGCAAAGCTCGTCCACAGACTATAAAGCAGAAAAGGGGGGAGCGGGGACACCCAGTGTTCTTAAACAACCAAACGAATTTGTGAGAATCCACCACCAAACAATAAATGCCCTTACCAGATGTAAGCAAAAAAGCGCATTGGCTTTTCACCCGGCCAGGGTCCCTTTTGGGGATTGTGGAGGGCTCCTCTCCGAAAGTTGATGCCTGAGCTGTTGACTATAACCTCTAAATCCACTCAAACAATGAAACAGCATCTGCCATAGAAAAGAAAGGCTCCAATAGTGTGATATTGTAAACCAAATGAAATGTATTGAATAAATATTACACTTACATAGTGTCCGAATATACCAAGCGTATAGACAATCGGCCGGCTAAGTGTGTACACTGATCGAATGGCGGTGACATCAGTGCGTCCTCTGCAGTCTCTGAGGGGGAAGTCTGGAGAGGTGTCAAGAGTGGGAGTCCCGCCAGGATGGGGGGTCACAGAAGGAGTCAGACGTGTGTGGACTGGAGAGGAGAAAATAGGATAAAACCAGAGCCACCAAGCTGAAGCCGACTGACTGAGCCCTGCATGGTGCACCTGAGAGGAGTTCAGTGACAGCGCCACAAGGCCAGTCTGAGGGGGGGGGTCAGTGATGTAAGGGGGGAGTGAATACAATAATGTAAGGGAGCTCGGATATAAAGGTTTCCCCCTTATATCAGTAACCCCCCCCCCCTTACCTTAGTGTTTTCTTTAGTAGGTGTTCTCTAGTCACCAGAGTCCTCCCCACATTACTAGAGTTTCCTTTTACATCAGAGTTTGCAGAATTCCCCCTTACAACGCAATGGGGAACTCTGGGAACTCTGATGTAAAGGGCAATGCTGCAGAAACTGATGTAAGTGGGTACCCTGATGTAAAGGGGAATGCAGTGGATTCTGATATAAGGGGGATCTCTGGTCACCAGAGCCCCCCCCTTATATCAGAGTCCCCCCTTAGATCCAAGAAGCAGAACAGAGTTTTGGTGGGACTATATGGGCAATAATCGCAAAGATGAGGTGTAAAGATAAAAAATATAAATTTTATAATAATCACATCATATAAAAACTGGTAGAAAAAATATTGATACACATATAAAAATACAGACATTTTTTTGCAGCATAGACAATACTGGGTTGTATTGGTTACTGCCAATGCTTAGACTGATAGCAGTCTTCATCAGGGAATTTAGGGTTTCATACAACAGCATATTTCTAATATTGAAAGACTAATAACAATTAATAATGCAAAGATTACATAAATACAAAATTTATCAATCCATCAATGCAGCAAAATATATATAAGAAAAATTCAACAATGAGTATGTAGCAAGATATCTTCACATGGGTCATGACTTACAGTTCCGGTGAAATATCACAGGGAGCCGACAGAGTCCCAGGTAAACCCCTCACCACAAAACATACGGGACCAGGCTGGAAGGGAGCCCAACGCTTGAACATTCAGAGAAGGATGAGGAGGTCTATAATAAGGTACAATTCACATAATTAAACACTAATGGGAAAAAGGGAATATAATGTATTGGCACAAAGGGAAACCCTAAATTACATACTTACTTAGATAATATTTAGAAAGCATGTGGGGTGGTTAATGGCCAGGAGACATAACATCAATTTCTTCAGGGGTAGATAAAGAATATTATATATCAGAATCCTAATGCAGCCCTGTAGAGGTCAGAAACTGCCCAGACAGGGAAAACAAAATATAGTCCCACAGCCAGATGACTTTGAAAAACCAGGGGAGACAACCGCCCTAGAAAAAAAAAAAATATATATATATAACATATGATGAGTATAAGAAAGAGAAATGGTTTCTCACTAGAGTATAGCTTTTAATATATCTATCAATCTCTCCAATGGATATGTTCAACCATGTAACGTGAATCAAATCACATACAACATGGCATAAACAATCAAGTGCTGGAGAAAGTATCTATAGAGAAACAAACGAACAAAAGCTGATGTACTGAAAAGCAGAGATAGTTTACTACCTGAATGGAATGCGTCTCCGATTATGGCCAGAAGCTCAGTCCAAACTGTTGCCAATGTATGACTCTGCCAACTGTTGCGGACCAGATGCTGCCATCAGCCCTTTAAATACCTCCCAGGTAAACACCCATTTCCTAATTGGGGGGCCAGCAGACTGGACATTCTGAAGATGAACACAAAGGTGCTTGGCTCCAATGCCAACTGCCAATGAGCTGCCACATTGACAAGCACCTTTCCCAACACGTTCTCCACCGATTATCTCCACACACGGAGACCTGTCATTCACTGACACAGAAACTGCCAGTTTATGAAGCTGCGATCTCTGCACTTTACCGGCGATCTGGGTCAGAATTCACCCTCCCCGATTCACCAGCTCAGAGGTGGAGAATTGGGGGAGCGAAGAGGGAATCCCGGGGAAGGAGGAAGATTATAGACTTCCTCCTGCCTCGTTCAGACCCCCAAACACATTAGCCATGTCCCCCTGCCCTGTATATGTGTATACATGTATATGATGTGTGTGTATATATATATATATATATATATATATATATATATATATATGTGTGTATATAATGTATGTATAATGTGTGTATGTGCTTATATATACAAATATAGTGTAGGGGGGCTAATTATTTTATTAACTGTTTGGGCGGGCTCCTCCGAGAATGTCTGTTACTGAGCAGTGATAATTTATCACTGCTTAATAAACCGACATCTCTGAGTTTCTGTGAATTTCTGCTGCTGTAATCTCTTAATGTCTCATGAGATGAGGGCGTTCTCCAGTGTTTGAAGCGCTTGTAGATCACTTCACTTCACAAACTGTGAAGTGATCTACACCGCTTAATAAACTGGCACACAGAATAGAACGATCTCCTCTGTGAATGCCGGAGAACTGTGCAGTGGATTTTTTACACTGCTTTATAAACGGACATCATAGTATGAAAAAGATAATTTGCCATTGTATAAATAATTAACAAGTTACCGACCAAAAAAAAAAAAGGGGGGGGGGGAAGGGAAGGATACACAGACCAACTTAAAAATGTACTACATTAGATGCTCATTTTTACCAGACACAAACCCCTCCAAGAAGGGTCTATAACTTAGTTGATCCCTGGTGGAATGTTTACTTTTAAATTAAATATCCAGCGCGATTCAAGCTGGAGAACCAATTTGTTCCAATCCCCACTGCTTGAATTACGCTGTACGTGCTAAAGAGCCCAAAACTTGAGTTTTGGGACATGGTAGTTATGAACTTGCACTATATGGCAACCAACTTTGGAATTGATATCACCTACCTCAGCCACATGGACATGGTCGTAGATCCTTCTCCAGAACTCCCTAACGGTCTTTCCCACGTAGAATGCCCCACGGGGGCAGTTTATACTATAAATAACCCCCATGGTCTGGCATGTGACATGACTCCTGGGGGTAAAGGGACGACCACCAGGGAGTCCCGGAGAAGGATTCAGGCTGATGTATTTGCAATAGTTACAAGAACCACATGGAAATGTGCCAAGGGGACCAGTGGAAGCCACCGAGATGTCAGGAGAAGAAAACTGACTGGAGACGAGTTTGTCTCGTAAAGGTCTGGGCCCTGCTAAATGTTACAAGAGGATGTGGGGAGAGAAATCTGGCTATTTTAGAACCAGATAGCAAAAGACGCCAGTATTTCTGGTGATATTGTTTAGGGCTCGCATGCTGGCTATTAAAAGAAGTAATAATACGAATGGAATCAGTCTCATTCTTTATGCTCCCAGCAGGGGCCCTGAATAATAACTGGGCTCTCGATTGTACAGCCACTCGATTATATGCCTTCCGTAAGCATGGTTTAGTATACCCCCTCTCTAAGAGGTGTTTTTTCAGGTCCAAGGCCGCCACCCTGAATCTCTCATCATCACAACAATTGCATTATAAACAACAGGTACTGTGAGTATGGAATAGATTTGATGAGTGGCTCTGGGTGGAAGCCTTTTGCCTGTAGGATTGTATTCCCAGCAGTTTGCTTCCTAAACAAATTGCTTCTGAGAATACCATCAGCATCCACCTCAACCTCAACGTCCAAGAAAGTAATCTTTTGATACTCATAAGTCAGGGTGAAAAAAAGATTATAACCGTTAGAGTTAATGGCATTGAGACATTGATGCAAAAGATTGATCAAGCCATCCCAGACCAAAAAAAATCATCAATGTACCTCATCCAGGTTGGCATATGAGGGCGCACAACAGGTCCCCATAGCCACACCCTGCACCTGGAGGAAGTGGGAATGGTTACACACAAAAACATTATGTCTGAGAATGAAGTTGAGAATATGGATGACAAGATCAAACAGGGTCTCGGAATGCTGATTGCTGGATCTAAAGACATTTAGTATAATCTGTGTTTCTTTGGTATGCGGAGCTGAACAGTACAGGCTTTCAGCATCAATAGTAACGAGTAGTGCTCCTGATGAAATATGTAATTCCTCAATGAGCTGTAAGAAGTTAACTGCGTCCTTCACATAGGAAGATAAACTCATCACAAAAGGGCGTAAGGGCGTAGGAAGGAGTCAACCCACTTGCTCGCATTTTCAGTTAGGTTCATGTTGCCTAAGATTATTGGTCTCCCAGGTGGGTGTGTCTGTGACTTATGAATTTTTGGGAGCGCATAAAAGGAACGTGTGCGCGGGTACTTGTTATTTAGGAGATGCCATGTATAGTAAGAAACTGTACCCTTATTCAGGGCCTCGGTGATAAGCGTGTAGAATGCCTTATTAAAGTCCTCAATTTGACTCGCAGACACCCTCACATACCAATCTTTATTATTCAATATATCCATGCACATCTCCTGATATGCCTCCTGATCCATTGAAGAGGAGGGAATTTTGTGATTTATTTTTTACATTTTTTGAAATTTTTGAATTTTTTGAAAATGGAAATTCCCTCAAAGTGCATGATGCTTTATCATTTAGGAGGGCCTCCAGATCGATGCGATCTATCAAATCAGTCGCATCATCAGGGTACTCAGAATTTGAGGGGTCAGATATCTGTCTATCCTCATGAAGTAGTGTAAGGTCCCGCAGGGCCTTACAATCTTTGATGGAAAGTTTTTGTTCAGGTAAAGGATTTGGAGTTTTATAATACATTAATTGAAGCAGAATTTTGTGAGCAAATAGGTTGCCATCCTTAATGGTGGTGAATCTATCCAAATTGTTAGTTGGGCAGAAACTGAGGCCCAGGGAAAGAACCTGGTTCACATATGTAGACAGAGGATACGTAGACAGATTGATCAATTTTAAACCTGTTTCTGAATCAAAAGAAGGACAGGAATCTAGTTTGAGGTCTGATCCAAAGGCGCACAGGGACACCAAGTAGTAATATTGATAAAAGGAAAAATAAAAAACTGATTCTGGATAACAAAGCACTACCGTTATGCACTTCTGAGGTGGTAGGTAACACACTTGGTGCTGTTACTGTAAGTTCTTCCTCTACCACAATGTTTCCTGAAGGTTCACCTGTTGCAGTTAATTCATCACTTGGAGCTGGTTTAGGGGCCACGGGTGGTGCCACTACCACTTGCTATCCTATTTTCACTACCACTCCTCTGTCCTCCAGCACACGGGCCCCTTTGGATCAGTCCCCAAATTAGATTTCTGTCCTTCTTTTGATTCAGAAACAGGTTTAAAAGTGATCAATCTGTCTACTTATCCTCTGTCTACATATGAGACCCAGGTTCTTTCCCTGGGCCTCAGTTTCTGCTCAACTAACAATTTGGATAGATTCACCACCATTAAGGAATGTATTAATGTATGATAAAACTCCAAATCCTTTACCTGAACAAAAACTTTCCATTCAAGAGTGTAAGGCCCTGCGGGACCTTACACTACTTCATGAGGAGGGACAGATATCTGACACCTCAAATTCTGAGGACCCTGATGATGATGCGACCAATTTGATAGATCGCATCGATCTAGAGGCCCTCCTACATGATGAAGCATCATGCACTTTGAGGGAATTTCCATTTTCAAAAAATTAAAAAAAGAAATCACAAAAATTCCCTCCTCCCCAATCCAATCAGAATGTTCCGCGTTTGTCAAATGTGTTACTGAGGCGGTGAACAGGACCCCCATTCCTGGGGGCCTTGCTGACAATGTCTCGGGTGAACACAAAACCGCCCTTATCAACTTACGACACAACTCCTCTATTATAATTAAAAATGCGGACAAGGGAGGGAATTTAGTTGTGATGGATCGAGAGGCATATCAGGAGCTGTGCATGGATATATTGAATATTAAAGATTGGAATGTGAGCGAGTCAAATTAAGGACTATAATAAGGCATTCTACACGCTTATCACTGAGGCCCTTAATAAGGGTTCATAAGTCACAGACACACCCATCTGGGAGACCAATAATCTCAGGCAACATGAACGAAACTGAAAATGCGAGCAAGTGAGTTGACTCCTTCCTACGCCCTTTCGTGATGAGTTTGTCTTCCTATGTGAAGGACACAGTTAACTTCCTCCAGCTCATTGAGGAATTACATATTCCATCAGGAGCACTACTCGTTACTATTGATGTTGAAAGCCTGTACTGTTCAGTTCCGCACACCAATGAAACACAGGTTATACAAAATTTCTTTAGATCCATCAATCAGCATTCTGAGGCCCTGTTTGATCTTGTCATCCATATTCTCAACTTCATCCTCAGACATAATGTTTCTGTGTTTAATGATTCCCACTTCCTCCAGGTGCAGGGTGTGGCTATGGGGACCTGTTGTGCACACTCATATGCCAACCTGTACCTGGGGGAGTGAGAGCGTAACTTTTTACTTTATGATGTGTTTTCCAAATATTCATCACATATCCTCACCTGGATAAGGTACATTGATGATATTTTTTTGGTCTGGGATGGCTCGATCAATCTTTTATATCAGTGTCTCAATGCTATTAACTTTAACGGTTATAATCTTTTTTTCACCATGACTTATGACCGTCAGAAGATTACTTTCTTGGACATTGAGATTGAGGTGGATGCTGATGGTATTCTCAGAAGCAGTTTGTTTAGGAAGCTGCTGGGAATACCATCCTACAGGCAAAAAGCTTCCACCCAGAGCCACTCATCAAATCTATTCCATACTCACAGTACCTGCGGTTGAGACGCAATTGTTGTGATGATGAGAGATTCAGGGTGGTGGACTTGGACCTGAAAAAATGCCTCCTAGAGAGGGGGTATACTTAACCATGCTTATGGAAGGCATATAATCGAGTGGCTGTACAATCAAGAGCCCAGTTATTATTCAGGGCCCCTGCTGGGAGCATAAATAATGAGACTGATTCCATTTGTATTATTACTTCTTTTAATAACCAGCATGTGAGCCTTAAAAAACATTTCCAGAAATACTGGCATCTTTTGCTATCTGATTCTAAAATAGCCAGATTTCTCTCCCCTCATCCTCTTGTAACTTTTAGAAGGGCCCCGTCCTTACGAGTAGAGTTGAGCAAACTTCTGGAAGTCCGGGTTCTGCTGGTTCGGCTGAACTTCGGGACAAAGTCCGGGTTCGGGTCCGGACAGAACCCGAACTTTGTCCCGGACCCCGAACCCAATTGAAATCAATGGGGACCCGAACTTTTAGGCTAAAAAATGGCTGTAAAATAGTCCTGGAAAGTCCTAGAAGTCTGCAAAGGAAGGAAATGGGGGTAAGGGTGGGACAAGTGGCCTACAAAGAAATGGGGACAGGGAAATAACTTTAAATATTAAAAAAAAATAAAAACCTAAAAAAAGCAAAAATGGAGGTGGATGTGGACCATCTTCAAACTGGGTCTGAAAAGTATTAATTAACGGTAGAAGCCAGATAACTGTTCTAAAATCATCTTCAAACTGTGTCAAAAAAGTATAAATAAGCCGGGAGAACCCATATCACTGTTCTGCAAACATCTGGAAAATGTGTGTGTCACTTTAAATAAAAGTGGGACTAACTGAACTACTGTTCTGCAAACATCTGGAAACTGTGTGTAACACTTTAACTAAAACGGGGAGAAACCATACTGCTGTTCTGCAAACATCTGGAAACTGTGTGTGTCACTTTAAATGAAACCGGGACTAACTGAACTACTGTTCTGCAAACATCTGGAAAGTCTGTGTGTCACTTTAACCACTTGACGGCGACAAAGTAGTGCGATATCGCAAATCGCCGTCATCTGACGGCGGCTGCGAAATCGCGCACTGTGAGCGTGCGCGCGCCGCCGGAGGCGCGCCCGTGCGCTCACTGTGTTCGGGGAGGGCCAGGGAGCGGGTGCGGCAGCCTCAATCACCGCCGGCTACCCGCGATGCCCCCCCCGGAGTGAAAGAACGGAGGTCCGTGTAAGTAAACACGGACCTCCGTTCTGTGAGAGGGGGAAGTGCTGTGATCACAGCCTTCCTCTACACGGAAGCTGTGATCAATTCCCTTCCCCTGCTAGGGCAATCCCCCCACAGTTAGAACACGCCCAGGGAACACAGTTAACCCTTAGAGCGCCCCCTGCAGGTTAACCCCCTCACTGCCAATGGCATTTACACAGTAATCAGTGCATTTTTATAGCACTGATCGCTGTATAAATGCCAATGGTCCCAAAAAAGTTTCAAAATGGTCCGACATGTCCGCTGCAATATCGCAGTACAGCTAAAAATCGCAGATCACCGCAATTACTAATAAAAAATAAAATAAAAAAAACCCCAAAAATGAATTCTCATCATCCGTAAACTTGGCCACTTTTGCGCAAACCAATCAATAAACGCCGATTGCGATTTTTTTATCACAAATATGAAGAAGAATATAGATCGGCCAAAAACGGTGAAAAAAAAAAAATATATTTTTTTTTGGATTTGTATTTTAGCAAACAGTAAGAAATTTGTTTTTTTTTGCAAAATTGTCGCTCTTCTTTTGTTTATAGCGGCGATCAGAAATGACGCAGCGATGATCAAATACCACCAAAAGAAAGCTCTGTTTGTGGGAAAAAAAGGACACAAATTTCGTTTGGGTACAATGTCGCACGACCGCGCAATTGTCAGTTAAAGCGACGCAGCGCCGAATCGCAAAAAGGGCCCTGGTCCTAAAGTGGGAAATCCTTCCGGGGCTGAAGTGGTTAAATGAAACCGGGACTAACTGAACTACTGTTCTGCAAACATCTGGAAAGTCTGTGTGTCACTTTAAATGAAACCGGGACTAACTGAACTACTGTTCTGCAAACATCTGGAAAGTCCGTGTGTCACTTTAAATGAAACCGGGACTAACTGAACTACGGTTCTGCAAACATCTGGAAAGTCTGTGTGTCACTTTAAATGAAACCGGGACTAACTGAACTACTGTTCTGCAAACATCTGGAAAGTCTGTGTGTCACTTTAAATGAAACCGGGACTAACTGAACTACTGTTCTGCAAACATCTGAAAGCTGTGTGTGAAACTACCGCATAGAGAAGAACAGTTATATGGGTTCGCTCTGCTATAGAGTTTCACACACAGTTTGCAGATGTTTGCAGAACAGTGATATCATATCACTGTTCTGCAAACATCTGGAAAGTGTGTGTGAAACTATAGCAGAGCGAAACCATATACCTGTTCTTCTCTATGCTGTAGTTTCA
>BLSH010349835.1:279392-291333 GCA_018402905.1 Glandirana rugosa
TTGAGGGTCCAACGAAGCTGTTCCCAGAGGTGGGTGGTTGTTGCGGTAGAGGGAAACAGACTTAAACGATTCGACAGAAAGTGAAGGACTTTTACAACAGGGAGCAAAAATCTGTCCGTACGGATCTGGACGGGTCGGAATGGGGGTAGAGAGGATATGAAGTGTCTTGTACTAGGGGAGGACAGAAGTATCGGAACAAAACCGGTCGTCGAAGAGGACTCCCCCTCCCTCTCTCCTTCTCTCCTCTTCCTGTCCGAAACCTTCATACAATACGAGTGACCGAACGATTTTTGAAATGTCCGGGTCCGGGTCCGTGCCACGGACACCCTAAAGTTCGGTACGGACCCGAACGTTACAGTCCGGGTTCGCTCAACACTAATTGTAATCTATCTTACAGGTTTTAACAAACAGCTTGTGTGTGCTGGAACCATGAAGAGTGAGCATAACATACTTCCAAAGCCTGTCCTTCTCCTCTCTTCCTCTCTCCCTCCCCCTCAGGAGAAGCTGCTGGCCAAAACAAGGCTATGAAGACAGGAGGGGATCATGTTCTGTGAAGTATAGGAGAGATGGGGGTAAGGCTGGGCAGGTCTAGGCATGCCTGTCTAAAAACGAGGGACAACATTTTCAGGAAGTGAAAGACAGCTTAGCAAATTCAGACAAAGGGAGATGGCGTTGTTGGTGGGTGGAGACCCTTGTCGAAGCAACCTGGGAGTTTTATAGAGCCCTGAGTGCTTTATCTGTTACACCTGAGCTTGTTAACCCTCATTGAGCCCAAACAGACTCACTACACAGCACAAACACGAAAGCAATCAATGTACTGCATAAACCTGGGACAAATATATCTCCCATCCTGGAAAGAAGCCATAGATTTTCCTTGCTTCCTGTCACAGTATGTACATATTTTTTGGTTCACATGCTGATGATTTAAAGCCAATATTAATCCCCCATACACTATTCAATTAAGATTGTATGAGATATTTCCCCTCAATCTAGCAAGCACAGCTGGTGTCTTCTCTTGTATTTAAGAAAAAAAAAATACATATTTTTTATAATAATAATAAAATGCTTTGCTATTTTCTGTTGCAAGTTGAGCATATAGCCCAGTAATTAGGTTGGTTATTCTCAGTCCTTCAAACGCAAACAATGCAATGGGTTTTAGAAAGCTTCTCCCTTGCATTTGCAAATATTTATTCAACTGAAATTAGGCTAAATATATTCTATGCATATAAATGTGTTTGCTATCAAATCATTTTTAACAGATTTTCCAGTTTGTGACAATTGGATTTGTTTTGAAAGTTGCAGGAAACAACCTTCATACGAAACCTCTTTTTCATTTCAGTATTTTAAAATATGATGAAGAACATTTGGAAATCAATCAAGATATTTTTGCCAATATGAATGAAAAAATGGGTAAGAAAAATGTGCATATCTATAGATACCACACAGATAAGAAACACTCTACTGACAACAAGGGCCTGTGTCAATGGCATCAGTTTTACATCAGTGTGAGATGCTTAAGAGATTGTCCAAATTCACCGATAGGCACATTGAATACAATAATTAATTTCCGCTTCTGTAGATATCCTAACCCATTAGATAAAATTTGGCAGACAATAATCTGTGCAAACAGAAAAATCAATAATAGATATGGAAAATGTAGTTACACTTTGAAAGGGCTATTGGGCAGACTCTCCTAAGATGTCTGCTGACTAATAGGTGGACTTTGTCTTCCCAACATGGAGTCTAGCTCGGTTGGAGCGGTGTGTCCTGGCTTGAGTGAGGTGAATGATCTAGATGAGGCAATCTGATCTTGGTGGTGAAATCTCCATTTTTAGATTATGTAATCTGGATGATGGGCGTGCCCCCCTCCCCCCTTGATGGTGAAGTGTGTTCTTGTGTGATGATGCATGTCTTTCAGATGATGCCATCCCTTTCTGTTACTTGACTTGCTATTTTATCTAATTGCAAACCACACATTCATCAAACTTTTGATAAACCTGACCCAGAAGGTGTAACCTTATCTATGATTGGTGGGGCAGTATAATCATCAACCCTGTGTTTACTTACGTATTAGCTCACTTGGTCACTAGATGGCACCCCAGGACCAGAAATGTATTTTTCAGTTTTCCAATTGATCTTCTACAACAACTCATCTTTATATTAAAGTGTTACTAAACCCAGTAATATGAAAATAGTTAATCTGCCCCCCCAACGCTTATAAATCTTCTTTATACATTAAAATACTGCCACTATATACCTTTTTGGCTCATCTGTATACCACGGTCACGTGATAAACTGCAGGATTTGCCTGAGTGCTAGGGGTTGAGGTAGGAGGATATTTCCACTACAGCCTGTGTCCTCATGCTGTTATGGGAGGCTGATCATACATGAATCAAGATTTGACATCCCACCCACTGTGTTCTTTTTTAGTTAATTGGACATGCAGGAGGAGAGAGGGACTGGGCCGTCATTTAGGCTCTGTATACACACCCACATGTGTGATATCAATACCATGTGACCTGGCTAGCTCTCATCAGCCAGGAATTGTTCTCTCCAGCAATAGAATCCAAACTGAGCATGTGCAGCCTTCCTACTCTGATTTCGTCATATCTGGCCTTGCCAAGAGAGACCCTGCAGGAGGGAGAGGATCTGCCCATACAGGATCAAAGAGCCTTTTTACACAATACAGAAGATTAACCCCTTAAGCATGCTATTCTGCATATACAGACACATTTTACTGTTGTGAGTTTAGTAACATTTTAACTATTTTTTTATATAATAAATGAATTGTCTTTTGTAAAGGATTCACTCTATTAGTTGGCCTGAAAACATAAAGTGCCTTTGAGAGTCTGGTATCTTTCTAATTTGTGGCAGTAGCATTTAAATTGATTTTTTTTATAATTATAAAGAGGTGCAGTTTCATCTATATCAGTCCATAATTAAAATATTGATGATACCCAAAGAGAAAATAAATAATTAGCACACTTAAACCACTACTTAATTATGGCAACACTATAACACACATTTTGACAGTATTGATTAAGAATACAACACGCCAAATGTTTAACGAGATGATACTTTCACTTTAAGGCTGGATTCACACCAGTCCAGTGCGAATTCCAGCCTGTCTGCTGCCGAGAAGGGGTAGAGCTGCCGTTAGGCGGCTCCTGTCCGTTCTCACAGCGCAGCAGCTGTGGGAGAGGGAGGGACCGCGAGCGGGGGAAAATATCCCCGTTCAGCGTGGAGCGCATCTCCATGTCAGATGCGCTCCCATTGAACACAATGGTCTGGGAATTTGCACCGCATTGCACAGAAAACACACACGTTTTCTGTGCAATGCGGAGTGCGAATGCACTGCACATATGTGAACTGGACACCTTGAAAACAATGTGTTTTCAAGTGTCCTGCGAATTGGATGCGGTTTAAGCCTCATCCATCTCTCATAGATGTGAACGCAGCCTTTGTCCTTTTTTACATCATATGATATTTCATCCTGCATATATATGGTATCTCACAAAAGTGAGTACACCACTCACATTTTAGTAAATATTTTATAATATCTTTTCATGTGACAACACTGAAGAAATTACACTTTGCTACAATGTAAAATAGTGAGTGTACAGCTTGTATAACAGTGTAAATTTGCTGTCCCCCCAAAATAACTCAACACACAGCCATTAATGTCTAAACCACTGGCAACAAAAATGAGTAAACTCCTAAGAGAAAATGTCCAAATTGGGCCCAAAGTGTCAATATTTTATGTGGCCACCATTATTTTCCAGCACTGCCTTAACCCTCTTAGGCATGGAGTTCACCAGAGCTGCACAGGTTGCCATTGGAATCCTCTTCTACTCCTCCATGATGACATAGCAGAGCTGGTGGATGTTAGAGACCTTGCGCTCCTCCACCTTCTGTTTGAGGATGCCCCACAGATGCTCAATAGGGTTTAGATCTGGAGACATGCTTGGCCAGTCCATCACTTTTTCCCTCAGCTTCCTTAGCAAGGCAGTGGTCATCTTGGAGGTGTGTTTGGGGTTATTATCATGTTGGAATACTGCCCTGCAGTCCAGTCTCTGAAGGGAGGGGATCATGCTCTGCTTCAGTATGTCACAGTACATGTTGGCATTTATGTTTCCCTCAATGAACTGTAGCTCCCCATTCCGGCAGCACCCATGCAGCCCCAGACTATGACACTCCCACCACCATGCTTGACTGTAGGCAAGACACAATTGTCTTTGTACTCCTCACCTGGTTGTCGCCACACACGCTTGACACCATCTGAGCCAAATAAGTTTATCTTGGTCTCATCAGACCACAGGACATGTTTCTAGTAATCCATGTCTTTAGTATGCTTGTCTTCAGCAAACTATTTGCGGTCTTATTTGTGCATCATCTTTAGTAGAGGCTTCCTTCTGGGATGACAGCCATGCAGACCAATTTGATGCAGTGTGCGGCGTATGGTCTAATCACTGACAGGCTGACCCCCACCTCTTCAACCTCTGCAGCAATGCTGGCAGCACTCATACATCTATTTCCCAAAGACAACCTCTGAATATGACGCTGAGCATGTGCACTCAACTTCTTTGGTCGACCATGGCGAGTGGAACCTGTCCCGTTAAACCGCTATATGGTCTTGGCCCCACCATACTGCAGCTCAGTTTCAGGGTCTTGGCAATCTTCTTATAGCCTAGGCCATCTTTATTTAGAGCAACAATTCTTTTTTTTCAGATCCTCAGAGAGTTCTTTGCCATGAGGTCCCATGTTGAACTTCCAGTGACCAGTATGAGAGGGTGAGAGCGATAACACAAAAATTAACACACCTGCTCCCCATTCACACCTGAGACCTTGTAACACTAATGAGTCACATGACACCAGGGAAGGAAAATGGCTAATTGGGCCCAATTTGGACATTTTCACTTAGGGGTGTACTCATTTTTGTTGCCAACGGTTTAGACATTAATGGCTGAGTGTTGAGTTATTTTGAAGGGACAGCAAATTTACACTGTTATACAAGCTGTACATTCACTTTTTTCACATTGTAGCAAAGTGTCATTTCTTCAGTGTTGTCACATGAAAAGATATAATAAAATATTTACAAAAATGTGAGTGGTGTACTTACTTTTGTGAGATACTATGTGTGTATTATATATATATATATATATATATATATATATATATATATATATATAATGATGTGCAGGGTGATTGGAGTCTGACATGATTTGGGGGAACAGAAGGATTGAGCCAGTGGAAAAGTCATATAGTTGTGTAAAATATAGAAGCCCATGGGAAGCCCACACAGCATAACCCACATAATTGGGAGATGATGAAAAACCCAGGGAGAAAGATTCAGTTTACATCTGGTCTCTTGCCAGGCTACCAGCGTGTCTCATATTAGTAGGTTTTGTTTGAGATCTGGTGGAAGGGAGCGTAGGTTGCAATGTAATGGAGCCAGCAAGCTGTATGGGCTTACCATTTGAGACTCCAGTTCAAAGTTGGAGTATTTAGAACCTAGGGATATCCAATCTAGGCAAACCCACAATAGGCATGGCAGGATGTAAACCCTTATATTCAGAAGGTTAGCACCCCCTTACTCCTAGGGAGGAAAGTTTATACAGAGAGATGTGAGGGCGGCATCTATGCCATAGAAAATTTGATAAGTCCTTTTGTATTCTTTGCACATTTTTATGGCACAGTAAAAGGGGAATAGTCTGAAGATGGTAGAGGAGTCTGGTAAAGCTAACCATTTTAAATAGGTGACACCTCCCAATGAGTGAGAGTGGGAGATCCATGTCTCCAATTCTCCTATAATTTTTGTGATTACAGGAGGGAAATTAAGATGGTAGAGGGAAGAAAGCAATTTACCGATCTTTACAACTATGTATGTGATGTGACTCTGCAACAGTGAAAATCTAAGCATTCACCCATGAGGGGGTCCTAACGTGATAGAGAGGGGGAATCTTGCTTTTAGGGAAGTTGATTTGCAAACCTGAACAGGTCTGGAAAGTTGTGAAGATGAGCTGGATGTGGGGTATATCTGACCTGGGGTTGGATGTGAAAATGAGGATGTCAAACAATCCTAGACAATGTTCTTGTTGGCCAATTTTTACATCTTGGAGGTTGGAATGGAATAGCAGGTACCGAGATAGGGGCTCCAAAGCCAAGTTAAAGAGTGGTGAAAGGGGCAGCCTTGTCTGGTGCCTTTGTGGAGCCTAACACTATTTGATATGAGATCCGCTGCTGCTATGTTTGCTGAGGAGTCCAAGTACATAGCAGAGACCAAATGTAGAGAGTTGCCAGAGAAGCCAAAACATTGAAGGACTTGAGACAGCCAGGTGAAACTAATATTGTCAAAAGCCTTCTCTGCATCGAGGGAGATTATGGCAATGTCACTGTCAGGGTTGGCTCTGGCATGTTGGAGGACAGTGAGAATCTTTCCTATTTTGGATGATGCAGAGCACCATTGAGTTAAACCTGTCTGAGATGGATGTATAAGAGTGGGCATAATCATGGCTAATCTACTGGTGATGATTTTTGAGAGAATCTTACAGTCTAAATTTAGGAGGGAGATAGGCCTATAAGAGTTTGGTTCTGTGGCATCCTTAACTTTTTTGGCAATTCGTTTAATATGTGCCTGGTACCCAGACGGTAGATATTTACCCCTCCCACTTGAATTCCCTGGTAAACCTAGGGGGGAACCCCCGTATTTGCGGACAGTTTATAAAATTCAGGGGTATAGCCACCAGGGCCCCATTGGCCAGTGTGGAGATATCTTTGGACACCTCCTGGTCAGTGACTGGGGCATTGAGCTGGGATAGAAACAAGGTGTCTATCTTTGGGAGGGAGACCCAATCTAGAAAATCCTGTGCCAAAGCTATGTCTATGGGGTCCCGTCCGTACAATTTGGCATAAAATTGCTCCAAAATTAGGATGATGTTCTTTGCGGATGAGTTTAGGTTGCCTTGAGCATCCATAAGGGCCAAGATATGTGTGTACTGAATTTGTCTTTCCAGGTCTCTTGTAGCAACCTTTGGAGGTCCTTGTTTTGAGCAATGTTGGATGGAAAGTCAGGTCTTTGAGGGATGTGATGGGGTACAATCTATTATATGATCAGAGATCGAGCCATGATCTGAGATCGCAATCTCGTGTATAAGGGATTCAGAGGTATGTTTTAAGAGGGTGGAGCTACAGAGGAAATAGTGTATTATAGACAGAGAGTGGTGGAGAATATGAGGTGTATTCTCTGCCTTCCGGGTGAGCTAGATGCCAAATGGCAATTAGCTGGAGGGCATCGGCAAAGAGTGGGAATGGGACTACCAAGGGTTGGGGAAGAAGGGAGGATGGGGGTTTACCCGATGACCTGTCTTCTAGTGTACCCCTGATGATGTTAAAATTAGAGTTGAGCGGACACCTGGATGTTCGGGTTTGTCGGGTTCGGCCGAAATTCGCGGAAAAGTTTGGGTTCAGCACCGAACTTGATCCGAACTTGACCCCGAACCCCATTGAAGTCAATGGTGACCCAAACTTTTGGGCACAAAAATGGCTGTAAAAAAGTCCTGGAAAGGGCTAGAGGGCTGCAAAAGGAAGCAAAATAGGGGTAAGAGTAGGACAAGTGCCCCGCAAACAAATGTGGATAGGGAAATAACTTAAAATCACATAAAAAAAATGGAGGAGGAGGTGGATGTGGAGTAGGTTGAGTAGGCCGTGACCGTGGCGGTGTAGGTGGAAGTGGAGGAGGAGGAGGAGGTAGCCAACACTGTTTTTTGCTTGTTTGTTTTTTTTTTTTTCTAATTGGGGTAGCCCCCAAAATATTGAGACATATTGAAAAAAAAACAAGTATACTGTACCAATGGCTGTGTGAGGCCGGTGTAAATGTCTATTCTGCGCAAGGTACAGACAAGTCTTGTGGGATCCATGTCTGGTTCATTTTAATAAACATTAGCTTGTCCACGTTGGCTGTGGACAGGCGGCTGTGCTTGTTTGTGATAACGCCCCCTGCCATGCTAAACACATGTTAAGACAATACACTGGCTGCAGGGCAGGCCAGCACCTCCAAGGCATAAAGGGCAAGCTCAAGCCATGTGTCCAATTTGGAGACCCAGAAGTTGAATAGGGCAGACCCATCAGTCAGTACGTGTAGGCGTGTGCACACATACTGTTCCACCATGTTGCTGAAATGCTGCCTCCTGCTAAGACGTTGCCTATTAGCTGGTGGTGCTGTTCGTTGTGGCGTGCTGCTGACAAAGCTTTTCCACAATTCAGCCATGCTAACCCTGCCTTCTGAGGTGCTGGCGGTGCCACAGCTGCGCTGGCGACCTTCTCCTCCTTCTCTGCCTTCGCTCTGTGCTTCCACTGAGCCCCCTGTGTCATTTGGGAATGCC
Source organism: Glandirana rugosa (assembly GCA_018402905.1). NCBI lineage: Eukaryota > Metazoa > Chordata > Amphibia > Anura > Ranidae > Glandirana > Glandirana rugosa. Next base: position 287,774 of record BLSH010349835.1, read on the forward strand.
CCCAGTAGCGCTTCTATCAGCATGCGCTTATAGTCGCGCATCTTCCGATCACGCTCCAGTGAGGAAATTAAGGATGGCACGTTGTCCTTGTAATGGGGATCCAGCAGGGTGACCACCCAGTAATCAGCACAAGTTACAATGTGGGCAACTCGGCTGTCGTTGAGCAGGCACTGCAGCATGTAGTCGCTCATGTGTGCAAGGCTGCCCAGAGGCAAAGACAAGCTGTCCTCTGTGGGAGGTGTATCCTCTGTGTCCTCTGTATCCCTCCCAGCCATGCTCCAGTGATGCCCAGGAGCTGCTTTGGGTGCCACCCTGCTGTGAACACGGTTCCTCCTCCTCATCATCATCCTCGTCCTCCTCATCCTCCAGAACTGTGCCCTGGCTTGAAAATGTTTTACTTGGCCTATGCTGGTGCAGGAACCCACCCTCCGAGCCACTTGCGAATGACTGGCCTGATAACCATGGAAATGACCCCTCTTCCTCCTGTGCCACATCCTCTTCCATCATCGCCTGAAGTGTTTTTTCAAGGAGACGTAGAAGTGGGATAGTAACGCTGCGTCATCGGCACTGGCCATGTTGGTGGAGTACTCAAAACACTGCAATATGGTACACAGGTCTCGCATGGAGGCCCACTTGTTTGTGGTGAAGTTGTGCTGTTCCACAGAGCGACCGACCCGTGCGTGCTGCAGCTGAAACTCCACTATTGCCTGCTGCTGCTCGCACAGTCTTTCCAGCATGTGCAAGGTGGAGTTCCACCTTGTGGGCACGTCGCATAGGAGGCGGTGAGCGGGAAGGCCGAAGTTCTGCTGCAGCGCAGACAGGCGAGCAGCAGCAGGGTGAGAACGCCGAAAGTGCGCACAGACGGCCCGCACTTTCTGCAGCAGCTCTGACATATCCGGGTAGTTTTTTAGAAATTTCTGCACCACCAAATTCAGCACATGCGCCAGGCAAGGGATGTGCATCAAACCAGCTAGGCCCAGAACTGCTACGAGATTTCGACCAGTATCGCACACCACCAGGCCGGGCTTGAGGCTCAGTGGCAACAACCACTCATCGGTCTGTTGTTCAATGCCCGTCCACAGCTGCTGTGCAGTGTGGAATTTATCCCCCAAACATATCAGTTTTAAAACAGCCTGCTGTCGTTTCCCCCTGGATGTGCTGAAGTTGGTGGTGAAGGTTTTACGCTGACCGGATGAGGAGGTGGTAGAGGAGGAGGAAGCGGAGTAGAAAGAGGAGGCAACAGGAGGCAAAGAGAAATGCCCTGCAATCCTCGGTGGCGGAAGGACATGCGCCAAACGGCTAGCCGCCTCATGCCCACCCACCACTACATTTGCCCAGTGTGCAGTTAGCGAGATATAGCGTCCTGCCCGTGCTTACTGGTCCACGTATCAGTGGTTATGTGGACCTTGCCACAGATGGCATTGCGCAGTGCACACTTGATCTTGTCCCCGACTAGTTTGTGCAGGGAAGGGATGGCTCGCCTGGAAAAGTAGTGGCGGCTGGGTACCACGAACTGTGGGACAGCCACCGCCATCAGGTTTTTAAAACTGTCCTCATCCACCAGACAGAATGACAGCATTTCAAAGGCCAGGAATTTTGAAATGCTGGCATTCAGGGCCAGGGATCGCGGGTGGGTAGGGGGGTACTTCCTCTTTCTCTCCAGTGTTTGGGAGATGGGGAGCTGTAAGCTTTCATGGGACCGTGTGGAAATGCTTGGGGACAGTGGCGGACATGGTGGCGTTGCTGTCACATCATCTGTTTGCTGGGTGGCAGGTGACACTGGCACTGTAGAGGTGGAGGAAGAGGCCGAGGCAGCAGCAGAAGAAGAAGCAGGAGGAGGCTGAGACTTTCTTGGATTTTAAGGTACTTATTCCACTGCAGCTCGTGCTTTGAATTTAGATGCCTGGTCATGCAGGTTGTGCACAGGTTTAGAACATTTATTCCTCGATTCAGGCTCTCATTGCACAGCGTGCAAACCACTCGTGTCTTGTCATCAGCACATTGTCTGAAGAACTGCCATGCCGGGGAATGCCTTTGAGCTGCCTTTGGTGTGCTAGGTCCCTGGGTGCGGTGGGTAGTAGCAGGCGTACTGTCTAGGGGACGCTCGCTCCGCTTTTGCAACCTGCTTCCTCTTTTGCTGTGCTGGTGCCTCTGTGCGACCATCACCTCTTCCTCCAAACTGCACACCTCCCTCGCATGACCTTCATTCCATGTGGGGTCTAGGATCTGATCATCCTCCTCCACATCCTCTTCCACCCACCCTTCACCACTGCCCTCCTTGTCAGTCTGCAGACTGTTGAAAGCTGCAGCAGTTGGCACCTGTGTTTCGTAATCATCAGAGACGTTATGCGGTGATGTTTCCATGTCCTCATCCTACAACAGAAGTGGTTGGGCATCGGTGCACTCAATGTCTTCCACTTCTGAGGCAGGGCTATGTGGATGGCCCACGGAAAGCACACAAGGAGAGTCATCAAAAAGCGTAAGAGACTGCTGCATGACTTGGAGCTCAGACTGCTTGGCTGATTTACAAGGGGCTGAGGTGAAAGACAGATGGCCATGGGGTTCAGGTGCCAACTCTGAGCTCTCATCAAGGGACCGGGTGGGAGACAATGTGAAGGAACTGGAGGCATTGTCAGCCACCCAATCTACTATCGCCTGTACTTGTTCTGGCTTCACCATTTGTTGAGCGACATTCGGTCCTACCATATAACGTTGAAGGTTCTGTCGGCTACTCGCACCTGAGGAAGGTGTTTCACTTGTGCGTGTAGCTGGCACAAATCGACCACATCCTCTTCTTGCAACAGGAACTTCACCAACACCACCAACACCAGCAACACCAGCAGCACCAGCACCACAACCACGTCCCTTATTTGACACTCTCCTCATTCTGGACGCAAATGTACTACGTATAACTATTTCTTAATACAAAAAAAAAAAATATTAAATTCTTCTTCTTTTTTTTTTTTTTGAAAACAGCAACGTAGACGCACTTTTGATTTTTGTGCAAGAAATGCACCGCTCACACCAGCAGCAGGAACCTCTCCCTATAGCAGTATGATATGACTTTAGAACAATAATCTGTCCCTCACAACAGCATCAGGAACCTCTCCCTATAGCAGTATGAGATGATTTTAGAACAATTATCTGTCCCTCACAAGAGCAGCAGGAACCTCTTCCTATAGCACTATGAGATGATTTTAGAACAATAATCTGTCCCTTACACCAGCAGCAGGAATCTCTCCCTATAGCACTATGAGATGATTTTAGAACAATAATCTGTCCCTCACACCAGCAGCAGGAACCTCTCCCTATAGCAATATGATATGATTTTTGAACAATAATCTGTCCTTCACAGCAGCAGCATGAACCTCTCCCTATAACACTATGAGATGATTTTAGAACAATAATCTGTCCCTCACAGGAGCAGCAGGAACCTCTCCCTATAGCAGTATGATATGATTTTAGAACAATAATCTGTCCCTCACAGGAGCAGCATGAACATCTCCCTATAACACTATGAGATGATTTTAGAACAATAATCTGTCCCTCACAGGAGCAGC
>BLSH010349835.1:291343-317245 GCA_018402905.1 Glandirana rugosa
GGAGGAGGAGGTAAAAAAAGAATACACTAAAATTCAATAAAGGGATAGGTGTAAACAAACGTCCCGTGAACAGGATGATAATGGGGATAAAACGAAGGAAAACGTCGGGAGATCGGGAAAGGTCCTGAAAAAATGTCGGTAAAAACACGGGTTTTCAAGCCCAGTGGTAACTGAAGTTACCCCAAGCCCCAGTTCAAGCCACGATTTGGGTTTGAAAAGGCGCTTCAAGCCGGCTTGGGCTGCTTGGGCTTGTAGGTCCACAGGCGAGTTGAGATTACCAAGGGTTGGGGAAGAAGGGAGGATGGGGGTTTACCCGATGACCTGTCTTCTAGTGTACCCCTGATGATGTTAAAATTAGAGTTGAGCGGACACCTGGATGTTCGGGTTCGTCGGGTTCGGCCGAACTTCGCGGAAAAGTTTGGGTTTAGCACCGAACTTGACCCCGAACCCCATTGAAGTCAATGGTGACCCGAACTTTTGGGCACAAAAATGGCTGTAAAAAAGTCCTGGAAAGGGCTAGAGGGCTGCAAAAGGAAGCAAAATAGGGGTAATAGTAGGACAAGTGCCCTGCAAACAAATGTGGATAGGGAAATAACTTAAAATCACATAAGAAAAAAATGGAGGAGGAGGTGGATGTGGAGTAGGTTGAGTAGGCCGTGACCGTGGCGGTGTAGGTGGAAGTGGAGGAGGAGGTAGCCAACACTGTTTTTTGCTTGTTTGTTTTTTTTTTCTAATTGGGGTAGCCCCCAAAATATTGAGACATATTGAAAAAAAAACAAGTATACCAATGGCTGTGTGAGGCCGGTGTAAATGTCTATTCTGCGCAAGGTACAGACAAGTCTTGTGGGATCCATGTCTGGTTCATTTTAATAAACGTTAGCTTGTCCACGTTGGCTGTGGACAGGCGGCTGTGCTTGTTTGTGATAACGCCCCCTGCCATGCTAAACACACGTTAAGACAATACACTGGCTGCAGGGCAGGCCAGCACCTCCAAGGCATAAAGGGCAAGCTAAAGCCATGTGTCCAATTTGGAGACCCAGAAGTTGAATAGGGCAGACCCATCAGTCAGTACGTGTAGGCCTGTGCACACATACTGTTCCACCATGTTGCTGAAATGCTGCCTCCTGCTAAGACGTTGCCTATTAGCTGGTGGTGCTGTTCGTTGTGGCGTGCTGCTGACAAAGCTTTTCCACAATTCAGCCATGCTAACCCTGCCTTCTGAGGTGCTGGCGGTGCCACAGCTGCACTGGCGACCTTCTCCTCCTTCTCTGCCTTCGCTCTGTGCTTCAACTGAGCCCCCTGTGTCATTTGGGAATGCCCTCAGTAGCGCTTCTACCAGCGTGCGCTTATAGTCGCGCATCTTCCGATCACGCTCCAGTGAGGAAATTAAGGATGGCACATTGTCCTTGTAATGGGGATCCAGCAGGGTGACCACCCAGTAATCAGCACAAGTTACAATGTGGGCAACTCGGCTGTCGTTGAGCAGGCACTGCAGCATGTAGTCGCTCATGTGTGCAAGGCTGCCCAGAGGCAAAGACAAGCTGTCCTCTGTGGGAGGTGTATCCTCTGTGTCCTCTGTATCCCTCCCAGCCACGCTCCAGTGATGCCCAGGAGCTGCTTTGGGTGCCACCCTGCTGTGAACATGGTTTCTCCTCCTCATCATCATCCTCATCCTCCTCATCCTCCAGAACTGTGCCCTGGCTTGAAAATGTTTTACTTGGCCTATGCTGGTGCAGGAACCCACCCTCCGAGCCACTTGTGAATGACTGGCCTGATAACCATGGAAATTACCCCTCTTCCTCCTGTGCCACATCCTCTTCCATCATCGCCTGAAGTGTTTTTTAAAGGAGACGTAGAAGTGGGATAGTAACGCTGCGTCATCGGCACTGGCCATGTTGGTGGAGTACTCAAAACACCGCAATATGGTACACAGGTCTCGCATGGAGGCCCACTCGTTTGTGGTGAAGTTGTGCTGTTACGCAGAGCGACCGACCCGTGCGTGCTGCAGCTGAAACTCCACTATTGCCTGCTGCTGCTCGCACAGCCTCTCCAGCATGTGCAAGGTGGAGTTCCACCTTGTGGGCACGTCGCATAGGAGGCGGTGAGCTGGAAGGCCGAAGTTCTGCTGCAGCGCAGACAGGCGAGCAGCAGCAGGGTGAGAACACCGAAAGCACGCACAGATGGCCCGCAATTTCTGCAGCAGCTCTGACATATCCGGGTAGTTTTTTAGAAATTTCTGCACCACCAAATTCAGCACATGTGCCAGGCAAGGGATGTGCATCAAACCGGCTAGGCCCAGAACTGCTACGAGATTTCGACCAGTATCGCACACCACCAGGCCGGGCTTGAGGCTCAGTGGCAACAACCACTCATCGGTCTGTTGTTCAATGCCCGTCCACAGCTGCTGTGCAGTGTGGAGTTTATCCCCCAAACATATCAGTTTTAAAACAGCCTGCTGTCGTTTCCCCCTGGATGTGCTGAAGTTGGTGGTGAAGGTGTTACGCTGACCGGATGAGGAGGTGGTAGAGGAGGAGGAAGCGGAGTAGAAAGAGGAGGCAACAGGAGGCAAAGAGAAATGCCCTGCAATCCTCGGTGGCGGAAGGACATGCGCCAAACGGCTAGCCGCCTCATGCCCACCCACCACTACATTTGCCCAGTGTCCAGTTAGCGAGATATAGCGTCCCTGCCCGTGCTTACTGGTCCACGTATCAGTGGTTATGTGGACCTTGCCACAGATGGCATTGCGCAGTGCACACTTGATCTTGTCCCCAACTAGTTTGTGCAGGGAAGGGATGGCTTGCCTGGAAAAGTAGTGGCGGCTGGGTACCACGAACTGTGGGACAGCCACCGCCATCAGGTTTTTAAAACTGTCCTCATCCACCAGACAGAATGACAGCATTTCAAAGGCCAGGAATTTTGAAATGCTGGCATTCAGGGCCAGGGATCGCGGGTGGGTAGGGGGGTACTTCCTCTTTCTCTCCAGTGTTTGGGAGATGGGGAGCTGTAAGCTTCCATGGGACTGTGTGGAAATGCTTGGGGACAGTGGCGGACATGGTGGCGTTGCTGTCACATCATCTGTTTGCTGGGTGGCAGGTGACACTGGCACTGTAGAGGTGGAGGAAGAGGCCGAGGCAGCAGCAGAAGAAGAAGCAGGAGGAGGCTGAGACCTTTCTTGGATTTTAAGGTACTTATTCCACTGCAGCTCATGCTTTGAATTTAGATGCCTGGTCATGCAGGTTGTGCTCAGGTTTAGAACATTTATCCCTCGCTTCAGGCTCTCATTGCACAGCGTGCAAACCACTCGTGTCTTGTCATCAGCACATTGTCTGAAGAACTGCCATGCCGGGGAACGCCTTTGAGATGCCTTTGGTGTGCTAGGTCCCTGGGTGCGGTGGGTAGTAGCAGGCGTACTGTCTAGGGGACGCTCGCTCCGCTTTTGCAACCTGCTTCCTCTTTTGCTGTGCTGGTGCCTCTGTGCGACCATCACTTCTTCCTCCAAACTGCACACCTCCCTCGCATGACCTTCATTCCATGTGGGGTCTAGGATCTGATCATCCTCCTCCACATCATCTTCCACTCACCCTTCACTACTGCCCTCCTTGTCAGTCTGCAGACTGTTGAAAGCTGCAGCAGTTGGCACCTGTGTTTCGTAATCATCAGAGACGTTATGCGGTGATGTTTCCATGTCCTCATCCTACAACAGAAGTGGTTGGGCATCGGTGCACTCAATGTCTTCCACTTCTGGGGCAGGGCTATGTGGATGGCCCACGGAAAGCACACCAGGAGAGTCATCAAAAAGCGTAAGAGACTGCTGCATGACTTGGGGCTCAGACTGCTTGGCTGATTTACAAGGGGCTGAGGTGAAAGACAGATGGCCATGGGGTTCAGGTGCCAACTCTGAGCTTTCGTCAAGGGACCGGGTGGGAGACAATGTGAATGAACTGGAGGCATTGTCAGCCACCCAATCTGCTATCGCCTGTACTTGTTCTGGCCTCACCATTCGTTGAGCGACATTCGGTCCTACCATATAACATTGAAGGTTCTCTCGGCTACTCGCACCTGAGGAAGGTGTTTCATTTGTGCGTGTAGCTGGCACAAATCGACCACGTCCTCTTCTTGCAACAGGAACTTCACCAACACCACCAACACCAGCAACACCAGCAGCAACAGCACCACAACCACGTTCCTTATTTGACACTCTCCTCATTCTGGACGCAAATGTACTATGTATAACTATTTCTTAATACAAAAAAAAAAAAATTAAATTCTTCTTCTTTTTTTTTTTTGAAAACAGCAACGTAGACGCACTTTTGATTTTTGTGCAAGAAATGCACCGCTCACACCAGCAGCAGGAACCTCTCCCTACACCAGCATGAGATGATTTTAGAATAAAAATCTGTCCCTCACAGGAGCAGCAGGAACTTCTCCCTATAGCACTATGAGATGATTTTAGAACAATTATCTGTCCCCCACACCAGCAGCATGAACCTCTCCCTATATCAGTATGATATGATTTTAGAACAATAATCTGTCCCTCACAGGAGCAGCAGGAACCTCTCCCTATAGCAGTATGATATGACTTTAGAACAATAATCTGTCCCTCACAACAGCATCAGGAACCTCTCCCTATAGCAGTATGAGATGGTTTTAGAACAATTATCTGTCCCTCACAAGAGCAGCAGGAACCTCTTCCTATAGCACTATGAGATGATTTTAGAACAATAATCTGTCCCTTACACCAGCAGCAGGAATCTCTCCCTATAGCACTATGAGATGATTTTAGAACAATAATCTGTCCCTCACAGGAGCAGCAGGAACCTCTCCCTATAGCAATATGATATGATTTTTGAACAATAATCTGTCCCTCACAGCAGCAGCATGAACCTCTCCCTATAACACTATGAGATGATTTTAGAACAATAATCTGTCCCTCACAGGAGCAGCAGGAACCTCTCCCTATAGCAGTATGATATGATTTTAGAACAATAATCTGTCCCTCACAGGAGCAGCATGAACATCACCCTATAACACTATGAGATGATTTTAGTACAATAATCTGTCCCTCACAGGAGCAGCAGGAACCTCTTCCTATAGCACTATGAGATGATTTTAGAACAATAATCTGTCCCTTACAGGAGCAGCAGGAACCTCTCCCTATAGCAGTATGATATGATTTTAGAAAAATAATCTATCCCTCAGAGGAGCAGCATGAACATCTCCCTATAACACTATGAGATGATTTTAGAACAACAATCTGTCCCTCACAGGAGCAGCAGGAACCTCTCCCTATAGCAGTATGATATGATTTTAGAACAATAATCTTTCCCTCACAGGAGCAGCAGGAACCTCTCCCTATAGCACTATGAGATGGTTTTAGAACGCTAATCTTTCACCTCACAGGAGCAGCAGGAACCTCTCCCTATAGCAGTATGATATGATTTTAGAACAATAATCTGTCCCTCACAGGAGCAGCAGGAACCTCTCTCTAAAGCAGTATGATATGATTTTAGAGCAATAATCTGTCCCTCACAGGAGCAGAAGGAACCTGTCCCTATAGCACTATGAGATGATTTTAGAACAATAATCTGTCCCTCACACCAACAGCAGGAAACTCTCCCTACAGCACTATGAGATGATTTTAGAACAATTATCTGTCCCTCACAGGAGAAGCAGGAACCTCTCCCTATAGCACCATGAGGTGATTTTAGAACAATAATCTGTCCCTCACACCAGCAGCAGAAACCTCTCCCTATAGCACTATGAAATGATTTTATAACAATAATCTGTCCCTCACACCAGCAGCAGGAACCTCTCCCTATAGCACTATGAGATGATTTTAGAACAATAATAAGTCCCTCACAGGAGCAGCAGGAACCTCTCCCTATAGCACTATGAGAGGATTAGAACAATAATCTGTCCCTCACAGCACGAGTAAACTGTACCTACTCCAGTATCAGATGGTTTTAGAACGCTAATCTTTCAACTCACAGCACCGCCAGGAACCTGTCTGTAATGCAGGATGAGATGATATTAGATCGGTAATCTATCCCTCACAGCACTAGTAAACTGTACCTAGTCCAGTATCAGATGGATTTAGAACGCTAAGCTTTCCCCTCACAGCACCGCCTGGAACCTGTCTGTAATGCAGGATGAGATCATATTAGATCGGTAATCTATCCCTCACAGTACTAGTAAACTGTACCTAGTCCAGTATCAGATGGTTTTAGAACGCTAATGTTTCGCCTCACAGCACCGCTAGGAACCTGTCTGTAATGCAGGGTGAGATCATATTAGATCGGTAATCTATCCCTCACAGCAGCGGTAGCATGCTCTCCCTACACTAGCCTGAGACAATGTGACACATGGCACTATGTGACTCCAGCTCATATAGAGGCTGGGTCACATGAAGCACTAGCCAATCACAGCCAGGCCATTAGTAGGCATGGCTGTGATGGGTTCTAAGGGCAAATGAGTGAAACGCTTGTTGATTGGCTGCCCTGCAGCTATTCAACAGGCACCAAAAATAGTCTGGGTCACATGATGCACTGGCCAATCACAGCCATGCCATTAGTAGGCATGGCTGTGGTGGCTTCTAAGGGCAAATGAGTGAAACACTTGTTGATTGGCTGCCCTGCAGCTATAGAAAAGGCACGAAAAATACCCGAATACCGAACCAGAACCTGGACTTTTTTTCAAATGTCTAGGTTCGGGGCACGGACACCCCAAAGTCTGGTACGAACCAAAACTTTACAGTCCGGTTTCGCTTGACTTTAGTTAAAATCTCTGCCTACCAGAAGAGGGAGATGTAGGTAAGGGAACAATTGGGAAGACACTTTCTGAAAAAAGGATTTGTTGGGAGAGTTGCGAGCATAGATGTTTGTTACAATGATATCTCTGGTTGAAATGAGTAGATATAAGGTCAGAAGACAACCTTTGTCATCATTCTCTACAGAAACTACCTCACAGGGGGCATTTTCGTGAATAAGGATCAGCATGCCTGCTTTGCCTTTTACCGATACAGAGCCATGAACTTGACCTACCCAAAAGTTTGCGCAAAAAATCCTCCATAGGAAGGTGTGTCTCCTGAGGGAGGGAAATATCTGTTTTGAGGCGCTTAAGATGTCGGAGAACTGACATACTTTTGTGGGGGGGGGATGGTGTTCCATGAAGTGATCTGCATGGGGGGAGAGGGGCCTAGAGAGGTCTTACACAACATATGTTTATGTACTGCTACCAAAGTACAAGGCCAGTTGTGGACAGGGAGCACTAGGTTTGATGCTGGGATACTAGGGAGGGGGAGGAGGGGAGTGGGAGAGAGGGGGGTTACTGGTTCCCAGAGAGGACTTAGGGGGAGAAAGAGAGAAAAAACAAAACAAAAAAAAAACAAGCCCAACTGGGGCAGGAAGAACCGAAAATCAAATCAACTCACAACAATAAGAAGCCTGGACTTCGCTTTCTTCCAAAATTTAGCTCCCATCAATTGAACAGCATAACCAGGCAGAGGGACAGTAATCGTTGACCATGGGTACCAATAATCAGATATTTTGGTTCCCTAGAGGACAAGAAGTGTCCCTCAAAAACTGCTGTACAGTGATACGAGCCACACATCTTTTGGAAGGCTGTAAAATACACACCAAATAGAAATTACAGTGATTGTAAAGGCGTTTTTTTTTTCAAATAACAAACATGTCATACTCACCTCCTCTGTGCAGCAGTTTTGCACAGAGTGGCCCCTAACCCCGCCTTCTGGGGACATCCAGCGATGCTCCAGGCTCCTCCTCTTCTCGAGCGACCACCACGCTTCCCTGGGGTCACCTGTGCAGACGCGCTCCCAAGTCCTGCTGTTGTGTGTATTCACACAAACAGCGGGACCCCGCCCCGCCTCCCGTCTCCCGGGTCACTGGACTTGATTGACAGCAGCGGCTCCCCAGCTATCAATCCAGCCAATGAGAACCGGTGCAGCTCAAGTGAGCTGCAAGGCTCGTCCCTGCCGTGGGTTCATTTTGGGCTCAGGTAAGTAAAGGGGGGCTCAGGGGGGCTGCTGCATGTGAAAAGGTTTTTCACCTTAATTCATAGAATACAACCCCTTTAACAACATAGGCATTAACAAAACATAACGAGAAACATGACAGAAAAAAAGTAAATGACTCATAGAACCCAAGATAGGTCACTGTAGGGAGAACAGAAATCTAGCATCATCCATGTTAACGAGGTTTAGGCGACCCGGGGTTGTCAGAGTAGCGGAACTTCCTTGCTGGGTCTTTAAATGTGGCGTTGATCACTGGGGCCAGCAAGGTGGGGCTTGACTTCCATTGGGGATACCTCCTGAGATATATATAGATAGGTTTGGGATGATTCTGCTTCCTCAGGGTGAGAAAAAGATTTTGACTCCATTGACTGGTCAGTGAGATGAAGGATAGCAGGGTAGGCCATAGTGAATTTCACACCTTTAAGTTGAAGGGCTGAGCAAATGTGGGACACTTCTTGCGAGTAATCGGCAAATAACATTAGCTTGTGGCTGTCCAGTTGGAAAGTATGGGATTTTAGTATGGCTACCCTGTCCGAATGGTTTCTGGACAAAGATAGGCCATGGGGAGCATCGTTCATTTGAGAGGACCCATATATGATGATTACTTTCCACTATGCATGGTGATGTGATCCCCGGGGCTTCAAGGATGTTGGTGGCACACAAGTCTATTAGAGAGCTGGAGTTATAGGTTTCAGGCAGGAGAATAATTCTTAGGTTGTTCCTCTGGGAACAATTCTCTAAGTCATCTAGTTTTTCTAGGATTTACTGTTGTTTCGTGTGCAGCCACCTGTGAGCTCTGGATTTCTTGCTCTGCCTCTGTGATCCTACCTGCATGGTCCCTCAGCTCTTTGCGTAGCTGATCTATACCTGCAGAGACTGCTCTTTCCACTACAGCAGCTATGGTGGGGGATAGCAGGGCAGCCACTGCTTGTGCTATCTTACCATATGGGTCCTCGGAAGTGCAGGAGCTGGGGTGAGAGGCTGGCCTGGGAACCCTGCTGTGCCTGTGTCTATGCCATCAGCCATCTTGGGCAGCTGTGATCCTGATAGTGGAGGGTCAGATATCTCTCCATCCACACTCGCTCCAGGGATGTGTGGGTAGCTGGAGAGGAACTGATTCCCTGTACCCATGTGTAAGGAGCTGGCTGTGTAAGCTGTCCCTGCTGGAGCTGCTGCCTTATGCACCCGTTACTATACATGTGGCACCAGAACCAAAAGTATACAAAGTATCTTAACAATACCATGTTTGTGAGTTCTGAAGTTCTTGTAAACATAGTGAGTAGTTTTTATTAACATTGGGCCTGTTTATAGGAAAAGAAACTGTGCCTAATTTGGTTGAAACCCTTTCAACTTACTTGAGGTTTCCCTACTTTCCAGATCTAGTTATTAAACAAATCTCTTCATTATTCTGGGATATTGGGTGTCAACAGTGTCTCCTTTTCTGGACAAACAGTCTTTCTAAGGCATTTCATCATTAACTAGGAGAGGATTTCATATGAACCTAATTTTTCAATCTTCTATAGTGTAAAATGAGAGAACTATGATAAAATATACATTTTCTTCATATAAATTTTAACAGTACAGTGGGGTGACATCTAGAGTACTTAGAATGTAATCTGTGGACTGTAAGGGAAATTATAATACCTTGTATGCATTATATTTTGCATGCGCTAATAAGCACACTTTTCAGCTCTTTTGCATAATGCATTTGATCGACCTGTGTTTAAAGCAGACACAGACACAGATTGCCTCATCTCACATGGCCGTTAGCAGGGATTGTCCTGCCATTCCATGCCTGGTGTGTTTATTTATACTCGTCAAACAGAGAGAACAAAAGGGACTGATGGCTTCACAATCAGCCTCCAAGGCACAGTCACATGACATGAGCTCAATACAAAACTACCAATCAATGACACACTTGTTTACATTCAAACTATACAATAGGAAAGGCATGCATGTATGGGGGGGGGGGGGGGTTGGCTGGCCTGTATGATAAAACAGCTGACAATGAGAGCCATGTGCTATCTTCACAAAGGCCACACAACAAATCACCCCACACATGTACAAACCTGCCAATTACAATGAATCGCTATCAAATACAGTTCTCTGAACTAATATTCCATAGCAATTATGCTACTGTTCCATCAAAGGGTAAATTACAACACAAAGGAATATAGCTGTAGATCTCTGTCACATTGATCAGATGCCACAGAAAGCCCACAGATCATTATCCTTACATAAAAGGAAATACTAATTCCATAACGCAAGTAAACTGCCGCCAAGCAGATCGATCTGTACAGAATACAGGGGCCCCCTGATTGACGGCAATACACCCGCGCCACTGAACGTGCATTGCACCTCAAAGATCCGGACCAGCGTTTGCTCCAGCGATAACCGCTCAGGGCGCCTGCTGGCCGGGATGATTGGGTGGGTAGCGTGTAATTATCAATTGATGGAAGGTTTCCATTGTATGTGGCCTTTCCTCAGTATCGGTTAAAGCCATATTCGCTGTACACAGCGAATACCGGTAAACCGACACTGGGAGACACTGTGACAATACATAATAAACATCCTAAATTTCTACAACAGGACCAATTAACTGAATTAAGGATATTTAAATATGAATGCATAGTGTATGGCCAGCTGTACTTTTAACAAGAGTTTTTTAAATACATTTTTTTTTTTAGATTTTATACATAATTTTTTTCTGATGAACTACTTGTGCCCTGTTTTTTATCATTGAGATATTGTGCAGACATTAGGCATTAATTTTCCTAATCCTATGTGTAATTTTTGTAAGGATTAACAATGATTTTTTTTTATTATTATTAATAGTAGTTTTACAACATTAAAACTTGGTATTAATAACTTTTTTTATAACATTATTAACAAAATAAATGTATTGGCTCCTTGTGTTGCTTCCCCCTCCCCCATTCTGAGCTCTGCTTTACAGAGACTTCAAGGAGAAGGTGCCAAGTCAAATCTAGGTACTATGCTTTTTCTAAAGAAAAAATGTGTTTAATGATGTATTAATGAACACAAGGCTGCACTGATTGTAGTCTTTTATATTATCTTAGAGTTCAGCTTAAAGTTAATTAGCACTTTCCTGGGCATTAACATGTTCAAATAGTCTAACTTTTTTTTCAGGAAAGAAGAGAGCACTTCAGCTGTTTCTTGAGAGTCTGGAACTGGGAAGACTTTCTACATCAAAACTAACACTAAGAGAAGTCTTGGATATTGGACCAGAGACCTTAGTGAATACCAAACACTCAAAGAATGTTTTCTGCTGCTTCTTACAAAAACTTTTTTCTTTAAATGGAACTGCACGGTCTATAATTTCAAAAGACTTAGAAATAGCTGATGATTGCCAAGAGTTTAATGTTGATGATCTATTTGAGAGTAATGATGTTTCATTGGATTCTATCAATCCTCTTGATGTTGTATGTGCTCTTCTGCACTGCTCTCACAACTTTCTTCAACAGGAGATTATAACAAAAATGTCTATGTGTCAATTTGCTGTCCCTCTGATCCTCCCTGATGGTGATAACCCTGATGGTTGTACCTTCATGTTGTTTGGTTTGAGAGATATTGTGAAGCGATGGACACCAAAAAACCTAAAGAAAGCATACATTGAAGAAAGTATAGTACAACTTCGCATGCCAGTGCTTTCATTTGTGAGGTTAGGGGAATGTAGCTCATCAAAATCCAAAATTCTAAATCAAATTCTTAGTCCTGAAGAGCAACTCCATGATTTTTTTGTACATCGAGATACAAATGCTGGAAATGGCAATAGAAAAATATCTGATGGATTGGTGGAAGTAGCCTGGTACTTTCCAGCTGGAAGAGATTCCGATCTTTATCATGATCCTATCACCATAGCCAATCTGCGAGGAGAACTACAAGGCAGTAAAAAGCAATTTTGTTTTCTCACAAAGATTTCACAACTCGTATTCATATTTATTGAGAACAGAGAGGGTGAGAATCAGTGTTTCACTGATATCAATGTTATAAATGAAAATTATTTTTTTATTATCAATATTCAGTCTTTTGTAATTACAGAAGGAACATTCAAGGCATTTCTGGAAAACCTGGCATGTAGCGGAAACAAAAACTATGTTTTCACTATGAGTAAAGATAACAAAGATGCAGCAAAAAATAACTTTAACTTTCTGTCAAACATGTTTCCAGACCTAAAAAAGAGAATTCTTCTACTAAGCTCAAGAATATCCCGAGAAAGACAGATTGCAAGAAAATTACAGTTGCTAATACAAGAAAAAGTAATTATCAGGAAAAATCTAATTATTTTTGAGGACCTAGCACCTGTTGCACATGAAATTGGAATAGAAATAGATGAGGACTGCAAGGAGATCAATGACTCTAAAACGCATGCCCAGGAAATCACTAAATGTGTAGATGATGTGGTCAAGTATAAGAAAGAAACAATGAAATTACAAGGAGACATTTGGAAAGAACTGACCAAACTTGAGAAAGAATTATGCCAAATGAAAACGCAAGGCAGTATGTCTGGAGAGGAATACAAATCAAAAATATTTAAGAAAATATTAGATTTGCGCACAAAGCATATTCGGCATGAACTTCCTGATGGCATGAAGAAATTTCTAGATGCCTTGACAAAGTTCTCAAAGACAGAGTTACAATTTTTTTTTAAGTGGACAAAGGTCTATTTGGATTCAGTATCTCGGAAAAGTATCTTACAAACCCAACAAATTAAAGAAAAAGGTCTTAGTCAAAATATATCTGAAAGAAATTTGGGAATTGAACATTTTCTTCGTGAGTTGGGTCAGTTTTATGAATCAGAATATTTTCTGGTAGAAAACAAAAAAATTGATGGCAGTCAAAGAAAATTTCATAACGTTCCAGAAATAGCTGCTGATCTCTTGTTGGGTGGATTCCCATTAGAGCTGATTGATGGAGATGTCCAAAATATACCCCTGCAATGGATAACTGATGTCCTAAAAGAACTCAACAAAAAAATGGGAGGTGGATGCAAAATCAGAGTTATATCTGCACTAGGAGTGCAGAGTACGGGGAAATCCACCCTTCTCAACACCATGTTTGGTTTACAGCTGCCAGTGTCCACTGGAAGATGCACTCGAGGAGCCTTTATGACACTTCTAAATGTAAAGGAGAACCTCTGGGAGGATTTGGGCTGTCAGTGTATTTTGGTGATTGACACTGAAGGATTAAGAGCTCCTGAGTTTTCTTCCCTTGATGGTAGTTCAGAACGTGACAATCAACTGGCCACACTGGTGATCGGGTTGAGTGATATTACCATCGTCAATATATCCATGGAAAATGCAACAGAGATGAAAGAAATTTTACAGATTGTAGTCCATGCTTTTCTTCGGCTGAAAGAAATTGGGAAGAAACCCAGCTGCCAGTTTGTACATCAGAATGTTAGTGATGTATCTGCTCATGAAAAGATCCTGAGAGAGAAGCAGGTACTGCTAGAGCAGTTGGATGAGGTGACAAAAGTTGCAGCAAAGATGGAGAATAATACTGATGTCACACAGTTCTGTGATATCATTAAATATGACATTGAAAACCATAACTGGTACATCCCTGGCTTGTGGCATGGTGTTCCCCCCATGGCATCTATCAGCACTGGGTATAGTGAAAAAGTACATGAACTTAAAATGGATTTAATGGAATGTATAAAACGCAAAGCACATTCAGATTCTTGTACCATAAATGATTTTAACGAGTGGATAAAAAGTTTATGGAATGCTGTGAAACACGAAAAATTCATATTTGGTTTTAGAAGTGTTTTAGTAGCAAATGCCTATAACCAACTGTGTATAGCATACTCAGAGCAGGAGTGGAAGTTCAAGAAAGAGGCACACAGCTGGATGATAAAAACAGAGAACACTATCAAAAATCAGATCTCTGATGACCAAAAGCCTGGGATGCAGGTAGATTTTTACAAAGAAATTAATGAAATGTTACAGAAGCAAGTGGAGAGCATGGAAAAGTTTTTGGAAGACTACTTTGAGAAAGATGATACGTATGTGACGTTAGTTCTGCAATACAAAAATGATTTCACAAATAGTATGTCACTGCTACGTGATGAACTTGCATGTAGCTTGAATAACAAGTGCAAGGAAATCATTCATATTCAAACTGAAAAAAATAAAATAAGAAACATCCAAGCAAACTATCAGAAAAGAATTGAGAAGCAAGTCAGTGCTCTCCTCGAAAAACACAAGCACTCAGAAAAAAAACTGAGTGTTGAAGAGCTAGAGTCTGAGTTTATGATAATGTGGAGTAAAACTTTGCAGGAATTTAATCTAAGTGGTTTAAAGAGACAAGACATTGGTAAACTGATGTTAGAACATCTAAGGAGAGACATGAGGAATAAAGCAGGCTACATCAATGAGAAATTAAATAAACTTGACAATTTAGAAAATTACGAGGCACAGGATTTTATGATAATTCCTGAATATTTTGAAGGACCAGAACTGCAGGCTGTCAGGAAGATATCTAAAGAACAGCTTTGGAATGAGGCAACCACTGTAGCCCTCACTATGTTGACTCGATGTAATCGTTTTGTCACAAATAAGATTGCCACAAAAGAGGATTACAATGAAACACTTTGCCAACAATTACTAGACATTGTAAATGAGGGCCTCACAGAAAATATTGTACTGAAGTCTGAGTTCAAGCCATTGCTTGAGCTGGATCTAAAACTTCTCAGTCTAGGGAAAGCTGCACCGATGTTTCAAAAAAGGCACAATGATTTCATACAAGAGAATGACCCAAAGCTTTGCCTGGAGAAATTAAAGCCTGAGTACCTTCAAATTTTTAAAGAAGTCTACATGAAGACAGATGATTGCAGAGACAGGGCTAAAAGATTCTGTGACAAGTACCTGAAGCCAGCACTGATCGATTATATCTATTCAAACCTCGGCAAAGATATTGTTGATGACATTTTAACCAGCGAAGACTCTATGAAATATGGCAGTAGAACTTTTTTCCAAAATGCCCTGCTGAGTGACCTGTTAAAAAATAAAATATTTAGTGAATATGTGAAATATTGTCTTCAATATGAGATCTTTGTAATAGACTGGATCACTAATTATATCACAGTTCGGTACAAGGAAAGTGCAAGGCTGAAAAAGTTAATATCAACCAGGCTATCAGCTATTACAAGGAAAGTTGGAGAAACTCTTGAGATTGAATCAGTTTTAAGGCATACAACATTATCTGAAAGTTTAGATGAATTTTGTCAGAATTTAAAGAATGAATTAGTGATCTCGCAGAATGACATCACTCTGGTTATATTTCCAGATACTGCCAATGTTCTGCAGTTCTTTAAGTATGTAAATCAATGCCTATCGGACATTGAAGCACAAATACTAACTGAACTAAGCAGCTTGAATGTTGAAGTTGTGCTAACCAGGACTTCCATAAAACCTCAAGATGAGCTGTTTAACAAAGTCTTTGGATGCGGGAAGCAGTGTCCATTTTGTAAGGTTCCTTGTGAATCAGGTGGTGTTGAACATAAAGAGCACTTTGCATCTCTTCACCGACCTCAAGGATTGGGAAAATATAAATATAAATTCTCAAATATTCTTTGCCATGAACTGTGCTCAACAGATGTAATTAGCAATGCAGCTTTTGAATGTCCTGCCACAAAATGGAACCCACATCCATTTAGAGAATATAGAAAAATCTACCCAGAATGGAAGATACAAGCTGATTCGGGTATGAAGGCTTCTATATATTGGAAATATGTCTTCAAAGAGTTTAATGAAGAGTTTGCAAAAGAATACAATGCCTCAGCAGCAACTTTACCTGCAGACTGGAAAAAAATAACATTTCAGGAAGCTCTTGAAAGTATTGAAAGTAAATAAATAATAAGAAGCATTTTCACAATGGTCTTATTATAATCATCCGTCTTCATTCGTTGCTCTGCTATATTGATGTGGCATGGATTCTAACACTTTTACTTAAAGCTTATAGCAAACACTTTTATTACATTTTTGGATAGTTTTGAAGGGGATAGAAACCCCATTTCAGGTTATTTTTCAATATCTATATCCTGTTGAGGATATTTTCCTTCACGTCCTGGCTTGGAGATTCAACAGTAAATGAGTAGAAATTCTCCCAATTCAGGGGGAATTCCCATGTTAGGTTGTCACCAGAACATGTATTCCCATTGGAGGAATTGCCATCACCTATTGTTCTCATGACAACCAGACAAGACAACTGTCACCAAGAGAGTCAAAGAAAGAGAATCTGGCCAGCAGGGATACAGACAGCAAAAAGGTTGTAAAGCCTAAGTGTAGCTACAATAAACAACACAAAAATCACCACAAGGGATATAACTCACAATCAGTATGATGTATCCCTTGTGCGGATGCTTATTCCTCTTTGGTCTGTCCCCCCACTGCCGTAATATTTAAGTTTAGCAGGGGTCACAGATTATGTTTCATTTGTAGAAGCTGTAGTCATTGTTTTTTGGTTGATCTTTAAAGCATTAGCTACTTGGAGTATAGAAACCTTACCTCCCATATACAGCAATAAAAACTTGCCAAAGGGCATAACACTTCTCCACTCCATTAAAAACGTGACCTTACATACATATTACGTTGACTTGTATTATCTGTTTTTTTATCAGCCGCTAGGTTACTGGCAAGTTGTGGAAGTACCAGAATTCACTATATATGTTTACATCTGTCTATTTCTGCTGTACTTGCTAATAATGTTTAGTTCTAAACACCAATGAGGTTTTCTTGATCACCCTCTTTGTTTACATTATTTGGAAGTTTGTATGTTTGCAACTCGCAAAAACAGAAGAAAAAAATATCTAGACATAATTAACCCTACAGGACTATTCTTCCTAACAGTCCACTTTAGTTTCAGAAAAAAATATAATTTTACAATAGAAATCATAAAATGAAATGCAGATACAGCCCTTCACAATAAAAGTCTTCACGTATCTCACATAAAACACCATCTTCATAAAAACATCACACACATCACATAATAAATACATACTGCACATTTAATTTAACCCTAAAAAGCCGCTAGCATTCAAAAAAAAGTATAGACCACAGAAAGATGCTGATGACACAAAAGGAAATGCACCTAAGTCTCCTGCCAGAAGGCAACCCTGTAAACAAGGCATTCACAAGATGGGAGCTATCCCTCAGTATATTAATAGCTCTTTGAAGGCACCTCCCTTATTCCAGTTGTTCAATATATGGCAAATACACCCCCTTAACCACTTCCCACCTATAGACAAATGACGGCTGGGCGGGTGGTCGGTTATCGTGACTGGACATCTATTGACTTCCTCAGGATAACCTGGAGGAGCGCACATCGGGGCGATCGGTGGTGCGGTGGGTCACCCTGACCCACCGCATTAGCGATCTAGGTAAAGAGCTTCCATTTGATCACGGCTGATCAGCAATCACGGCTGATCACCAATCACAGCTGATCACGATGTAAATAGGAAGAGCCATTAATCGGCTCTTCCTCTCGTTGCGCCTGCAGACGCGAGTAGAGGAGAGCCGACTGGCGGATCTCCTGACAGGGGGGTGTGTGTGATAATTGTTTATCAGAGAAGTCCCCCCCCCCCAGGATCTCCATACTGGGCAACCAGGGAACCCGCCCAGGGACCACCAGGGAGCTGACACTAGACCACCAGGGACATGATCAGGGAGCCCACACTAGACCACCATATAAGGGGCATAATGCCCAACATGACTGGCACTGCCAATTTTAGATGCCACACTAGACCACCAGGGAATGGACAGCTATCAGTGCCCTATTTTAGTGCCACCTATCAGTGTCCACCAGTGCCCATCAGTGCCACCTATCAGTGTCCATCAGTGCCACCTATTAGTGCCACCTATCTGTGCCCATAAGTGCCACCTATCAGTGCCCAGTGCCACCTATCAGTGCCCGTCAGTGCTGCATATTAGTGCCAATTATCGCTACCCGTCAGTGCTGCTTATCAGTGCCGCCTATCAGTGCCCATCAGTGCTGCATATAAGTGCTTCATCATCAGTGCCCATCTGTGCCACCTCATCAGTTCCGCCTAATCAGTGCCAATCAGTGTAGCCTCATCAGTGCCCGTCAGTGTAGCCTATCAGTGTCCATCAGTGATGGAGAAAATGTACTTATTTACAAAGAGAAAAAGGTTTTTCTTCAAAATTTTCGGTCTTTTTTTATTTATAGTGCAAAAAATAAAAACCGCAGAGGTGATCAAATACCACCAAAAGAAAGCTCTATTGGTGGAACAAAATGATAAATATTTTGTTTGGGTACAAGGTTGCACGACCGCGCAATTGTTATTCAAAATGTGACACCGCTGAAAGCTGAAAATTGGTCTGGGTGGGAAGAGGGGTAAGTGTCTGGTATTAAAGTGGTTAATAATCTTCTGGGCTGTTTTTATCACCCTCTGTAAAGCATTTCTGTCATGGACCGTGCACATCCCTTGCCACAGAGAGATAGGGTAAGTCAGCACTCTGTCAATGGCCACCTTAGAGAAGCTGAGGAGGACCTGCTCAGAAAAATCTGTCCTCCATAGCTTCTTCATGAAGTACAATCCCTGATGAGGCTTTCCCACCAGACAGAATATGTGCCCTGTCCATGACGGATCCTCCTTAATTATTAAAAAAAACAAATGTGTTATCCTGCGCTACCTAAAAATTATGTACCACTGGGCTAATATGGGTGGCCGCATCCAACCTAATTGTGTTCCCACAAAGTGAAGTAAATAAAAACTTTATATCATGACTTGCATAAAATATCATTAAAGTGCCTTTGCATGTATAACTTCCTCCAAACAAAATTTTCAATGCAAAACAAATAAAATATATTATTTTATTCATTTTGCACTGAACATTTTGTTTGGAGGAACATATACATGCAAAAGCACTTTAATAATATTTTATGCAAATCATGATATAAAGTTTTTATGTTGATGGTTTAATACACACAGCACAGAGGTTATAGGGCACAAAAACATTTGCACTTTTTATTTACCTCCTTAATTATTGCTTCCAAAAAAATGGAACTCCTGTACCCTCTCAGCATCCCCCAATCACAACTGGCTCATAGCTGGTCCTTCTACATCTCTTAAAATCTACAATTATTTCCTTTGTCTTATCCACATTTAACTATAAATTATTATCTCCACACCAACCCCCTACGTTTCCTACTTCCTGTGGATATGCAGCTTCATCACCATCCTATATTCTCCCAACTAATGTGGTGTCATCTGCAAATTTTAGAACAGAGTTTCCCTCAAGGTGGGAGACACAATCATAAGTATATAAAGTAAAGAAAAGAGGGCTTAGCACACATCGCTAAGGCACCGTACTGTACTTACGTGACAGCACCGATGAGTCTAGAGCAGGGGTCTTAAACTGGCGGCCCTCCAGCTGTTATGAAACTACAAGTCCCTTAATGCATTGCAAGGCTGACAGTTACAAGCATGTCTCCCACATGCAAAGGCATGCAACAGCTGGAGAGCCACCAGTTTGAGACCCCTGGTCTAGAGAATACATGATTTGAAGAGAAATGACAAATATTTTCAAATGTGCTTTATGATATTTCCTAAATGTAAAGTCAATGTATCATATTTAAACCAAGCAATATTGCAAATTGTAAAACAACCTTTTTAGATATCGAGATTGGACAGATTTATTGTGTTATTTTATTAACTGTATTTAGTGATGCATAATTTACTTAAAGCAGAGTTCCATACAGTTAAAAGTCAGTAGCTACAAAAAGTGTAGCTGCTGACTTTTAACAATCGGACACTCACCTGTCCCTTTCACCTGTCGCTGGATGCGGCTGAACGTGGGCTCTCTCTTCTCCCCCTCCCCTCGGCGGCATCGGCATCACAAGTGTGGGCACTTGGCTTTGGCCTAAAAGCCGGGCGAACTGCATATGCGCGAGTCGCGCTGTGCCTTGTGAATGGCTGTCGAATCTTCTGGGACCTGTGACGTGTCCCAGAAGATCGCCGAGAGGGAGGGGGGGGTGAACTTCCTTCTGGAGCCACGGCTCTAGGAGAGGAAGTGGACCTGGGACCCTGTGAAAACAGGGTCTCTGGTCCCCCGCTAAAAAAATGACATGCCAATTGTGGCATATCGGGGGGTCACCTTCCCTTAAAGCGAAAGTTCCACTTTTGGGAGGAACTCCGCTTTAACAAAGTTACTAGATAGATAGATAGATAGATACATAAATAGAAAGACAGAGAGACCCTTTAAAAACTGGAAATAGAAATAGAAATCTATAGAGAAATATACTTTTGAAAAACGTTCAATTCCTAGATGAAAAATAATTACATTTCTTTAACAATTAAACTCCCATAAATTGTACATAATATAAATGTATATATATATTGCACTGTAGCTAACCTATTGTACTCTATGTATAGTATTATTATTTTTCTACTCTATTAATATGTTTTGAAAACAATAAAATGGCACTATGTGTTAATTACATATTGTACATTTCCTTCTTTTAATTCATGCACAGGGGCTTTCCTGTCTGCAACTTCCTTATGGACATTTAGTGTATTATTAACTTTTTCCAAAAGCGTGCACAGTAATTAAACTGCTTAAAGGGAGATGTGTTGAAATAAAATCTTTGAACAATGTATGTCCTTTTCCTCCATTCGTGGGGATGGGTTCACCTTTGACATGTGGGGCTCCTTTAGTCTGTGTGTAGGTATTTTGGATATGGATAATATTAGTCTGAGGGGGACAAGTATCCTAAGTCTGAGGAAACAGTTCTCCTGTCTTCATGTGTTCAGTTCTGGACTTGATGAGCACTTTTCATTGGGATCAGTTCGGGTACAGAGCATATCAATATCATCTTTTGGCAGAAGGTGTCATTTTTTCCAGTCCAATTTGTGAAAAAAATGGTTACCCAACAACGTAAACACTTGAAATTCTTTAGTGCTATTAGTTTTGCTGTAAATGCAGCAGCTCACAAAAGTGAGTACACCCCTCCCATTTTTGTAAATATATTATTATATCTTTTCATGTGATAACACCGAAGAAATTACACTTTGCTACAATGTAAAGTAGTGAGTGTACAGCTTGAATAAGAGTGTCAATTTGCTGTCCTCTTAAAATAACTCAAAACACAGCCATTTAATGTCTAAACCACTGACACCAAAAGTGTCACATACCGGGTGTGAGGCCGAGGTGTTAGAGGGCTTCCCTTGCAGCTAAGTGCACAGCTACCCTGGGGGTGAGACAGGGAAGCAGTGTCCAAAGAAGCAAGAGTTGCCAGTAGGATATCCCAGAAGACTTGGAAGCAAAAAGCCACAGGAACAGCTGGTAGGTACTGGTGTGCTTGCAACCCCGTGAGGAGTAAACTGGAGACAGGATCAGGAGCCAAGCCAAGGTCATACACGGTGAGACAGTTCATACACCAGAAGGCGTAGCTGGTATAGTACACGGGAGCAAGGCTAAGCAAAGTCACAAGGCAAGCCGCATCAGCAAAGGATCAAGCCAGGAGAGTAGTCGGTGAAGCAAGCCGGGGGTCAGAACAGGAGAGCAGGTTTAAGGTCAGGACAAGCCAGGTCGGATAACAGGAGATCAATCAGGTTATCAGGAACACAGAAATCACAGGGGAGCTGAGAGATAATCCAGCAAAGTATCCCAGTCAGTAGCAGGTTTAAATAGCCCAGAGGGCGCCAAAGTGTTCGGTACTGCGCATCTGGATGTGCCCAGCGCATCCCCGTGCATTAGCATACGTCAACGTTCCCTCGTGCGGCAACGTTCGTGCACGAACGTTTGTTCGTGCACGTGTGCCTGCTCACACAGATCGTGCTCCTGAAGCGGCCATGTTGGAAATTGGCATTAGGTGCTGTCCTCTGTCTATTTTCCTGACAAAAAGTAAGTACACCCCTAAGTGAAAATGACCAAATTGGGCCCAAAGTGTCAATATTTTGTGTGGCCACCATTATTTTCCAGCACTATATTCACCAGAGCTTTACAGGTTGCCTCTGGAGTCCTCTTCCACTCCTCCTTGATGAGATCACGGAGCTGGTGGATGTTAGAGACCTTGCGCTCCTCCACCTCCTGTTTGAGAATGCCCCACAGATGCTCAATAGGATTTAGGTCTGGAGACATGCTTGGCCAGTCCATCACCTTTATAATCAGCATCTTTAGCAAGTCGGAAATCATCTTGGAGGTGTGTTTGGGATCGTTATCATGTTGGAATACTGCCTTGCGGCCCAGTCTCCGAAAGGAGGGGATCATGCTCTGCTTCAGTATGTTGGGGACTATATACATAGGAACTATCCCTCTAAATAAGTAGGTAACTCACTGGATAATAGTTAACCAGATGTGTCCTTTTTGGGGTACACCCTGCTAGATAGACAGCAATATATAGCGTATTTGCAAAAGTATTAGCCCGTTAAGGTCCCTATGTAAATACACTTGGTTCTTACAAGACCGCACTGGTGAACAGACTGAGGTGAAGGAGACATACCTCCCCTCCTTGGGGGGCCCTGGTCGGGAACAAATACAGCACTATAGACACACTACCATAAAGTACACATGCTGCATGTCCCCTGAAGAAGGAAAAGACTATAACGAAAAGTTTCCGAAACATGTCGGGACTCTCCGGCAAAATTATTTGCAACTGTGACTATACTTATTGTTCATACATTGCTATGTGTACTTCAACATATGTTATAATCTGTAATGCTCTATGTTTCACTCTGTGTTCAATATTTCTTTCAAAAATGTTTATTTCCATTTAAGATATACAAAGAAAGGCACAGTAAATCAGTGCATAGATAAACAGATGGTAATACATTTTACAGGTAAAGTAATCATAGTGGTTACTAAACTCGCGGGCTCTCTTCCCTTCTGCTTATAGTTGATTCAAGGCAGGAGGAGCTACACGACCAATGATCTGAATAGGCAGTGGAAGTAGGCTCCAACTCCCACACTCCAGTCACCCCATGAAGGGAACAAGCTGCTCCCTGAGGGGGAGTTTTCGCCTCATCGAGTGAGAATAGGGCGGTAACCTACCTCCTGCCTCATCAGTAACATAGTGGTGGGAATAGGAAGAGAGGACCCTGAGTCATATATGTCACATTCCTACTGAAGCCTCGTCTACTATAAATGAACCAGAACTTAGGATAAAATTAACTGAAGTACCGGAAGGGTAGAGAAGGGAAGAATAGAGAGAGAGAGAGAGGACAGTAGCACCTAGAGTGAGCTCAGGTCAACCATATTTATGGACAGGTTCTGTCCCGTTATGAAGGAGACACCTATGTAGGCAGCCCAAGGTTCCCAGATGTTCTCGAACCTCTTAGTTGTATCCGAGAGGATGCTGGATAGTTTCTCATGGGACATAATCGAGGAGATTTTCTGTATGGTAGTTGCAAAGGAGACCTTTGTTTTTTTTCCATGATTTCGCTATAGTGATCTTGGCTCTGAGCAAGATAAACTGCACTAATTTCCTATTAGGTTTGGACAGGTTTGGAATGTGTGCATTAAGTAGAAGCGCTCTCGGGAGACCTGGGGACCTGGGTGTGGGTCAGCCTCTCGATAAGGTTGAATATTTTCCTCCAAAATGGTCTTATCCTTGGGCATTCCCACCAGATATGTGACATAGAACCCAACAGGGCACATCCTCTGAAGCACTGTGGGTTTGCCGAAGGATAAATATAGGCCAGCTTGGGTGAGTTTAAGATGCCCCGAAAATAATTAGATAGAGCTCCATGCCAGGTCTCCAATTCCCATGAGAACTGAAAAACCTCCTCCCATTGGTTCATATAGGAGGCTTTCGCTGCTGGCAAGGTGAGAGCCATGTAAACTACCGAGATGCCTCCCCTTTGCTCCATGGCTTGACCACACCAAGTTTCATAAGCTGTGAATGTGGGCAGAAGGGGTTTGTCTTTCCAAATGTGCGAAAGAAAATGGGAGATTTGTTGAAATCGGAACCTTTCAGAATCCGGAAGGTCCAGTTTGCTTATGCAATGGGCAAGAGACATGGGACCCAATGAAGAGAAGAAATGCTCTATACGGTACAGCCCCTTATCCAGCCACCACCTGAAAGCTTTGATATCTAGTCCAGGAGGGAAATCCGGGTTGTGAAAGATATGTGCTAGAGGTTTCAGGAACGAGATTAGTTTGGGTCGGTTCCGCAGAGAATCCCAGAGGTCAAAAGAGTGGGATAAAGTTGGTGATAAAATAGGAGTTTTTTTTTGTATCTTTCCAAAGGAGATAGTTTATTGTGTAATTTGGAACTGCCTGCCTCTCGATCTGGATCCAGTCCGGTTTCTCATACCTCATGTAAACCAGGGAGAGTTGCGCTAATCTGGCTGATTGATTTTTTGAATATTTAAGGAGAGAGGGAAGCCCCAGTCCCCCCCTTCTCCTATAGTGGTATAAAATATTTTGAGGAAACCTGTATCCTGAACTTCCTCAGACAAATCTCAGGATCTTGCTCTTGAAAGACTTCACATGATCTCTGATAGCTATCGGTAAGGCCCGGAATAGGTAAAGTATCCGTGGCAGGAGGGTCATTTTAATAGCATTGATTCTGCCCAACCAAGAGAGATTGCTATTCGACCAGGATTTTAGGTCGTCCTCGAGTTTTCTGTATATGGGGGGAACATTGTTAGAGTATAAGTCTTCTATCTTAGCCGTCAGATTAATGCATAAGTATTTAATTGATGGTGAACTCCATTTGAAGGGGAACGAATGCTGCAGGGAGGAAACTGTTTCAGACGCTAGGAAAATGTTCATTGCGTGGGATTTGGAGTAGTTCACTTTGAGTCCTGACATTTCTGCAAATAAGTCTAGAATGCGGTTTAAGTTGGGAAGTGAGGTGTGGGGAGAAGTGATGAATAAAAGAATGTCATCCACAAAGAGACCACATTTATGACACTGAGAGCCGCAATATACCCCTTTGATATCTGGGTTTTTACAAATCGCGATCGCCAAAGTTTCAATGGCTATAACGAAAATGAGTGGAGAGAGGGGACAGCCCTGTCTCGTTCCCTTGGCTATGTCTATCGGTTTTGAATAGTACCCCTGGAGCCTTATTCGGGCCTTAGGGGAGGATTAAAGGGCCCTAATGATGCCCATGAAGCGCTGGCCAAATCCCTGTTTCTCTAGAATCATGAAAATATAGGTCCAAAATACTGAATCAAAGGCCCTCTGCAAATCTAATGATAAGACCATGCCTCATTGTTTAGGGCTCCCTTCCCAGTTAGATTGTAAGATGGAAATCAGATCAATAGCTCTACGTATCTGGTCCAGTCCCTGCCTTCCTGGGATGAAGCCCACCTGATCTTTGTGTATTTAGGAATTAATATATGTAGCTAGCCTGTTGGCCAATATTTTTGTTAGGATTTTAACCTGTACAGATCCGCGCTATAGCCGAAAGACGGCTACAGCGCGGATCTCAATCTCCGGGACGACGTCAATAGACGTCCGCCCCTTTGCGCGCTCCCAGCCCGCAATCGCGGGCGCGCAGCAGGCAGAATCTGTGATCGCTGTGTCCCTTGGACACAGCCTATCACAGATCGCGGTAAACGGCCAATCACAGCGGCCGTTTACCACGTGATCGGCGGGTCCAACGAAAGATGATCTCAAATGTAAACATATGAGATCATCTCTCGTTGCCTGCCTTCTCTCCTCACACAGACACCGCTGTGTGAGGAGAGAGAGAGAGCGATCTGTTACAGTAAGCATTACTGACTGAAATCGTATTGCTGTGCCCATCATAGTGACCCTGTCAGTGCCACCTGTCGTTAGTGCCACCTGTCATCAGTGCCACATCTTGTCAGTGCCACATCTTGTCAGTGCCACATCTTGTCAGTGCCATCTGTCAGTGCCATCTGTCAGTGCCATCTGTCA
>BLSH010349835.1:324189-336551 GCA_018402905.1 Glandirana rugosa
GTATTTGTTTAAAACCTTCGTTTATAGTCCCTCCTCCTCTAAAACTCCCAGTAGTTCTGAATTTTTTTCCCAGGCGGGGTCCATGACTACCTGACAGGTAGGGGATGATATTCCGGAAACGACCCTGTGATCGGGGGGTGAACTACTTTGAGGAGACCTAAGTGTCGAATTGAGGCGAAATTAGTGTCACTATGGCTTTGGTCTATTTTTGGGACTTCTCCATCCATTGATATCTGGATATAGTGACTAGTTGTTGTAATTGGTGAAGGAATGACCCGTGAATTTGGGGGGAGGACGGGTCTGGTTAAAAGTCGAAAGTCGCGAGAGTGTGAATACAACGTTGCATGACTGAGTAATTGTCATTCAAAGTGTGAGAGCGCTGAAAGCTGAAAATTGGTCTGGGCAGGAGGGGGGTTTAAGTGCCCAGTAAGGAAGTGGTTAATGTTGTTGATCAGTGATATAGGTCTATAGTTACCTACCTCTTCAGGGTTTTTATCTGGTTTCGGTATCACTGTGATTAAAGCGGAGTTAAGCTGTGAATCCAGAGGAGTTTCATCAAGTGGGGGGCTAGTGTCCCAGCAAAGGCCTTATAGTAGGGGATGGACAGTCCATCAGTACCTGGGGCGGACCCTTTTTTTAAGTCTTGATGACCCTCAAAATCTCCTCCTCCCTGATATTTGCTTCCAAAATTTGTTTATGCTCTGCTTTCAGGGAGGGGAGGGGGATGTCATCAAGGAACATTGGAGTGGAATCTTTATGGCTCTGGCCTGGAGAGCTGTACAGGTCCTTGTAAAACCTATGGAAGGTGTCTAGGATTTTCGTTGGGTTGGTGGAGAGGCCTTGGACTGGAATTCTAATTTTGGGTAGAGCGTAGTGGCGAGGTCGGGGAGACAGCCTTGCTGATAACATTGTGCCTAGTTTATCGTTTTGCATGTAAAATTTCTGTCCTCTCCAATGGATAGATTTTTCTCCTCTAGCCATCAAGGCCATATTAAGATCTAATCTAGCCCTATCAAGTTGGGCAGCAAGACTTTTGGAGGGTGAGACTTATGCAGCGCCTGGAGAGATGTATAGGATTTTTCCATTCTGACGAGATCCACAGATCTCTCTTTCTTTATTTGGGATGACATCTGAATGAGTTTGCCTCTGATGTAGGCTTTATGAGCTGCCCAGAGGATTTCTGCCGAGGTCCCTTCTGTGTTGTTAAGAAGGAAGTATTCCCTGAGGGATTTATTTATCTCCGTGACTCTAATGGGATCAGCGAGCAATGATTCATTCAGTCTCCACTGAGCCTGTCTCGCGTAATTTGGGTTGGATCGGATTTGCAGAAGAACTATGGAGTGGTCTGAGAGGGCTGTGTCGACTATTCTCGAGTTCAGTACTAGGGGTGTTGTGTTTGTCTGTACTAGCAGATGGTCAATACGTGCATAGGAGTTATGAGGGGAGGAATAGTGTGTGAAGTCTCTCTTGGTTGGGTTGAATTCCCTCCAGATATCTGTCATATTGAGTGAATGAAGCAATTTGGCTAGTTTCAGACTCGCTCTGGAAGGGCGCGTCAATTGATCCCCATGGGGTCTAGATTTGTCAAGTCCTTGATCAAAGGCTATATTAGAATCGCCACCCAGAATGAGGTTGAATAATGTCAAACAGCAATTTAAAGAAGTTGGGTTGACCTTTATGTGGGGCATAATAAGAAACTAGTGTGTATAAGTTCCCATTTATGGTTCCTTTGATTAGGATATATCTCCCTTCTGGGTCTTTGATTCCCATGAGGAAGGAGAAATCGCAGGCTTTGGAGATCAGGATTGCTACCCCTTTGGTTTTGGACTCTGCTTTAGCCAAGAAGAAAGCGGGGAAGTGTGAGTGGAGGAATTTGGGGCTGTACCGCGACGGGAAATGGGTTTCCTGAATCAATACTACATCCAATTTAAGAGATTAGTAATGATTGAGAACTTTCCTCCTTTTTATAGGGGAATTGAGGCCCTGTGCATTGTGGGTAGCTATTTTGAGGTGTCTTAGGGTAGCATTAGCCATGGAGCCTGTGGGGGTCAAAGCTAGTGTACACAGCAGCACTCATCCCAGACCCAGCGGTCCCGAAGAGTGGGTGAGGTGCTCAAGGACATTCAGGAACCCCGACCTGCAACCGGCCGATCTGACAGCATCTAAAACAGAGGAAAATGGCAGGTGCATTATCAAAGAGAAGGAGAGAAAGAAATGGAGGGGAAAGAAGGGTATAACATGACTCAGATACTTCCTCCTATAGAAAGTTATAGGTGGTGGTGCCCGAGGGGTTAAGGGCCCACTCTGACCCACGGTCCCTACCCTCTTGCGAGGGAGCAGACCAGAAAGAGGTAACCAGAAATGAGATAATATCTTATTCATCAAGGGCAGATAACTTATCCCAAGAAGTTCCGATGAGGCCCCGGGGGTAAGTGGGGGCGCATGGGGACCCACCCCGGCCGGGGAGCCCCTCGGCTGAACTCTATCTTAGAAAAAGAAAAAAAAACAGAACATACAAGAGAAATGTAAACTTCAAAGGGCCCCATCAGCATAGTAGATGAGAGGTCTCCCAAAGCTCCTGGCCGGGAGAGAGGGCTCACATCCTGAACTTGCAAGCAAAATAGAAGGCAGTAGTCTTATACTTATCAGAACGCTGGACTATAATGTACACTTAATAGTTCAAAAGGACTGAGAAACAAAAGCAACCTGAAAACAACAAAGTTGTTACGGACAAAGGAGAGGAGTAGAGTGTCCCCAATTAGAGTTGATCGAACCTCTGGAAGTTCAGGTTCTGCAGGTTCGGCCGAACTTCGGGACAAAGTTCGGGTTCAGGTCCGGACTTGACCCGAACTTTGACCCGGACCCCGAACGCCATTGAAATCAATGGGGACCCGAACTTTTAGGCACAAAAATGGCTGTAATGAAAGAAATAATGTTGCAAGAAGACTGAAGGAGATCCCAGCACCAAATTCAGTGTGGAAACATGAGCACACCACACCACAGTGAGCAGTCAAAATTCTTACCAGATGGCCCCTAGGGCAACGCTTGTAAAGAATGCACTCTCGGTAGTTTTAGCATCCAATCATCCGGTTTAAGAATCAAGGAATCTCCCTCATGCACATTGACATCAGATGGTTGTCACAACACTGATCAGGAATGTATCCCCAAACGAACCTCCAATTATCCACCCCAAAAGGAAACATCCACTGAAGACAGTACCTCACAGCCAGGGACAAAGGATAATTCGACAATAGTGAAGCCTGTTTTGGTACAAAACAAATTTTATTTAAAAAAATAATACTCACATTTAAGCAAGAATTACAAGCCAGGTACATAAAATCATAAACCGCAGAGTGCACATGTGCGGGAGCTCCAGGATGGATGCATAGCCCAGGAGCTCCGCACCTACAACCACCTACAGCACCCCAGGCTCCCACAGCGACCACCTCAGAGCCCCAGATCAGGGGGATCCTACCCCCCAAGCCCTCCACAAGCAGCAGATCTAGGAGACAGATGATACGGAGGGACCACAAGCTCTACCGCATCATTACAGCCGCCGGGTGCACCAAGATGGCCGCGGCCTAACAGACACAGCGGCTTCCCAAACGAACTTCCAACCCCGCAGACAGAGCCATCTGAGTCAGGGCTATCCTGACACCTCTCCAGGAGCAAAGGTCAGTACTGCCTGTAACCCTCCAAGACCTGGTCTTCTCCCTCTGGCACTAATAGCCCCGGCAGGGTGTACCAAGATGGCCGCCACTTAGGCCTATAAGCCTTGTTTCCTCTTAAGGAGCTCAGAGGTCTTCCTTTTGTATCCACCATAGATACCAATCTATTGTACAGCACCCTGGGGAAAACATCTTTGCAGGTGCTCCCTACTTTACTAACTCCGGAAACTTAACGCATCCAGGCACCCCACAAAGCTGTCCCCCACGCTGACTGACAGTGTTAATTCCCCCGGCCAAGGCAGGGACAAGGGGTTGACCCAGAGAGAGACACTTCATTAAACGACCGCCGGCAGAACAACGACAATAAGGTACAAGAGCCCCTGAAGGTCCATAATCCTATTGTATGCAGGGCCCACAGGTCAGAAGATCTCTCTTATCCTCTTTTACTGACCCTGTCCGAGCCCACCCTCCCGTAATGTCCAACACTGGAGCCACCTCTCAGGAGGTCTCATGAGACCAAAGGCCTATTCTAACACCACCTACTCTCACCCTGACACCCGGGCCCAGTCAGCTACCACACCAACTTCTACAAGCATCTCTAGCTTCCACGGAATCTTTATTACGCCACACAATGGAGGACTTTCCAATAACCCTAGCAGGACACCTCACAACATGCCCACCGGAAGCTTATATCCTTGGCCCTCCACCTCAGGATCCCCCACTCAATACAGCAGACCTCTTCCTCAAATTTTCTACCCTCTTGGAAAGGGGCTTGGCAAACACTGCCTCAAAAATAACTGGAGACATAAAAGCAGACTTTCACATCCTGGGCTCCAGAATGGAGTCCATTGAACAAAAACTGGACACCACCGTGGCTAGAACTAACCAAAACTCTTCTCATATTCAAGTCCTGCAAGACCAACTAGAAACAGCACTGGCAAGAATTGATGATCTTGAGAACAGATCAAGAAGATATAACTTTAGAGTGAGAGGCCTGCCCGAATCTATCACAGACATCATTCCAGCCATTCAGGACTTGATTCTCTCCATAACCCCTAACATCCCCAAACACAGGTTGGAACTTGATAGGGCACATTGAGCCTTGGGCCCACCTAGGAAGGATGGCTCCCCAAGGTACTTAATAGTTAAACCACACTTTTTTGCCGTCAAAGAAGAAATTATGAAAGCGTCCAGATCTAATCCCTTAAATCTCTTGCATGGGCCACCGGGTCTTTGCTGACTTGTCCCCAACCACCATTCAAAAAAGGAGATCCCTCAAACCACTTCTCCAAGTTCTTCAACAAAAAGACCTTAAATACTGGTGGGCCTTTCCATTTGCCGTCAAGTTCAACTTTAAAGGCAAAACGTTCTTCTTTTCTTCAATATTGGAAGGTGAAAAACTATTACTACATCTCAACCTAATCTCTCACGGAGCTCCAATGGATCTTACTGACCCGACTGACTCCCACGCGAAGAGACCACTTCCCTCAAGCCCGGTCTCTCCCCTATGGTCCAAGTCCAAAAGCAAGAGATCTAAAGACAACAGACCTCCGTAACACGCTGGCTTCATCACATGGTTCTGTTTCTCTTGCTTCTTGCTCAAGTCGGTCTGTGCTTGAATTTATACCCTAGTCACGAACCTTCATGTAGTCACATGTTAGCTTAGGTCTTAGGGCAATGTTGCCCCCCCCCCCCTTCGCCTGTATCTCTCTAACCTTGCTCCCTCCTTATGAGCATATTTAATCTGTTCCGGTTCATCTCTTCGATTGATCCACTAAGAACTTATTGCCACATTGATTCTAATCCAACATATGGACCTGGGCTATCAATATACTCTCTTGATTGAGATATGCTCTCCTGAAGGGAGCTTGTAAGGCACCTCCTTTTTCCGGCTATGGGTTATTTTTACATTATTTACCTTTCTGTTTGCTCTGGTTACATATTAAGTTATGGTTCAGCCGAAGGGTGCCTCGGTTGGGGTAGGTCCCCATGCACCTCCACTTACCCTCGGGACTGCCTTGGAGTTCCCTAGGATAAGTTTTCTGCCCCGAGTGGGCATGATGTTACATTCCTCACATCTACCTACGTTTGGTAGGTTTCCTCGCAAGAGGACCGGGCCCGTGGGTCAGAGGGGATCTTTATCCCCTCGGACTCCACTCCCTCAAGCTATCTATAGGAGTAAAGTTCTATGTTTTGTATTGTTTCTCCCCCTCTTCTCTTTTCTCTTCTCCTCCTCTCTTACAAGTTCTTCGGTACTCTAGATCCCTAAACCTATTCCCTGCACAGCGGGATGCCTGGATGTCCTCGAGCTCCTTCCACTATTACCAGGGGACCCAAGGTCGGAGGTGAGTGCTAATGTTTTCTCTAGCTCAGTACCCCCCAGGCCCCCATGACTAACACCACTCATAAATATCTCAAAATAGCCACCCACAATACACAGGGTCTCAATTCCCCTATAAAAAGGACGAAAATCTTTGACCACTACAAATCTCTCAATCTCGACGTAATCCTGATTCAGGAAACCCATTTCCCAGCACGATACTCCCCTAAATTCCTCCACTCCCACTTTCCCACCTTCTTCCTTGCTAAAGCAGAATCAAAATCTAAAGGTGTAGCAATACTGATCTCCAAATCTTGCGACTTCTCCCCCATTCTGGAAGTTAAAGACCCTGAAGGGAGATATATCTTAATCAAAGGGAACATAGATGGAAATATATATACACTAGTCTCCTACTATGCCCCGAATAAAGGTCAACTTTCCTTCTTTAAGTCTCTGTTTAACATCATTGAACCCCATTTTGAAGGTAGAGTTATAGTGGGAGGTGATTCTAATTTAGTTTTTGACCAAGGCCTCGACAAATCTAGACCCTTAGGGGACCAATTAATGTGACCATCCAGAGCAAGTTTAAAATTAGCCAAGTCACTACATACCCTGAATCTGTCAGATATCTGGAGGGGGTTCAACCCATCCAGGAGAGACTATACACACTACTCTTTCCCCCACAATTCCTACGCTCGAATTGACCACCTGCTTGTCCGGTCCGAAACAATTCCCCTGGTTTTGAACTCGAGAATAGTTGACACAGCCCTCTCAGACCACTCCATAGTCCTTCTGCAGATTCATTCTGACTCACATTACAAGAGACAAACTCAATATAGACTGAACAAATCTTTGCTTTCCGACCCCATTAGACTTATGGAAATAGATAACGCTCTCAAGGAATACTTCCTTTCCAACAATACTGAAGGGATCTCAGCAGAGGTTCTTTGGGCAGCACACAAAGCATTCATTAGAGGCAAAATCATAAAAATGTCAGCCCAAATCAAGAAAGAGAGATCGGTGGATCTCGTTAGAATGGAAAAAGCTTATACTTTACTCCAGAAACAACACAAGGCCCATCCCTCCAAGTCCCTCCTTGCCCAACTTGATAAAGCCAGACTAGACTTAAATTTGGCCCTAACGGCCAGAGCCGAAAAATCGATCCGCTGGAGCGGGCAAAAATTCTACACGCAAAACGACAAACTAGGATCAATGCTAGCAGCTAGTCTATCTACCCGAGAATTCCGTAAAGCCCTACCCAAAATAAGAATCCCAGGTCAAGGCCTTACTGCTAACCCGATAAAAATCTTAGACACCTTTCACAAGTTCTACGCGGACCTATACAGCCCTCCTGTACGAAATCACAAAGATTCCCCCTCAACATTTCTAGAAGATGTTACCCTCCCCTCCCTCACAGCAGAAAACAAACAAATCCTAGAGGCTAACATCATAGAGGAGGAAGTGCTAGGAGTCATCAAGGATCTCAAAAAGGGTTCAGCTCCAGGTCCAGATGGTCTGTCCATCCCGTACTATAAGGCTTTCTCCGCGACACTCCTCCCCCACCTCACAAAATTCTTTAACTCCAAAACACAGGGCACTCCCTTGGACTCCCAGGCCTTTGACACAGTTTCCTGGTCTTACATTTTCTCCATCTTAGAGAAATGGGGATTTGGTCAGTGCTTCCTGGGAATCATTAGGTCTCTTTATTCTTTCCCTAAGGCCCGCATAAGGCTGCAGGGTTTCTACTCGGAACCAATAGACATATCGAAAGGAAAGAGACAAGGGTGCCCTCTCTGGCCGCTCATTTTCGCTATAGCAGTTGAATCGTTAGCAATTGCTATCCAACAAAACCCAGATATCAAGGGGGTATCCTGCGGCTCCCAGACTCACAAGTGCGGCCTCTTTGTGGACGACATCCTTCTGTTCTTTTTTTTTTTCAAATTCTTTATTTATCAAGACAACAGACAGATAGTCAGTCACATTACAGTCCAAGAAACTTAATAGATAACAGGTAGAGGGTCCGTGCGATCATTAATGCCAACAATGTTATGTCAAAACGGAGCGCCGAAGGCGCATCACCGCATCTCCTAGCGTCCCGAAATCTATAGTAAGAGAATAAGAAACACAAGACCTCCATCCGTACACTCTCAATAAGATGCCCAAGTTGTCTAGGCTCTTTTTTTCTCTCCTTCTTTCTCTGTGTCCTCCCCTCTCTCCTCCCTCTCTCCCCTCCCCTTTAAATCGGGAGAAGGAGAAGAAGAAAGAGAGAGGGGGATGTGGGGGGGGGGGGGGGAAGAAAGGGGGAAAAGAGGAGATGAGGGGGAGGTTAGGGGGGTAATAAGGGGGGGTTAGGAAGTAGAGACCAAACTCCCCGCCGACCCATGTCTAACCTATAGACTCCTTATTAAACGGGATCATCTATTAAGGATTTGCCCTCCTCCGAGTAGATGAACATGTTCCATAGTTACCATGTTTTTTTATATTGGTCATGCTTGTTCTGGGAGGAAAGAACTAGGTCCTCCATCTTATTTATTTCCTCTATTTTCTTAAGCCATGTTTGTATAGAAGGTGGGTCTGTACGTTTCCAACGCCTTGTGATGCAATATTTAGCAGCATTAAGTAGGTGACGCAGGACCAATTTCTTGTATGCCCTACAGGGGATTTCAGTGCAATGAAGCAGGAAAAAAGCCGGGTCTGCTGGGACTGGGCGATCTGTAAATTTTTGTGCGATTCTCTGAACTTCTTTCCAGAAATTTTTTCTAAACTGGGACAGCTCCAAAAAATATGTAGCAGTGTCCCCCTTTCTTTATTACATCTCCAGCATCGGTCGGATGCTTCTGGGAAGAGGCGATTCAAGAGAGATGGCGTATGATACCAACTGGTACGTACCTTATAGTTGCACTCCTGTATGCGCGTACAGATCGAGGACTTTAAGGTCAACCTTACAATTTGTTCCGTTTGCTCGGGTGTAAATGTGCGCCCTAAAATAGTCTCCCATTTTGTTAGTTCGGGGAGTTTAAATCCTGCGGGTGGCGTGTTTAGCAGGGCATACAAAACCGACAGGGTGTGTTTCACCAGGCCGGTCTCCATGCAGTGTGACTCAAAAGGTGTCGGAGCTCTATTGTATTCCGCTGGAGACCCCAGCTGCCATAGGAAGTGGTGGAGTTGTATGGCCCTCCAAAAATCCAGGGCAAATCTCGCATCCTGTTGGGTTAGGGTCATAAGGGAAGGCCACTGACCTGAGATGAGGAAATGGGACGCACCACCCTTCCCTCAGGGACTGAAATGGACCTCTGCCCATTCCTGGAGAAAACTCTGGATTCCCGAGTATAGGGTAGAGAGGTGATTTGATGTTGGATATTACCGAGTTTTCATACAAACCATGGCATGTCCTAAGTATGGGTCCTATGATGGGATGTGCCTTGAGCAACTGGGGAAGGTTCCGAAAGCACCAACCCGCCCTACTGAGCGGGATATCACTAAATTGATGTTGCTCAATCTGAGTCCACAGTTTCTGCTCTACGTGTCTACACCAATCAATGACCCATGTCAAAAGTGCAGCCTGGTGATATGACATCCTTCTGTTCATTACATCTCCCCATACCTCACTACCCAACCTAAATCGCATTTTAGACTCCTTTGCAGAAATTTCGGGCCTAAAAGTAAACTACTCCAAATCCCAAGCTATGAGCATCTCCTTACTTTCCGAAACAGTGTCTTCATTACAACAATCTTTCCCCTTGAAATGGAGCACCACCTCAATTAAATACTTAGGCATTAATCTAACGGCCAAAATAGAAGACTTATACCCTAATAATTTCACCCCCACATACCGAAAACTTGAGGACGACCTAAAATCTTGGTCAAGTAGCAATCTCTCCTGGATGGGTAGAATCAATGCTATCAAAATTACCCTCTTACCACGCATACTGTACCTATTCCGGGCCCTCCCGGTTTCTATCAGGAAAGACCACCTAAAATCGTTTCAGAGCAGGATCTTAAGATTTGTCTGGGGGAATGCAGGCTTCAGGTTTTCCCAAAATATCTTATACCGCCATAGGAATAGGGGGGGGCTGGGACTTCCCTCGCTCATTAAATATTACCAAGCTGCCAGACTAGCCCAACTATTTCTAGTATATACAAGATCGAAAAAACCTGATTGGATCCAGATCGAGAGACAGGCAAGCCCAAATTACACAATAGACTTCCTTCTCTGGATGGCACCGAAAAAAAGACCCCCTATTTTATCTCCAACTCTATCTCACTCTTTTGCCCTCTGGGACTCGCTGCGGAAACGACCGGAACTAATCTCGCCCCTATCCCCTCTAGCACACATATTCCATAATCCGGATTTTCCCCCAGGGCTTGAAATAAAAGCATTCAAATGGTGGTTAGACAAGGGAATGTACCGCATAGGACACTTCTTCACTCCATCGGGCCCCATGTCTCTGAGTCACTGCATAAATAAATTGGATCTCCCAGATTCGGAGAAGTATAGATTCCAACAAATCTAACATTTTCTTCTCCATATCTGGAAAGATAAATCTCTGCCACTTAAATTTACAACTTACGAAACGTGGTGTGGCCAAGCCGCGGAGCAGAGGGGCGGTATCTCAGTAGTCTACTCAGCCCTAACCTTGCCCTCGTCGAAAGCTTCCTATATGAACTGTTGGGAGGAGGAGCTACAATTCTCGTGGGACTTGGAGACCTGGCACAGAGCACTAACTAACTCTTTTCGGGGGGGAATTCCTAAACATTGTGCTCATGGAGGCGAGTGTCAAGGTCATTACCAGATGGTATCTCACCCCGACCAAACTGGCCCGCTTATTCCCCTCAGCTAATCCACAGTGCTTCAGAGGATGCTCCCTCCTGAGTTCAATGTTACATATATGGTGGGAATGCCCGAGAATAAGACCATTCTGGAAAAAAGTTTTCAACCTCATTGAGAAATTGACACAAACCCAGGTCTCCAGGTCTCCTGAGATCACCCTTCTTAATGCACACATCCCGAACCTGCCCAAACACAAAAAGAAGCTAATTCGGTTCATCCTATTAGGAGCTAAGCTTACAATAGCGAAAGCTTGGAAAAAACCAAAGATCCCCTTTTCAGCTGCCGCCCGGAAGATCTTTCCAGCATACTTTCGGACACATCCAGGGAGTTTGAGGTCACCTGGGAACCTTGGGCAAAATACATAGGGGTCTCATTTATCCCGGGTTAGACAGTTTCCTTTGGTATGACACGCATAAACTACACAAAGGTGATTCTGTATCTATACCTCTCTTCCTTTCCCCCTCTTCTCTCTTTTCCGCTAGTTCCTTAATTTAACTTTTGTTCACTTTGACATACGTTATTAAGTTTTTATAAGCATTGAATTCTTTTGGCCCTTGAATGTCATGCTCAATAGTTATTGAGGCTAAAATCAAAATTTTGTTTGTATTTAAAAGGAGAGATCTTGCCCCCAACTTGGACACAGATTGTTCCCAGCCGGGGTGTCTGGGGGTTAGAGGCCCCTCTCCCAGC
Source organism: Glandirana rugosa (assembly GCA_018402905.1). Lineage (NCBI taxonomy): Eukaryota > Metazoa > Chordata > Amphibia > Anura > Ranidae > Glandirana > Glandirana rugosa. The sequence goes on from BLSH010349835.1 coordinate 335,699, forward strand.
CTCTTGTTTAGTAATCAATTCTGACCATGGCATCCATTGAAAAATGCGTATTTATCTTGACTCACTCAATCATCTCAATGACTCTTTCTTGTCAACTTCTGTTTAACTTGAGTTCACTATATGTCTGTACTGCTTCATTTGTAAAATTCTCAATAAAAACCTTGAAAAGTAAAATCATAAACCGCAGTACAGGAAGCGTACTGGGTGTAACGAAACGGTCATCTGACGTGTTTCATTCAGTAGAATGTCATCAGAGGCGCCGTTTCATCACGCCCAGCACGCTTCCTGTACCGCGGTATTTCAGCCGCACATTTCAGCTGCATAGAGCCATATTACTGTTCTAAAATCATCTTCAAATTGTGTGGGAAAAGCCTATTTCAGCCACATAGAGCCATATTACTGTTCTAAAATCATCTTCAAAGTGTGTGGGAAAAACCTATTGGAGCCGCATAGAGCCATATTACTGTTCTAAAATCATCTTCAAAGTGTGTGGGAAAAGCCTATTTCAGCCGCATAGAGCCATATTACTGTTCTAAAATCATCTTCAAAGTGTGTGGGAGAAGCCTATTTCAGCCGCATAGAGCCATATTACTGTTCTAAAATCATCTTCAAAGTGTGTGGGAAAAGCCTATTGGAGCCGCATAGAGCCATATTACTCTTCTAGAATCATCTTCAAAGTGTTTGGGAAAAGCCTATTTCAGCCGCATAGAGCCATATTACTGTTCTAATATCATCTTCAAAGTGTTTGGGAAAAGCCTATTTCAGCCGCATAGAGTGGCTGAAATAGGCTTTTCCCACACACTTTGAAGATGATTTTAGAACAGTAATATGGCTCTATGTGGCTCCAATAGGC
>BLSH010349835.1:345709-357067 GCA_018402905.1 Glandirana rugosa
TGTGACTCGGCTTGAACACGTGCCCCCTGAGCGTCCATGTGTATACGTACACACTCGTACGTAGACGTCTATCCGCGTACGTGTGTGCGGTCGGGGGGTGAATCTGCTCGCTGTTCCCTCGATAAATTTGACTTCAATGTATCAATGTATGTATCAATGTATCAATCAGTCCAACTTTTTTCTGTGTTCAGGTAGGTCAAGTTGGTTTTTTTTTTTTTTTACATATATGTATATATATATATATATATATGTGTATATGTGTATGTGTGTATGTTGGTTTATTAGGGTATATGTCCCTCACGTGATATTAATGAGTTTTTGGAATCATTGAGAACATGGTTGTTGTTCAATAATAAAATTATTCCTCAAAAATACAACTTGCCTAATAATTCTGCACTCCCTGTATATGGGATTATTTGGTTGTATGTGTGTATGTGTATATGTGTATATATATATATATATATATGTATATACATTTTTTTTTTTTTTTGGTTGAACTGGATGGACTTGTGTCTTTTTTCAACCTGACTAACTATGTAACTATGTATGTAACTATGTAACTTCAGTTTAAATAGCTCCCTTGTCGCTCGTCTAAGTGGGGGGCTGGCGTGTGTGCATGCGCCTATCTGCAGATGCATGCTCACACATGCATATGTGTACCTGCGAGTCCCCCGTGCACAAGTTCGGCTCAGTGTAGTTCTTGCTCACATGTATGTGCCTCAATATACACATTTTTCTTTTCCTGACAGCCTCTTTCTCTCAGAGTTGAGACTGTTCTGTGCAAGAATATTTGTGTTGGATTAGGATGCTTTGAAACTAATAATAACTAAAACCTAATTTTTACAAAGCTTATTTTATGGATGTAAAAATTGCATTAGATTGTGTGAATTGGCCAATAATTAACCAGTTGAGCTCTGGAAGATTTTACCCCCCTTCATGGCCACAGCATTTTTTGCTATTCAGCACAGCACTATTTTAACTGGCTATTACTCGGTACCCAAATTCAATTTATGTAATTTTTTTCACACAAATAGAGCTAACACTTTTGGTGGTATTTGATCACAGCTGGGTTTTTATTTCTTTATTATTTAAATAAAAAAAAAAAACAATATAGTGTATATTATTAGTTTGTGTGAAAGTTAGTGTCTACATACTATGGTATATATTTTTGAAAATTGTTCAATCCTGATGTACTGACGACCTATCACATTTCTTAAGGCCCTTAAAATGGCAGTACAAATACCCCCCAAATGACCCCTTGTTGGAAAGTACAGTCTGAGGTATTTAGTAAGAGGGATAGCAAGTTTTATAAAGTTGACATTTTTTGTCACAATTTTTTGAAAAATTAAGAAATTAAATAACATTTGTTTTTTTCCCACTTTTTTTTTACATACTGTCACCAGTGCAGTACAGTGTCAACATATGTTCAGTTCGGTCCGAGCATGAATTCGACCTGAACATTGGCCATTCGCCGAACAACCAAATTATTTGGGGGCGTTCAACCGTTTGTTCGGCCTGTCGAACAACCACAACCGGTGGCGCAGTGCATTGAAAGCCCTGATTGGCTGAAGCAGTGAAAGCTTCACCCAATCAGGGCGCAGAGCACTGTCAGAGCAATGATTGGACACTGTCCAGTCCTGGCTCATCGCTCTTAGTCCCGCCCCACACTATGAAAGTGTTCCTTCAATGGCAGACATTTTCAGTATGATATCGGCGTAGAGAAAGATAGAACAGGGCTCTGTTCAGTGCTACTAGACAGTCAAGGGTTGATTTACTAAAGGCATATAGACTGTGCAAGACCTCTGCAAGTACATTTGCTCCAGAGCTTAGTAAATGAGGTAAGGCTTCACTTTGCAAAGAATACCCAATCACATGTAAGGAAAATAAAAAAAATGCATTTTTGCTTGCACATGATTGGATCAGCAGAGTTTCTACTCATTTACTAAGCTCTGGAGCAACTGCTCTTGCAAAGTGCACAGTCTTTTTTTCCCTTTAGTAAATCAACCCCTCAGTGTGCTATTGTGATTCTATTGTCAGTGTAGAATATTAGTTTAGTGCAAACTAGAGATAGTCAGTATGAGTGTAGTGACTAACATCATTCATCTTTGCATTAGTGTGCAATTAGAGACAGTTCAATTAGTGTCAGTGTAGTGTAATCATTCATCTTTACATTAATGTGTATATAGAATAGGGACAGTTCAGATAGTGTGATTGTAGTATATTGGCCCCCATTCATCTTTATATTTGTGTGCATCTAGGGACAGTTCAGATAGTGTCAGTGTAGTGACACTGTAAATTTCATTGTGTTACTGCAAGTGTAACGCCATATAGTTCTGTGCGTTACTGCAAGTCTAACGCATATAGTTTTGTGCGTTACTGCAAGTTTAACGCCATATAGTTCTGGGCATTACTGCAGGTTTAACACCATATTGTTCTTTGCATTACTGCAAGCTTAACAGCATATAGTTCTGTGTGTCACTGCAAGTTTAACACCATATATTTTATTGTGTTACTGCAAGTTTAACGCCATATAGTTCTGTGCATCACTGCAATTTTAATGCCATATATTTCATTGCATTACTGCAAGTTTAATGCCATATAGTTCTGGGCATTACTGTACATTTGATGCAGTATATTACAGTATATTGTAGTGTATCCATGGAGTGTGTCTGTGTAGTGAGTACTCATATTGAAGTGCACCAAACATCACTTTCCATTGATTAAAATGCATCCACGTACACATTTACACATCTTTATTACAATTGGTAAATAAGCACCCCCCCACTCCCCCATCATGTCTGGGAGGAAAACAAGGAGAGGCAGACGTTCCCATGGCACTGTAAGAGGTCCAGCAGTGTATGTGTCCACAGGCAAAGGTGTACGTGGTCAGTCCTCGGGCAGGACACCATTTCCTCTGTTTAGTGATGTTGCCCATCCTATCAAGCCACAGCATGCAGAGGAGGTGGTGGACTGGCTTACTAAACCATCCTCATCCTCCGTCACACAAGCAGAGACTAGTGTGCAGTCCCCTGCAGCTGCTATAGTGGCTAAACCTGCCTTCTTGTTCACAGCTATTCCTGCCATAGCCCCAGAATTAGGCATGGAGGAGTCAGCGGCGTTATTTGAACACAGCATCAGCCACTTGCTCCTTCGATGCACAGTCATTACTCAATTCAGATGTTGGTTCTGAGGTTGAGGAAGGCAGGAACATGAGCCTACAGAGAGGGGAGAACACTGGTACACAAATTGGCATTCATGTTCCCACAGCCGCAGCGTATTGCCAAGTTGTCTCCAGTGGTAATGAGGATGTAGGAGATGATGATGATGATGAGGTCACTGATGTGACTTGGATGCCAGATTGAGCAGAGGAGGAAAGTGAGGGTGAGGCATAACCACAGCGAGGCAGCCATCATGGAAGACCAGAGAGCAGCCACCCTATTCCATCACATTGTGGAGCTCTTATCTCCTGGCCCACTTCCCACAGCTCCGCTGTCTGGGCCTTTTTTAGTACATGTGCAGCTGATCACACTGTTGCTATTTGCAAAGTTTGTCTCAAGCACATCAAACATGGCAAAAACACCAGCCGTTTGGGTACCACATGCTTGAAAAGGCATTTAACCTCCCAACACTCATTGGCTAGAGCACCTAAAAGCCACACAAAAGGGGCACAGATCTATCCCTCCTCCGGCTTAATCCCCTTGTACACGTTGCGACGGTGGTACGACCGGACGTCCAAAATCGTATGTTGGCTGTTGTATCTTGCATACTGACATGCACTAAGCAATTGTACGACCAAGCCTAACATGGTGACGTGCTACGAGCGCATAAAGAGGAAGTTCAGGTGCATGTGATTTGTGAATTAGGAATGTAGGTTTACACAAACTGACACTTCCGGGCGTTCCTGACTTCTGAGCATGCGTGTTTTGCACGTACAACTTATTGGCACAACTTCTCTGTACACACGGTACAACGGTCATACAACAAACGTTTTCTAGTCTGCTCATCCAACTTCTCTTGTACGTCCGTCGTATGCCGGCTGTTCTAATCACGCGTACTAACGGTTGGATGATCTACAAAAAGCTGTTGTACAACATTTCTTGTATGACCGTCACACAATGTGTATGAGGCTTTACTCACCTCGGTCTGCCCCTGCTATACCTCATGACCTCTCAGCAGCATCCACTGACAGGGATGATGGTATAGCACAGGGTGTTCCAGGTCCTTGCAGCCCATCTGCCAGCAGCACACCACCAGCTAGACGTGTGCGGTTCATTTCGTTCCGAATAAAAATTCGCACAAATTTTCCTTTTTCCAAAATTCGGATGTATCCGAATTTCCAAATTACTATAGTACCAAATTTCAAAGAATCAAAAATAAGGAAAAAAAAAGGTCAAAAAAAATTTCAATTTGAATAGTTTTCGAATCATTTTCGAACTCAAATAGTTTTCAAATGCAAATTCAAACAGTCCTCGAATTTGAATAGTTTTCCAATTTCCAGAGAGAACAAAATAGAATAGAAAGCAAAGGAATAGAACAGAAAAAAAAAACAAACAATAGCCTAGAAAAGAATATAACAGAAAAAAAAAGAATAGAATACAACAGAGTAAAACAGCTCTGTTCCACTCCATCGCATTATATTCTTTCATTTTCTGTTATATTTCTGTTATATTCCCCTCTATTGTATTCTTTTTCCTCCACTTTCCACTCCACCCCATTCTCCTTAGAAATTGGAAAACTATTAATATTTGAAAACTGTTCAAATTAGAAACTTTTTGAATCGATTCGAAAATGAATAAACTAAATAAATTCCGAAAACAGATTAAACAAATGAAACAAATCTAACTAAACGAATCTATGTAAATAATAACATCTGCTGCAGCAGAGAAAAAAATACATTCCTTGCCACCCACATGCCCAGCGTCTAAATGCAAGCTTTTCAAAGCTGCTGGCTTTCCAACTTCTGCCTTTTTGCCTGGTGGATTCTGCCCCCTTCCGTGAATTTGCAGAATGTGCTGTACCACAATGGCAGATTCCCAGTCACTATTTCTTTTCACATAAGGCCATTCCATCTCTCTACCATCACATGGAAGGCAATGTTGTGGCATCATTCGGTAAGGCAGTCCCCCGCAAAGTCCACTTTACTGCTGACACGTGGTCCAGCAAGCATGGGCAGGGACAGTATATTTCATTCAAAGCATATTGGGTAACGCTGCTTGCAACTCAGAAGGATGCAGGACAGGGCTCAGTGCTGCAGCTTATTGTGCCCCACGTCTCCATACAGTTGGTAATGATTTGAGATTTGTCAGCTCTACCCCCTCCTCCTTCTCCTCTTCCATGCAATCCTTTGCTGAATTGTCCTATGAACCTCAAGTACCCCCTAAGCATTCAAAGGGCTATTTAATGGCTCAGGCTAAAGGGTGCCATGCAGTGCTATAGCTGGTGTGTCTTGGGGACAGGAACCACAGCGGACTAGAGATTCTTGCAGCTCTGCAGGGACAGGCCCAGAGGGGGTTCATGCCACGCCAGCTGGAGCCAGAAATGGTGGTGTGTGATAATGGCACAAACCTTCTGTCCGCCCTTAGACAGGGAGAAGTTGACACATGTGCCATGCCTGGCACATGTCCTCAATTTGGTGGTGCAGCATTTTCTAAATATGTACCCAGGTTTGGAAGATCTGCCAAAGCAAGCCAGAAGAGTCTGTAGCCATTTTACAAGGTCATATACAGCCAGTGCTCGGTTGGCTGAAATGCAGCAGGAATTCCACCTGCCCATAAACCGCCTGATTTGTGACATGCCCACCAGGCGGAGCTCAACTCTGGCAATGCTGCAGCAGCTGCACATGCAGCAGAGGGCCATCAACGAGTACCTGCATGAGTATGGCACAACGACAGGCTCAGGCCGGCTAGGCTTTTTTTCTGTAGCCATTTCAGGCGGTCATACACAGCCAGTGCTCGGTTGGCTGAAATGCAGCTAGGCTTTTTTCCCCAATGGCTGCTCATAAAGGATGCTTGCAATGTATTGTCACCATTTGAGGAAGCCACAAGGATGGTGAGCCATGACAATGCATGCATCACTGACACAATTCCTGCTGTGTTCCTGCTGGAGCAAATTCTGCTTGGCATTATGAACAGGGCACTGGAGGCAGAGCAGCGGGGGGGGGGCAGAGGAGGCCTTCCTTTCCTCTCAAGGCCCCCTTTATGCAGACACCATTGTTCCTATGCCACAGAACACACAAGAGGAGAGAGAGGAGGAGGAAGATTCTGGCAGTTTCAGAGGCATCGAAGCAGAGGAAGACATACGTCAAACAGTAAGCAATGGCTTTCCATCCCCAGAACCCTTGGGAATAGTATGTGGCTGGGAGGAGGCAGTTCCAGATACTGTAATCCTCAGTGACCCAGAGGAGTCTGCTTCTTATGCCTCTGCAAATTTGTGGTGCATGGGCTCCCTCGTTCTTCAAAGCCTGCGAAAAGACCCAAGAATATGTGGCATAAAAGAGAAGGATCACTATCGGTTGGCAACCCTCCTTGACCATCGGTATAAGAGTAAAGTCTCAGAACTCGTCTCATTTCCCCAGAGAGTGCAGAAGATGAAATCTCTTGGGGACACCTTAAAGAGGAGTTTATCAAACGCTTTTCTTGACTCTGATAAGTTACAGTGTCCTGGAAAATGTAGTTTTGAGGCTTCTGTTGGTTAAGAGAGGAGCAGTGGAGAAGGCAGCCGCCTAAGTGATGCATTTCTCCATTTTTTAGTCCTCGCTGCCCAGCGATATCAGCATCCACATCCCATTAACATCTGCAACATCTGCATTACATGGTGGACGATTTTCTAGGGGCGAAAACAGAGATGGAGAGTTTTCCAGTCGATGATCCAATGGCTTACTGGGTAATGAGAATAGACCACTGGCCAGAACTTGCTCAGTATACTATTGAGCTGCTGGGCTGCCTTGCATCCAGCATGCTTTCTGAACAGGCATTCAGTGCTGCTGGAGGTTTTGTTACTGATCATAGAGTGTGTCTGTCCACAGTGTCATGAAACCACAGTAAACAGTCTGTCATGTAACCAGCAAACATTATGTCTTATCTGTTGCCTACCTTTGCTGCAAGTGTCCAGTTAAAGCCGGGTCTCCCTCACTTGTGTGCTTTAGTAGGCCCTCCTCAGCTGGTCTCCACCCCAGCCTTAATTGGAAATAGGATATAACATCTGGCAGTGCAAGGCTGCATTGCTGATCAACGTTTGTCCGTGTTTGGCTTGTGTGTGGTTGTCTCCTTTGTTTGCTTTGAGTCTTATCTGTGTTCTGATCTTTGGCTTGTCTGACTATCCCTTCCTGCCTGATACCTCAATCTTCGGCTTGTTCTCGGTTTCTCCTGTCTGCTTGTTGCCCTGACCCTTTGCTACTCCTCTGACTATTCTTGCTATTCCTGTGCTGCTGCTTCCCCTCTTTCCACCTGTAGCCAGCCTGAGCATGAGCTAGGGGACCTCAGGGGCCACGACCTGGATCCATCTGCAGCCAAATCCATCCTCACCACTAGAGGCTCTGGTGAACACCCACTGGCTCTTAGATTCTGCGCCCTAGGAAAACTGATGTACTAGCTCCTTTCAGTGTCCATGCTCCAGGGGCCCTCTGCCCATATCAGCCGGAACTCTTTAACAGCAGTCAGCCATAGGTCCACAACCTTGTGGTGCGCTACACAACCCTTGGTGCGATTTGCCCTCCAGTGGTACGCACCTGTCACCAGACCCCAGGAGTTGTGACAGTTTGATCAGCCATGGACCTGGCTGATGTGCAGCTAACCGCAGATAATCTACTGCAGGGCATACTATGCAGACTCGAGACCCAGGAATCTAATCAGACCCAGGTGATGCGATCCCTCCAGGATTTGGCCTCCCATTTTGAACAACTTCATGCCTCCTTAGGACCTCCAGTGCAACAACCTCAACCGCCATAGCGGCCGCACATATTCCGGTCACAGCCGCAGCCATGAACTTCTTGCATTTACCAGCTCCGTTCCGGTACTCTGAAGACTCCAAGGCCTGCAGGGGTTTCCTTAGCCAGTGCACCATTCATTTTGAGCTCCAGCCCCAAAACTTCCTGTCCGATTGGGCAAAGGTAGCCTATATTATATCTCTCCTGTCTGGAGAGGCGTTAGCCTGGGCTGCCCCCTTCTGGGAGAATAATGATCCAGTGGTTTCTAGCCTGTCTAGCTTCTTGAAACGCTTTCGGAATATCTTTGAGGAACCAGGTCGTGTCTCCTCTGCGGCCAGCGCCCGTTTATGTCTCTGTCAAGAGTCTGCTTCTGTAGGACAATATGCGCTTCATTTTTGTACACTGTCTGCTGAGCTGAGCTGGAATAATGAGGCCTTAGTTGCAACCTTTTTACATGGCCTTTCTGACAGAGTAAAGGATGAATTAACAGGAAGAACCATCCCTGCTGATCTGGATGGGGTCATTTCCTTGTGTAACTAGATTGATGTCCGTTTTCAGGAGCGGTCCCTAGAAAAAGACGCCAGCACTTCCCAGCCCTTAGGCAGTCTGAGCTCCACTCTCTTCGTATCGAGGAGCATCCCCTGCCAGCTGAGAAACCCATGCAGCTGGACCAGATCAGGCTACCTACAGAGGAATGTGCTAGGCGCAGAACTCTGGGCCTGTGCCTCTATTGTGGGGGTAAAGGTCTCTTTTGTGACACTTGTTCACTTCGTCGGTGAACGCTCAGGTCCAATACATCTGGAAGGTGGAGTATTGGACCCAGAAGTATCACCTTCCAATCTCGTCTTCTTGTTTCTGTGTCCCTCCATGTTGGCGCTTCCTCTCATCCAGTCATGGCATATCTGGATTCCGGGGCTGCTGGCAACTTCATGGACTGGTGAACTGCATCTTCGTTGGGCCTTCCCTTTCGCCCCTCACCACACCAGTGATGGTATCGGCGATTGATGGCACTGTTCTCCAACGGAGCCCTATCCGCTTCCAGACCCTCCCCGTTAAGATGACGGTAGGGACACTCCACCAGGGGTGGATGTCCTTCTTTATTTGCCTAAGGCCTCAACCCCCATCATACTGGGCCTTCCTTGGTCACGGCTCCATTCTCCACATGTGGACTGGACTTCTGAGCAAATCGTGGCTTGGGGACCCTCCTGTTCCTCTTCTTGCCTACTCAAGGTTGCCCCAAAAGTGGAACTTCCTGTTGCCACCACCTCAGTATCTCCTGTTCTTCCCGCTGTGTGTAGCAAATTCTGGGATGTGCCCAGCAACAGACAGGTTGATACGCTCTCTAGGTCATTTGGCACTCTGGTTGAGCAGTCCACCTGTGAACCTGAGCCTATCTGTCCGACCTCATGCGTCCTTGCCCATTCTACCACCTTGGAGTCAAAAACTCCTCCTGGCAAGACCTTCATCCCCACTGAGTTAAGAGCTAAGATTCTTTGTTGGGGACATGATTCCAAGAGGGCTTGTCATGTTTGTGCCCAGTCTGACTCCTCCATGCTAGCCTCTGCTGGCCTTCGCTTGCCCTTGCACACTTCTAAGAAACCGTTAGTCCTCAATAACGCCTCTTGTTGGATGTGGACAAACAGCTCCGCTTGTCTGTGATAACGCCCCCTGCCGTGCTAAACACACGTTCCGACAATACACTGGCTGCAGGGCAGGCCAGCACCTCCAAGGCATAAACGGCAAGCTCAGGCCATGTGGCCACTTTGGAGACCCAGAAGTTGAATGGGACAGACCCATCAGTCAGTACGTTTAGGCGTGTGCACACATACTGTTGCACCATGTTGCTGAAATGCTGTCTCCTGCTAAGACGTTGTCTATCGGCTGGTTGTGCTGTTTGTTGTGGCGGGCTGCTGACAAAGCTTTGCCACATTTCGGCCATGCTAACCCTGCCTTCTGAGGTGCTGGCGGTGGCACAGCTGCGTTGGTGGCCTCTTCCTCCTCCTGCATCGGTGCACTCAATGTCTTCCACTTCTGTGGGCAACTCGGCTGTCGTTGAGCAGGCACTGCAGCATGTAGTTGGCCATGTGTGCCAGGCTGCCCAGAGGCAAAGACAAGCTGTCCTCTGTGGGAGGTATATCATCTGTGTCCTCTATATCCCCCCAGCCATGCTCCAGTGATGCCCACGAGCTGCGTTGGGTGCCACCCTGCTGCAATTCCTCCTCCTCCTCCTCCTCCTCCTCATCTTCCTCATCCTCCTCGTCCTCCAGAACTGTGCCCTGGCTTGAATATTTTTGACCTGGCCTATGCCGGTGCAGGAACCCACCCTCTGAGCCACTTGCGAATGACTTGCCTGATAACTGTGGAAATTACCCCTCTTCCTCCTCCTCCTCCTCATCCTCCTGTGCCACATCCTCTTCCATCATGGCCCGAAGTGTTTTTTCAAGGAGACATAGAAGTGGTATAGTAACGCTGAGAACAGCGTCATCGGCACTGGCCATGTTGGTGGAGTACTCAAAACACCGCAATACGCTACACAGGTCTCGCATGGAGGCCCACTCGTTGGTGGTGAAGTGTTGCTGTTCCGCAGAGAAACTGACCTATGCGTGCTGCAGCTGAAACGCCACTATTGCCTGCTGCTGCTCGCACAGTCTCTCCAGCATGTGCAAGGTGGAGTTCCACCTTGTGGGCACGTCGCATATGAGGCGGTGAGTGGGAAGGCCGAAGTTCCGCTGCTGCGCAGACAGGCGAGCAGCAGAAGGGTGAGAACGCCAAAAGTGTGCACAGACGGCCCGCACTTTATGCAGCAGCTCTGACATATCCGTGTAGTTTTTTAGAAAATTCTGTACCACCAAATTTAGCACATGCGCCAGGCAAGGGATGTGCCTCAAACTGGCTCGGCCCAGAGCTGCTACGAGATTTCGGCCATTGTCGCACACCACCAGGCCGGGCTTGAGGCTCAGTGGCAACAACCACTCGTTGGTCTGTTGTTCAATGCCGGTCCACAGTGTGGGGTTTATCCCCCAAACATATCAGCTTTAAAACAGCCTGCTGTTGTTTCCCCCTGGATGTGCTGATGTTGGTGGTGAAGGTGTTACGCTGAGCGGATGAGTGGGTGGTCGAGGAGGAGGAAGCGCAGTAGGAGGAGGAGGCAACAGGAGGCAAAGAGAAATGCCCTGCAATCCTCGGTGGTGGAAGGACATGCGCCAAATAGCTAGCCGGCTCAGGCCCACCTGCCACTACATTTGCCCAGTGTGCAGTTAGCGAGATATAGCGTCCCTGCCCGTGCTTACTGGTCCATGTATCAGTGGTTATGTGGACCTTGCCACTGATGGCGTTGAGCAGTGCACACTTGATCTTGTCCCCGACTTGTTTGTGCAGGGAAGGGATGGCTCGTCTGGAAAAGTAGTGGCGGCTGGGTACCACGTACTGTGGGA
>BLSH010349835.1:370505-387192 GCA_018402905.1 Glandirana rugosa
GGCGGCTTTAACTATTTTCAGAGGTTCTTATGAAGAGGTGATTGTACTGTCCACTATGGAGCCATCTTAGTCAAACCCGACGGGTATTTCGGAAATAATCTCCATTTAAATAAGTCAACCGTAGGTCCTAGTTTTTCCTCTCTCCTGAGAGAAACTTCTTCGACCTCCTCAGAAAGTGTCGTTAATTGGTGAACGGCTGGCGGCTAGCCGTAGACTGCCGCCGTTTCACCGAGCAAGGGCGTTTAGCGGCAGTATGCGGCGGCAATCGAAGCCGCCGCACCCGCTCCCTGGCCCCCCCTGGACACAGTGAGCGCGCGGGCGCGCCTCCGGCGGCGCGCGCGCGCCCACTATACACGTTCCCGCAGCCGTCGTCGTATGACGGCGATTTGCGGGAACGAGCCACTTTGCCGCCGTCAGATGCCGATCGGCGGTCGGCAAGTGGTTAATTGCTGTGAAAGACTCCTCCAGCTTCTTCAAAGAGAGTCCTCTCTCCTTTTTGATCCTGGATGCCAACTGAATAAATTTACCTCTAATAAAGGCTTTATGGGCAGCCCAAACTGATTCTACCGAGGTATCACCTGTCATGTTAGTGGAGAAGTATTCTTGGAGACTTTTATCAATTTCGGCGGCATTTACTGGGTCGGTCAGTAACGACTCATTAAGTCTCCAGTGCGGTCTAAGAAACATTCTGGACTGGATGCGGATAGACATCGACACTAGAGAGTGGTCCGATAGGGCTGTGTCATAAATGTGGGCATCCAATATGGATGGTAAGGTATAGAAGGGAGTTAACAGGTGGTCAATTCTAGAGTACGAGTTGTGGGGGCTCGAAAAGTGAGTAAAGTCCCTGCTAGAGGGATGCCTATCCCTCCAGACATCAATTAAGTTATATGAGTGGAGGAGTTTGGCTATTCGTAAACTGACTTTAGTTGGTTGCCTAGGGGTCTTGTTTTATCTAAAGATTGGTCAAAGGCCACATTAGAGTCCCCTCCAAATATTCTTGTGCCCTCCAACAAGGGGAAAAGGCCGCTAACATTTTCTGAAAGAATTTCAGCTGACCCTTATTGGGGGCGTAGTATGAAATCAGAGAAACGATTTGCCCATCAATAGTACCCTTTACTAGAATATACCTGCCCTCTGGGTCCCTAACATCTGAGAGCCAAGTGAAGTTGCAGTATTTAGAGAATAAGATAGCTACTCCTTTGGATTTAGATTCAGCGTTAGCTAAGAAAAAGCGTGGAAAATAGGGGTGGAGGAACTTAGGGTTGAATCGGGCTGGAAAATGAGTTTCTTGGAGCATTAGGATATCTAATTTCAGAGATTTATAGTGGTCGCCAATCTTCTTGCGTTTTATGGGGGAGTTAAGTGCCTGAACATTGCGGGTAGCAACCCTAACAGGGATTTGTGGGAGGTCAGCCATCATTTTTGGAGCAGTGGGTGCTTATGTTAGTGAGGTCACTCACCCTTCCCAGGATGTTCCCGTTATCCGGGGAACCATATCGCGTCCTGATGACAGAGCACTGATCAGTATCCACTCTAGAAAGAAAGAAGGAAAAAAGGAGGGGAAGAAAAGGTGAAACTAAAAATACCAAAAAGGTAATATTAAACATTGTGAACCAATCTCGACAAGTAAGTAGCCCTGAAAAGGGCCATTTTCTCCAACTAAGCGATTTGCGACCAAGGGGGGAGAAAAAATAGAGCCCCTTGGACACCCTTTGGTAGAGACCAAAAAGTCTGGCTAGTACCCATCTCTGAACTGCCTCAAGGGGTCAGAGAGATAGGCGGAGACGCAAGTGGGCCACCACCCGCCTAGGAGCCCTGTGAAAAAAAAAAGAACATGAACAATAATAAAATATGATAACGTATATTCTAATCTTATATAAGGGTCTTGGAACTGACCACAAGCCTTAGATACCTCCCGCTTGGGGAGGAATAGTTGCCATCCCTTCCGGTCCCGACCCGTGAAGACCCCCCGAGATTAGGAAGAGGGAAGCCTCCATAGGACGGGACCCCCAACGAGGGGGCAGGGCCCAAAAGGATGGAACAAGAAAACCCAAAAAGTATGGGAGAACCTTTTTGTGCACTCCACCCCCAACTGTGACTCTTTGGCATCGGAGAGTCTTTAGTTCAAAACATTTAATCAGCCTGAAAAGCAAATAAATGTTAACTGAATCATGGTGCATCAGGCCTATATCAAAAGGGTTATGCGTTCAAGGCTCTCACTAGAGGCTAAGATGGGACATAAGTCAGTGGAGGCCCCAAAAGAAAATAGGGTTAAGAGTTATATAGGGACCAAAAACAGAACGGAAAGACTGTGGAGTGGGCGTTTTCCCAGAGCAGAAGTCCTGCAAGTTAGAAGCCATATAGGTCTCGCCTGGGTCCCAAGTCATGGGGGGCCATTTTCTTTCGTTCGCTTTGACTTGGCCTTCATCCAGAGAGGGGTCCTGGGGCTGGTGGGAGACTGTCTCTTAGACGAGCTGGTGTTATTGGAGGTGTCCATATCGGATTCCTGAGAAATCAATTTTAGATGGAGGAAAAGTCTCTCTCCCTCTTGTAGAGAAGAGAATGCATACTCCTGGCCTTTGAGGGAAAATTTAACAGCAAATGGAAAGGACCACTTGTATTTAATTTCCTTCTCCGTTAACACTGCTAGAAAGCTCTCCTTTTCTGTATTGAAGATGGTGCAAGGTTGGCAAAAATTTGAACAGGGTGCCCTTTGCAGAGGATCTTGGCAGAGATTCTGGACTGTTTCATGACCCCTTCCTTTATGGCGTAAAAATGGGGCTTGACAATTATGTCTATCGGGATGCCATCTTTCTGAAGGGGTCCCAGAGCTCTATGGGCCCTGTCCAGTTCTAAACGGTGTTTAGGAGTGTCCGGTAGCAAGTTGGTGATCAAGTTTTGTATTGCGTCAGGAATGTCCTTGATCTCCTCCGGGAGGCCTCTCACTCTGAAATTATATAGTCTAGACCTATTTTCTAGGTCGTCAATTCTTGATAGGGCCGTATCTAGTTGATCCTATAGGGAGCCAATAAGATCTGAATTCTGGTTAGATATTACCGCAGTTTAGCTTGTTCTCGATTGCTTCAATCCGGACCCCCAGCATTTGAAAATCCGATTTGATCTCTCCAGTTATAGTGGCAATCGTATTTGCTAGTCCCCTTTCTTGAAGAGAAGAGAATTTGTGGTAGAGATCTTCCACTTGTAAAGAAATGCTAGGGCTGGGGGGGCTGGGTGATGCTAGAACCAGACTGTTAGGCCCCAATGGAGGAGAGGAAAGTTCCCCTTGGATTCGGCCTAGTAGTGATTCTATGGAGGAGGGAGATGGCAAGGGGTTCTGTAAGGTACCTCCCTGTGCCCCTGGGGTATAAGTCAGCAAAGCAGGGGATAGCACTTGCCTGGAATCAGGGCGTATTGAGCGGCCGGGGCTCTCCGAACCAAGGCTCTCTGAACTATGGCTTTCCATGCCTCCTGTAGCTGCGGCAGGAGCGGCGGCCATCTTGGTACACCCCTGCCAAGAGGCCGCGGCGAAAAGCAGGCTCAGGCCCTTCCTTACGGTCGATGCTGACATGCAGGGGGGATGCTGCCCTGCCTTAGGGACCGAATCTCCCGCTCTGGGAACGAACCGTTGGGCTGTGGAGTCAAGGCGGGCTCCGAAGGTGGATGATGGCGCAGAGCTTAAGCAGCCATGCTGGGAGACCCGCGCATGCGCACTCCTCACGGTAATCAATTTTATTTACAATGTCGTGGCGTGGTGATGGGAGCCCGATTTGCTCTCAGTGTGGCTAATATATTTATGGCCCACTGGGAGGAAGCGGCGGAATTAAAATGTTATAGACGCTTCATAGATGATATAGTGATGGTATGGGAAGGTGATCTACCTAGCCTGGAGGCATTTATGCATAAATTAAACTCAAATTCCAGGAACATTTCTTTATCGTGGAATGTGAGTAAAGAACGCATCACATTTTTGGATTTGGAGATCTTAAGTGAGGGTGACCATTTTGGTATGATCAACCATTTCAAACCGACCGATAGGGATGCCTACATTCCCCTGGGGAGTTGCCACCACCAAAGATGGTTGGGCAATATCCCCAGGGGACAATTTATCAGACTCAGACGCAATTGCACACGAGAAGAGGATTATATCCAACAGTCAAATGTTCTTTCTGCCAGATTCCAGCAGAAAGGCTATAATAAAGAATCCCTTGACCAGGAAATAAGTAAAGTTTGTGCTATGGACAGAAATATGCTAATTACTATTAATGCCAAGAAGGACAGGGAAGAGGGTCATCAATTTAAAGTATTATTGGATTACAATATTCAATACAGAAAGCTAGAAAAAATCTTTCAGCAGAACTGGCCCATTCTTAAACTGGATAAAGTCCTTGGCCCGGCATTACCTGATAGACCTCAGTTTATCTATAGAAGGGCCTCTACATTGAGGGACAGGGTGGCTCCTGGTATTATAGATCCACCAGTACAGGTGGAAAACAGGCTCTTCTCCTTTCTCGTTATAATCTTTATGATAATTGTAATTTTTATGTGAAGGAAGTATATTTTTTCTTTCATATATAGAAACATATTTTACTAAATGTATTTGTAGGGTGACAGCGATGGCCACCGGGTTCCCTGATTGCAATTTAGATGTGTATAAATTTTGAACTCTGATGTTAAGTAGAGTTTGGGAGCCTTTTTTATAGTATTTGTGTCCTGTGGGGACATGACTCCACCTAGTTGTTTTGACAGGTGACCCAGATTGATGATTATTGGAAGCTCCAAGGTCACATGACCTGATGGTCAGTATATTTGCGGGTCCGATTCGTCCCTTCCGCATCCGTTGACGAAGTCGGTCTTTGGAATGCAACACGTCCGGAAACAGGAAGTGGCATCACCCGCTACCATCGCTGTCTCTATTGCTGTCCTCAGGACAGGATGTTTTATGGATTGTACTATGCTTTGTGAGTATGATTATTTTATTAAAGCTAGAAACTTTTATTGCACTTTATGGAGAGCACTAAATATTATTTATTTTTTATATGGTGCCAATGGAGCGCAATGATTGATTCCTTATATATGACCACTCTCCGTGGAGTTTATGTTCTGATGACATCCATATGCAAGCCACAACCAGTCCACGCTTAGGACTACATGCGCTTTTTGGCTCCTGTGATAAGAGTCAAGTAATTGAAGTGAGCTACTTATGCTAATGGTGGAGGTGGAGAGGCACTGAAGCACATTATCTTTTGTTCTACGGCACTTGGGCACAGGGTGTCTTGTATCAAGGATCTCTTCTATACCAGCCCTGCACTTCTTTGATTGTACCATGCACAGCTGCACCAGATTCACAGAGTGCTCCAGTTTTAGTAAATCTCCCCCAATGTGTTTCTGAATAGAAGAGTTCAACAAGCTATGCTTTGTGACTTCTCTGAGAAAGCGCTATGCCTAATGGCTCGTACACACGGGACGACGATCGTGTTCAACACGCCGTACTCACGACCGTTGCATGCAGAATCGATCATCTGTGGCCACGCTTTCAACAGTTGAACGTACGACGGTCGTTCGTGGGAGTTGTATGTGCAGACTAGAAAACTTGGTCGTGTCAACAAGCTTGCATACGACCGTTGTGTCGTGTGTAGAGCAGTTGTGTACAACAAGTTGTATTGTGCTAAACACGTATGCGCCAAGTCCACTTCAACTAACATGAAATTAGATGAAGGAGCCCAAAAGGTGACGCTACTTCCTCATTATACGCTCGTTCGCGTCATCACGTTCGGCCTGCCGCAAGTTGTATGTACGACCGTCGGGTGCATGTCAGTATGCTATTTACATTATGCAACATACGATTCAACACGGTTGTACGTGCAATCGTCGTCCCGTGTGTACGAGGCTTTACACAAAACATGTAAGATTAGAATGCGTTTCTGCTGGCTATTTTAATAAGGGAAGATTATATTGCATCTCGGTATGGTGCATTCCAGTTTCTGATATGGTTGTATTCTCTGTGATTTGCATTGCTCTATTTTGTTTTAAAGCAGTACTAAACGCTTTATTATTATTTTTTATATGGGCCCCCTGTGGCTTTATGCTATAATGTGATAGTTTGCACCACATACTAGCACATTATGGCAGAATTATCTGTCAAAGGAATACCTCCAGCTCTGCGCTGCCAGCACTCAGGTGGTCCATCTCCACCCAGACTTCCTTCTGGGTTTGCTCCATTTGGCTGCTTGAATGGCCAGGCTGTGATGACATCATTCCCCAACATGAGCATGTCAGTCACATCGCCATGGCACAGAGTGCTGTGCAAAAGCGGCTCAGTGTATATTCTGACTGACAGACAGGAGGAAGCATTTATTGCAAAAGAGACCATTGTGGTCTCTTCTGTCATAAAATCCCTACCTGTCAGCATTTTTTTTAAATTGTAAAGTAATTCTAAATGCAGAAGGTTGGGGGTGTGGCCGGCATGCAGACAAGATGGCCATGTAACACACAGGCTCTCCTCACCAGAAAGACATAGCCAGCTTCTCCCAGCTCTCTTGTGAACCAGATGGAACCCCTGTAGCATGCCCCCACATTCTCTCCCTCCATAGTGGCATGTCGCTGTAGAGGAAGGAAGAGCACCACCCGTGAAAGCTAACAGCCTTTATGTTCCAGATGGCCAGGCGGCGAGGCCAAGATGGTGCCGCGGCCAGCTCATCCGCAGGGCGGCCTGTGGCTCTCCCCACAAATCAGCAGCCCTCGATGACATCTTCCCCTCAAGGATTGGAGGATCCTTAGCACAACAAGCCTAAATTTGCAGCCTCACCTCCAGGGACTCCCATATCTGGCAGCTAAGCTAAGGCATAGGGCTGGACTCCTCCATTCCAGACACCTATGAGGTGAGCCAGCCACCCCCCTCACAGGGCCTATATGTGCACAGCCAGATCCCATACTCACATATCCTACTGTGGATCAACCAGTCATGGACACCACACTAAAAGAAATGCTTATGTTATTGAGGAGTTCCCTCCAGGCAGACATGCTCTCCCTCCTGCACACATTTGATCATAATATAAATGTTCTGGAGGACAGGGTGTTAAACATAGAAACTAACTTAGGGGATGTTGCTACTATGGTTAATGATCTTATCGATGCCCACGATGACCATGTGGAGCAACAAAAGTGGATCAAAGATAAATTGGCGGACAACTGGGTTGCTTTCAGTATCAGTCTTAATTTTTCTTGTTGTTCATCATTGAAAAATCTTACTGCCTTAAGCTAGATACACACTATACAATTTTCTGTAGATGTTTTCCTTCAGATTTACCAAAACCTTATAATATGAGGTCAAACCTTAAGAGTTTCAATTAGTATGCAATCAGGCAGGCCCTTGAACTACAAGGTTTTGGTAAATCTGAAGACAAAAATCAGCAGAAAATCTAATAGTGTGTATGGGGTCTTAATGTTTCCAACGTTTTCTTAACAGGAAACCTGTTATATCTCTTTTCTAATAATCTTATGAATACAACACACATTCTACGGACTCTTTGGTGAGGACTTATGACAATATGACCATCAAGCTCCTATCCATCAATGCCAAAGGTCTCAACCATCTGGCAAAAAGAGCATCACTTTTAAAACTGGCCATGCAAAACCACTCATCTGTGGATACAAGAGACCCCCTTCCAAGCATCCAATCCACCAATCTGCACTAACAACTTAACTTTACCAATATCTTTACAGCCAATGCCTTGGCTAAAAAAGGGGGAATTTTCACTTCCGGTTCCGGCGCCGTATGTGAGGGCAGCGAGAGCGGTGGCTCGGGGAATGATCCGATACAAAGCCAGCTCACACGTCTCCCAGACACCGTATCTCTGCGCAGGACACGCTCGCAGCACTCCCTCCACCCTCTGATGGACAAGTTTGTTGTCCACAGTGCGGCCATACATGCTGCTCGACAATGGCGGGATCACAGCGTGCAGAGCCCCGGGGCCTCCAATATGGCGGACGGAGACAAAGTCGCACACAGCCAGCAATGAGAGCTGGCGGGCACAACGCTGGCGGTAAGCATCCCACCACACAATGCCTCTGCCACATTTCATCTGCGAGAGTATCAGTATGGGGCACTGGCTGAAGCGGTGGCTGCTCTCCTCACCCCATCCATCACCATTGCGGTGGACCGGGCCATTGCAGCAGGTATGACGCAGATCTGACAGGACATAGGGGAACACACAAAGTGTGGGGAATTGGAATCAAGAGTTTCAGACATGGAGGACGAGTTTCATGGTTTGCACACCCAACAGTATCTAACCCGGCCCGGAGCAAATCCTGTCGTGTTAACACGAGACGATTTGCTGATCTAGACTCTATTCTGGGAGATCAGAACTTGACAGATCCCGGTAACGCTGCTGATGGAAGGAGTACCCAAATGCTGAAAAAAGTAAAGTACAGCCTCCACAGGCTCTTGAGTTATTACCTGCCTAGAAACACCTGCTTGGATCTTCTTCTATGCCCCCCACCCCACTCTCCTCAGTCCAATCCATCACTATCAGCAGCATCTTCTGTCACCACAGTCACAGCACCACCGCGGTACACCCGACACTTTACCACATATCTACTAGTCAGACTGCACCCCCGTAAACAAGCTCTAGATGAAGCTCAT
The DNA here is from genome assembly GCA_018402905.1 of Glandirana rugosa. Lineage (NCBI taxonomy): Eukaryota > Metazoa > Chordata > Amphibia > Anura > Ranidae > Glandirana > Glandirana rugosa. Next base: position 379,150 of record BLSH010349835.1, read on the forward strand.
CACATGGAATGTTAAGGGCCTCCACTCACCTCACAAGCGCTTAGCTGTACTTCGCCACCTGTGGCGCCTCAAAGCAGACGTTGCATTCCTCCAAGAATGCCATCTTTCACAGCCAGATCTCACACACTTGCATAAACTCTGGGCAGGACAGGTATATGGCTCACCAGCGATCAAGGGCAAGGCAAGCATAGTTATCCTAATACATAAATGTTTCCAGGGCCAGGTAACCTCCCCACACATAGACTCAAAAGGGAGAATATGCTCTCTGTCAATGGGCGCTCACCAATGTCTACGCGCCCAACACATCGTCCAAAGAATTTCTCCAGGAACTCACTGAACACTTAGGCCCATTACTCCATCTACCGTCTATTCTGGCAGGCAACTTCAATGCAGTAATGGATCTTAAAGAAGACAAATAACATCCCAGGGTAACTACCTATCCACTTAAAACACTTTGCAGACAGCCTGCACCTAACTGATATCTGGAGACTTGTGAACCCAGTAGGCAAAGATTTTACATTCTTCTCCTCCCCCACAAGTCGCTATCCAGAATAGATTATATTTTTACCAATTCTAGACTTCTTGCCCACACATCAGACCCCCAGATACACAAAATGGCTATATCAGACACCCCTGTCTCAGTAAGTATCGCTGACCCCACGTTGTCTACCGACATTAGAATCTGGCGCTACCCTACATATCTCGCCCATGATCACGACCTAAAACTCAAACTAGATGAAGTATGGGAGGAATACACAGCAAATAATGCACAACATCTCCAGGACAATCTCAACCTCTTTTGAGACACGGCGAAGACAGTTCTTAGAGGAACAATTCTTTCATACACATCCCATGTTAAAGAACGTATCCAGCAGGGATATGCCAGAGCCAGTAAATTAATTAGAGATGCCCAATTGCGCCTTTCCAGCAGCAACACGCAAGCCCATAGAGAGGAGTGGCGGAAAGCAAAACATGACTTCGATACTTGGGCCAAAGAACAATAAAATCTACACAAATCCCTAACTGATTTAAAATACCACAAGTTTCGCAATAAGCCAGGAAAACTTCTAGCTGCTCTCTGTACAGGCCCACATACCCCCACCCATATAGTCGCACTCAAAAACAAGGAAGGCACACTGGTAACATCCCCTAAAGATGTGAATAAGGTCCTCGAGCAGTTCTATACAACCTTATATGGTCACAACCCCATCGAGAAAGATGTAGCTCTTTCATTCCTAGAGGGGATCCAACTGCTTACCATACAAGAGCCACATCTGGCCCTAATAAATGCCCCAATCACAATACAGGACATTTCCCAAACTATTAATAACCTTGGGACAGACAAAGCCCCCGACCCAGACGGCTATACAGCCGAATTTTACAAATTGAACAAAGACACGACAGCCCCCACCTTACAAGTCTTCCAACATATTCTGGCAGATAACGACTATATCCAGTCGGGCTTCCAAGCATACATCAAATTGATACCAAAAAATAGAAAAGACCCGACGGACCCTGCGTCGTATTGCCCGATCTCATTGCTGAACATAGATTTCAAAATTTTATCCAAAATCATAGCCAACAGGCTCGCAAAAAATTGTGCCAGACCTCATCCACCCCTCCCAATCAGGCTTCACTCAGGGCAGATCAGCGACTTCCAACATCAGGAAGGTGCTGGCTGTTCTGGAACAAGCTAGGACCAGCTCCAGCAGGGAGACCGCTATTGTCACGCTAGACGCGGAAAAAGCATTTGACAATGTGAGCTTTCTGTGGCTGGAGCTGGTCCTGTGCAAATTTGGCTTTGCGGGGCCCTTCCTACATTTAATTAAATAAATGTATACAGCGCCAACCGCCAACGTGATTGCCGCCAGGATCCTCTCAAATACAATCAACCTGCACAAAGGCACCCACCAAGGCTGCCCCCTCTCCCCTCTTCTATTTAATCTAGCGATCGAACCCCTCTCCCAGTATCTAACATATCACTCCAAAATCCACGGCCTCCAAATAGGTTCTCATTCAGTGCGCACTGCGTTATTTGCAGACGACATCCTTATCTTCACATCCCATCCAGAAAAAGATATACCACATATTAAGGAGATTTTTACCACTTTCAAAAAATGCTCTGGCCTGCGGATAAATTTCTCCAAAAGTGAAGTCCTTCCACTATTCCACTCTCGTCCCCCCAGGTGGACCTCCCAATCAGCCTTGCCCATAGCCCGCCATCATATCACCTACTTGGGGTTAAAAATAGGCAAAGCCCCCTCATCCATTTACCATCTAAATTTTACCTCGACAATTAACAGAATGATAGCGGAATTCGAACTCTCCACTGTCAACAGACATAATTTGCCGCACCTTTGGACTTCCTTCTCACCATTTTCTACCAATTCACCAAGCTATTAGCTTCGCGACCAGCCTCTGCCCAATAAAAGCAAAGAGGTTCAGACACTCACTCTTGGACACCTTTATGGACCGTAATTATCACAGAATATCAGAGATATACAAACCCATTGCCTCACTGCCGAGAAAATCTCCAAATCTTGGAATGAAGACCTCAAATCCGAGGATGCCTTCTCTCACATCCTGCAAGGCTATAACACCACCTGTGCCCACATTCACAACGAGTTCTGGAGAGAGCAACAGTACAAAATACCACACAAAGCATACCCTACCTAAAGCCTAAGGGGGCATCCCAGGACGCTCTCTTCCCCTTATGCGGGGCACCGAAACCCCAGCTACTACATAAGCTATGGACATGTACTCTAATATAATCATTCTGGCACGAGCTAAAGCTATTCACCGCCTCTATTACAGGCCTCCCTCCTCATGGGAACAAATATGCTCTCCTCTTTGGCCACTTGGATATCCTACCTCAATCGCTCCCGAAAACATTGACTAATCTATTGCAACGTAACAAGGCATGGATTTCCACATGCTATATGGCAGCCAGGAGGGCTATCTTGAGATGCTGGATCTCCCCTACACCGCCTTCTCTTAGAGAAGTTATAGTCAACCTCACGAGCTTATCCAAACTGGAGGAACTAGATCTAAAGATAACTGGACCCACTAACCACTCAAAATACCACCGAAAGTGGGATGCCTTTAATAGCAGATCGGTAGCTACAAACAATTACAAACGAGAGTACATTTCCAAGTCCCTAACCGATAAAGTATCCATGGTCATCACTACTGTTGGAACTGGTATCACTTGCCCACATCAGCACCTGGGAGGCGAGCTTGTGAAACCTGCTATGACCTTATACTAGACTCACGTTCACACTCCAGGGTTAATGTACACAGTAATACATAAATTGATAGTGGTGACCCCCCCCTTTTTTTCTCCCCCCAACCAAACCCACCCCCCACCCCCCATTTCCCATCATGACACCCTTCCACTGTTCATGTTTTGAAGTTATGTTATTTTGCCGACATGATGGTGGTGTATCATTCCACAATGTCAATTTGTATGATTTACTTCTCACGATATCCGCACTTGATGACATTGTAACTGTACTGCTGTTTTTCTGTTGAAAATAATAAAAATATCTTTAAAAAAAAGGGGGAATTTTTATTACCATCAACAACTCTCTCCCCTTCCAACAACAACGTTGCATAAAAGACCAGGAAGGGCAAAACATTATTCTCCAATGCTCAACAATGCTCCATATACTATTGGTACTGTTTACATCCATCAGCTACATTTCCTATGTAAACTTCCCAAAAAGGTCAACACAGTTCAGCACAGGGCAATCATATGGTGCAGGGACGTCAATGTTACCCCTGACCTGCTGCTGGACTCCCCATGGTCGGACCACTCTCCAGTGTGTATTACTATACTCTCCAAAATCATTTCCTGCTTATCTTTGGTATCTGAATACCTGAATCTACAATCCACTCCATATGTGGACTCTCTCTGCAACAACCTTGAGCAGTTCTTCTCATTAAACAAGGACTCACATTGATTCAATCCTAGCGGAAATTCAGGCCACTAACTCATTCAACAAACAACAGCTGAATATAAATCTAAAATACAAACTGCTTAAACTATGCCTTGAGCTGAGATTCATCCTTCTAGAAAACTTTGACAAACATCAGAAGCACCTTAAAATGCACTTTTATGTTTCTAGAAACAAAGCTGGGAAACTTCTTGCCCATCAAATTAAAGGCCACCATGCTAAAACTCCCATCCCTTTCCTCCATCACCCTACTACTAAATCAAAAATGCTAGACCTACAATCTATAGCGGATGCATTCAGCACTTACTACAGTACCCTTTACAATTTAAAAGATGAAACATCACTAGCCCATCCTGATATTTCCACCATACAGACCTTTTGTAGACTCATTCCATCTCCCTTGCTTATTCCCTGATCAATTGGAAGGCCTTTTATGGCCTCTGAAGTTGGTAAGGCCATAGTTTCCCTCCCAAACAATAAAGCCCCTGCTTCGGATGGCTTTGTGGAGGAATTTTAGAAGCAATTTCAATCCATCCTGATTGAAGACATCACACATGTATTTAACATTGCTGCTTCCTCAGCTTCATTCCCGCAAGAAATATTAAAAGCATTGATTATCACGCTACCAAAACCATGGAAGGAGCCCACTTTACCCAAAAATGTCTGTCCTATCTCTCTGCTAAACCAAGACACTGAACTATAAGCCAATGTAAGTTGCAATAGATTAGTGGACCTACTGCCATCCCTTATCCACCCGACCAATCTGGATTCACAAACGGCCAACAGACACCGACGCATAGCGTCGAATGATTAACATCATTCATCACGCTGAGAACAAAGGGGTGCCTTCTCTGCTGCTATCACTGGATGCAGAGAAGACATTTGACAGGGTCCAATGGCAGTACCTAGCTATGACATTGTAAAAGTTTGGCTTCCAAGACCATATCTTAGCAGCAGAAATGGCCTTATATTCATGCCGTGCACAAGTGTATTGTTCCTCCATGCTATCTTAACATTTTGTTATTGCTAATGGCATGAGACAAGGGTGCCCTCTATCACCCTAATTTTTAATTTGGTTATGGAACCTCTGTCCAACAAAAAAATAGGTTCCTAGTAGATGTCTCTGGTTTCATGATTGGCTCTATAGAACACAAAATAAATCTATTTGCAGATGATGTTATACTCATGTTAACCAATGATGCAATTACTCTGGCTTTGGTATGGTGGACATTGGATGAATTTAGCTCTGTCTCTTATTACAAAGCGAATGCCTCTAAATCACATATTCTGCCTCTGGGGTTATCACCAAAACTGCAATCATCACTGGGAAACAAATATCCTTATATATGGACTAACAACTCCCTTACTTACTTAAGAGTCAAGTTGACTAAATTAGTCTTTACCATGCCAACTTTATTTCCTTCTTAAATAATCTCCTCAAGGACCTGGAGAATATCTCCAGGCTGACACTCTCTTGGTCTGGCCAACTAGCAGCATTTTTGTATGATTTACCTACCTCAGTTAATATACTTCTTTAGAACACTTCCCATTTCAGTCCCACTGTCCTTTTTTACTTTCTTGGGTCGTTTGGTATGGCAGAACAAGAAGGCTAGAAGCCCCCGAAAGAGCCTAATGAAACATAGAACCAGGGGAGGAGTAGGATATATCAACTTTAGAGATTACTATAATGCCTCCATTCTAGCACAACTCAAAGCTTGGTTTATACCCAGTTCCACCTGTCTGTGGATCAACATTGAAGCCCTCCAGATCCCTGGGCACAATCTAAAAAACTGGCTCCTCAGTGGACCCCTAGTGAAAGTAGGTAGCAAAGCTATCTCCCCCACCATTAACACCACAGTTATGGCATTTAATTATTTTACTACCAATGCTCCTAAAGGGAATAAACCTTGCAAAAAACCTTTATCATCCTCCATATTATCGCTACTTATGCCTAACTTATCTCTTAAAACAAGTCAGGACAAGGGTATATTGCTAATCTTGGATCTTTATTCTGAGAACCTCCTCACCCCATTTGCCTCTCTGCAATAGCCTTTCTCTTTACCTACTATGGAGTACTTTAAAGGGGTTGTAATGTCAGAAAGTCTTTTTTATCTTAATGCATTCTATGCATTAAGATAAAAAGCCTTCTGCATGCAGAGCCCCCCTCGGTCCTCTAATACTTACTGGAGCTCAGTGGGGGCTGGTGTTATTTTTTTGGGGGGCAAACACCCACCCCCCGGTTGGCTGGTGGCAACCCCCCCCTCTGTGGGTCGGTTGGTCAGTTTCACCACCTGCACCCCCGGGGGGGGGTCTCATGATCAGTCGATCATCCAGCCCCGCACTTACCCCATATAGGTTGCAGGTAGGCAGCACTTCTATAGGCGGTGGGTGGCGGCTTCCATCCCGTCTCCTCCTCCTCTGCATCATGGCGGCTTCCTCCGTGCGTCTCCTCCCTCTTACTCCTAGGCATCCAATAGGATCGCCTGTCCTTTCAGCCAATCGGGTGACAGGTCTCATGTTGGGAGCTGGATCAGTGTTGCAATAGTGAATATTCATTCACTATTGTCACACAACTGGGTGGGCTCGGAGTGCAGTGCTCTGCGCCCTGAGCCCACCCTTTTTTGAAGCCTATTGGAGCCTTTGGCTTTAATCACATCCCCCCATTGGAATCCATGCATCTGGTGCCCTTCATGCAGATTAGGGTGTAATTTTGGGGGATTAGGGAAGGACGTGTGGATGGGGGGGTGACGCCAATGCACCCCTAATGGATGGGCCGCCACTGCTGGAGCCCCATCCCTGTCCATGAGTGTCTTGGCTGTCTGGGACTCTCCCTCCTGATTGGCTGAGACACAGCAACGGTGCCATTGGCTACCACTGCTGCCAAAGTCAGTTAGCCAATTAGGAGTGAGGGGTGGGGCTAAACTGCAGCTCTGTGTCGGAATGGACACACGGAGCTGCAGCTTGGTTTGGGTGCCCCCATAGCAAGCTGCTTGCTGTGGGGGCATGCGACAGTAGGGAGGTGTCAGGAGCACAGAAGAGGCACCCGAGAAGAGGAGGATCTAGGCTGCTCTATGCTAATCCACTGCAACAGGGCAGGTAAGTATAACATGCTTGTTAATATATATATAAAAAAACAAGGCTTTACAATCACTTTAAGTACATTCAGGTAACCCATTGCTTACTCCATAAACCACATCTCCACAAATACGTACATAACAAAACCTGGTCTTACCTCACGATCAAAACTATAACTACCAAAGATATCACCCTATTCTATAACTTATTACAGGACAAAACATCCTTAGCAAACTACCACCCATGGCAAAATTGGAAAGGGACATAGGTTGTACCTTTAGTGACTCCCAATAGATGACTGCTCTGTCCTTCAATTTCCTCCAACCTTTGGGACCATACCTACAAATTTAATCTCAGATTATATATTACCCCATCCCAGATACATACATCCACCCAACAACTTCACCCTCATGCTTATGGAATTGTGGAGAGGTAGTGAATGTATACCATTTGATGTGGGTCTGCAACAAGATTTCTACCTTTTGGAAAAAAGAGCTCCAGCTCTTAACTGAAGTTACTGGAATCCACACAACCCCTTCACTTGAGTTTGCACTACTAAGCATTGGCCTTCACAACATCCCCTTTCACCTTCACTGCATAACCATTCACAACCTTCCAGCAGCCAGACTAATGATTGTGCACCACTGGAAGGCTTCCGATCATATCACCAGAAATGAAGTGATAACTTGGTGCATACCCACAGCTCCTTTGAACACATGTTTGCTGTGTCTGAGGGCCATTTGAAGTCTTTGAACAAACACATACTAACACAGTAGGGTTTAAACATATCCTGTTTAGTTCTTCTGATAAATGTCTTTGATATTCTTCATGTCTATGTTCTCATTGTACTAATACTATGTGGCAACCATTCTTTAGTGACTTTCATATCTTGTTCTCTGTATGATATCATTTTCAATAAAAAAATATTGAAACATAAATGCAGAAGGTTTTTCTACCTTAATGCATTCTATGCATTAAAATAAAAAACCTTCTGTGGGTCGCAGCTCGGCCC